>OY755197.1:9474030-9990276 GCA_963576735.1 Bedellia somnulentella
CACGGTTGTTACCGGTGAGGGAAAACATCGTGAGGAAACCCACATGGCTGAGTTGTACTTAATAATGTGACAGTGTATTCGTACAAAGCGGTGATAGGCCTGCCCCTATCATGTGAGTACACTGTCCATGCAAAACGTGGGTACTCTGAACACCAGGTGACAAAGTCACGTGATGTTCAGAAGTATTAGTACCTCTGCAAACCCCTTGAGGGATATTCGGCGTGAACGTTTATGTTATGTAAGTATTATGTATGTTTTCCTCACTTATATGACTTAGCGTTCGAACCCACGCCTCTCTGTACGAAAGTGGTGGTACTCCTCATTACACCTACACGAACTTATAATTTCTAAAATATCATGGTTGTTAACGGTGAAGGAAGAAATCGTGAGGAAACCCCCTATGCTATGTATGTTGTACTTAGTCATGTGACAGTGTATGTGTACAAAACGGCGAAAAGGCTGCCCTATCCAAGCAAAACATGGGCACTCTGAACACAACGATACGAATTCACGTGAGTTTTAGAATTATTAGTATATCCACTAACCCCTTAGGGGATTTATGGCTTGAAGCTTTGAGTTGAGTAATACAAGTAAATTACCATATTTAGTTAAAAATAATAATTAATTTTTATAACTTTTTTGTATTTTAACGAAAAGTCAGGAACTATATATATGTACACACAAATTATCCTTTAATTTAAACGAGTGGTATAGTATCGGTTTAGAATAGCACTATTCCTTTTTTTCCGTGGGTGTTCGTAAGAGGGTATTGGAGATTTTTGGGCGATGCGGTTGAAGACCCATCACCACCAACCTATATTTAAAAATATTCTTCCCATTCAATTTCCAAAAGTGGCTGCGGTCCTTTTTATTCTCAACCTCCAGCTACTGCTTCTAGGAATTTATAGCTGTGAGTATAGGTATGTATGTTAAAAAGATAATGACATAAAACGCCTAAAATTAAAGTATAATCAAATCATGCGTTTATGATTATGCCATAGACTTTGTATAAGGCGTTTATTAATAATGTCAAATTTATTTCTTTGAGCTCTATTTTTATTCAATTCCGCATCACAGGTACTTTCTACTCATCCCTAATAGGAGTTTCCAAATGATATATTATATCATGATGCAATGTTTTTCTTGATATACTCCGAAGTCTGCAAACCAACCCGACGACCGACCGGCCGGCAAAATTAATGTGATTTTGAGGTTAAAAATAGTGCTTTCGGTTCCGACATGCATCGGTATGAATTTTAACAAAATTGAAAGGTTTATACTTATTATAACCGTATACATAACAATTAATATTATATTTAGTCAGATGAATAAAACCGATAAGCAGCACAGTGTCAGTAATAAGCAAGAACATTATGATTGTATGAATTATTGATCCTGCCACAGATAAAATAATACTATCCTGCCGTATGTTACCGATCTTACTTAAGATATTTAAATAGGGACCCAAAGAAATATATTTTCTTTTGGTTTCTAATGACTTTGAAAACGTAGGTTGATGTTAAATTATTATGTTATACCTATATAATTTAAATAAAATATTTGTGTTTAGTGTTTTTTGGCTCCAGCAGGTGGCACTGGCGATGAAATCAGATGAGTGTACAATATATAAAATTAATGTTATTTTGTTGTCATGTCATGCAGGAACAACACACGAGTTGATTAGTACTTAGTTTTTGATGGGATCATACTAAATTCAGCCATACAACAAAACTTGGAATATTTAATCAAAAATCGAACTTATTTATTTTCACAAAGCTTAATTAATAAAGGCTATTTATTTATTATCTTGTACGGGCTCTCATTTTTTATACAAACCATGGAAATACAATCTTATTTCATGTATCATGCAAGTAAATATAACATACATTTCAATAATATTATGTAGATTTTGCCGAGAGGGCGAAGGTGAGGGATGTAAAAAGAGAATATTAATTATAATAAAAATGCAATTCGAAACTGACACACCGAAACCCAACACAAAAAGTTCATTCATACTCGTGTGTCATACAATTCAGCTACTCACTAGCAGATGGCGCTGTAAAGACCTTTGATACTGAGTTGTGAACTAGAATTTTCATCATGAATGTAAGGCGGTCTAGAAAATTCAGCGAATCAATATTAGGTAGCGCAAATCTAGAATCACCGATGAATTCATTGCATTTACATAGACGTTTTGTACCATTTTCTTTACAAGTTAACACGTTTTAAAAAAAGTTACAATGGATTATGAAATTCAGAACGAAAGACGAAATTTTTGATTTACATATTAATTTTGCTGTGTAGTGCCGACTTCGAATAGCACTACCAAATTTTTGTCTAACTATGCTTGTGAATCCTTTTAAGTGGTTTTTGACGAATGTGGCTGGAGATTCATCACATATGATAGTTAATTTTTAACCGACTTCAAAAAGAGGAGGAGGTTATCAATTCGTCGTTATTTTTATTTTTACTATAGTTTCCCCAAGTAACTTCCAGTGGCTGAGGAATTTCGAATTCCAGGGGTCTGGCTACTCCTTTTAGGTTATTATAGCCTATATACCCATGGCATAGGTATTTATAGCCATGGGTATGTATATATATGTATGTATTTTAATTTCATGTTAACTTTATACATGGATACAGCCACTAGTCACAATTATTCTTTATTATCCAATACACCTAATCCGAGAAATGTCCATCGGTTTTGCCTGCAATCAATAATATTATATAAACAAGAGGCTTATATATATCATTGCCTGCAACGGCAATGTGCAATGCCATATACCATTAAGATTCACAATTCTTAGGCTATGAGCTATGGCCACAGCCATCGTGCTATAGACCTGCCTATATTCTATTGTTTTCAGTTTTCATATGGGTTACTATGTGCGGTTAGGTAAACGGTTCCGATGTTAGCTATTTACCGATATGGGCTTAGCCAGAGCTACATAAACTCTGGCTACCTCTTTTAGGGATTTATAGCCGTGAGTATACGTGGGTATGTATATAACATACTATAACTACATATACACTATATATGTAGTTTTACAAAGAAGTACAATTGGTGTCTTTTAGACAACCTTGGGATGGAAATATTTCCAGATCTGCCGATTTGAATAAATCATACATACATATACACACTGCTATAAATCCCTAAAAGGGGTAGACAGAGCTAAGGAATCAGAAATTCCTCGGCCACTTTTGGAAGTTGCGTGGGGAAAAGATGGTAAAATAAAGGTTGTTGGTGATGGGTCTCCAACCGCATCGCCCAAAAATCCCTTAAAAGCACCAATACCGTTAGTCGCCTCTTACGAACACCCCACCAGAAGAAATGGGGTAGTGCTATTCTTGAATCTACACAGCTTGAATAAATCAAAATAAAAAAATTATATATTTCTATACAAAAATAACAAAAATTATAGAGTCGACCGAATTACTGCTTTCTTGAATTAACATGGTCTGGTTCTTTCGCTGATTTACTTCTTCTTACCATATCAGATATCTTCCAATAAAAGTCTTTTCAAAATCGGTCCAGCAGTTCAAAATCGGTTAGCTGAAACAAGCAGACACATTGAAAAAACTGAGAGAAAATATTTTGGCGTATGTAGTATGTACCTACCATATATAACATTCATATGTATGTAATATGCGAGCTTAGCGATAGCAGAGGGGCAAGCAGGAGCGCTATTTTATCGACACGATAACGGTTAGAATGAGATGGCAGAATACGATACTAAGTTAAGTAAGTGCGTAAAAGATGGCTGCTTTATCCCACTCCCACGCGAAAACTAGTTTAAACATGGCTCGTGCTTGCCCTGCAGAAGTGTTGGGGCTTTTTAAGATATTGTTCCAAAACTATCTATTTTTCAACTTCCAAAAGTGGCTGACGACTTTCTAATTGACAAGCTTTGGCTACCCCTTTTTGGGATTTATAGCCATGAAATGTATACATACATATACTCACATCGCTGCTGCCCCATTGGGGTAGGCAGAGGCATCCTGGCGTCCTGGTAAACCTCTCGAAAGCTTAGTTATGTGGATTTCCTCACGACGTTTTCCCTCACCGTTGATAAATTCCGCCACCCCGCTAATAAGAATCATGTAAAATTAACCACACATATAAATTCCGAATTGTTAGAATAGGAGAACATTTATGACTCTTAATTAAGCTATAGGGGTTTGTCAGGTTCGTACAAATTGGCGATGCATTGTCTCTGCCTAATCAAATGGATACTAATGGCGTGAATATATGTATGTATAAATCTTTGCCGGAGTTTATATCGGAATAGAAAATTCTAGATTCGTCGGAAATATCTTATATTAATTTTAGATTTGTTCGTAAACCGCGCCAATATGACGTAAACATGTTCACTTTAATAACGATGAACGTGGAATGGGTAAATAGAAGTACTGAGAACTTTCTAGAGAGTGAATGACTAATTTTTGCGCAGTTATCTACTTAACTACGACAGTAGGCGTTTATTGATCTGGGCCACCGTTGTAAAAAGTAGGTAATCTTTGTTTCGCCCACACTACCATAATGACCTCAGAGGTTGACCTACCATAATGGTGGTTTTCTTACCTTCCTGTACTCACTTTTCTTTATGGTTGCTAAACTGCCTAAATAGCCTGGTGGTTAAACGTTCGGCTCACAGTTGAGAGGTCTAGGGTTCGATTCCCGAGGATTTAACTCAAATCAAAGATAAAAAAATCGATTTTTGAGATTTATCCTGTGTAGGAAATTGCAGGCTTTAATCACCTGATTATTCTGAGGATACGTTAAGCCGTTGACCCCAGTACTACTACTACTACTAGCTACTATCGCGGTAGTGGTCGTTAGTTTGCCAACTCGTATTTAGCCGGCGTGGTGGACTATGGTCACACACATCATTCAGAGTATGCTAAACTTCCCTCAATGGGGAAATAAATGGGGATTGTGTGAGGGAAACGCATTAGCGTACGAATTACTAAGGATTATTCATGCCGTGTAGTGCCGGCTTAGAATGTCGCTACCCCTTTCTACCCACGGGTGTCGTAAGAGGCTACTAAGGGTATTGGGGCTTTTTATTGGATTTTTGGGCGATGCGGTTGGAGACCTTTATTTTACGATCTTTTCCCTACTCAACTTCCAAAAGTGGCTGAGGAATTTATAATTCCTTAGCTCTGGTTACCTCTTCTAGGGAATTATAGCCCTAAGTATATGTATGTATGTATTAATTCACTTCTCTCCCCTTATGTAAATTAGCATGATGCTAAATAGCCAATGTACTTCTGAAGGTCGTACGTTTTCAATAATAAAAGAGTTTTAAAATCTATTGAGCGGTTTCGGAGCCTTTTCAATTCAGACACACAAGCACACAAACAAGATTTGTTTGTCCTCTTTATAATAAGTAAACACATACACACATACATCGAAAGGTCGATTAATGCTATTGACGAGATGCATTGAGATATTAATACCTCAAGGGCAATGCCAGAATACTAAATTTTATTATCCTATGACGCCAAACTAGATAATAATTATATACAACATAGCAAATAGCCTTGTCAGCTTAGAATAGCACTAACGTATTTCACTCCACGAGTGTCGTAAAAGAAGACTGAGGGTATTTGTGTATTTGTGACTGTTATGATATGTATCACCAACCATAACATAAACATAAACATAAACGTTCACGCCGTTTATCCCCGAAGGGGTTGGCAGAGGTACCAATACTTCTGAACTCACATGGCAAGCGCCATCTAGTTTCCAGAGAAGGTACCCACGGTATCACCAACCACCAACAAATAAAAAGGTTAAGCATGCAACAATAAAAAGTAAGTAAAAATGTTTTTTTTTTTTTACGTAGATACCTGTAATTTTACATACATACATATACTCACGGCTATAAATCCCTTGAAGGTGTAGCCAGAGCTAGGGAATGAGACATTCCTCAGCCACCTTTGGAAGTTGCGTGGGGAAAAGATGGTGAAATAAAGGTTGTTGGTGATGGGTCCCCAACCGCATCGCCCAAAAATCCCTTAAAAGCCCAATACCGTTAGTCGCCTCTTACGTACCTATAATTTTGTATTCGTATATAAAGCTGGTTACTAATAATAATATTATAACTACGTGCATAAATACATAATACTTACTCACGGCTATAAATCCCTAGAAGGGGTAGCTACAGCTTCAGAATAAGCGATACCGGTGCCACTGTTGGAAGTTGAGTAGTAAAATAAAGTTTGTGGTTTGTGTTGAGGCTTGGAGCCTCATCATCGCATCGCCCAAAATTCACTTAAAATACCTCAATACCCTTAGTCGCCTCTAACGAACACCCGAGGGATGAAATACACGACACTAGACAGCTATTAGTGGAAAATAATAACATTATACCTATAAGTCGAGATTTACACAGTTATTTTTGAAATTGCACAACAATTTTGATCCATTTCAAATAACTACAATTAGCATATCTGTGAAGGGCTTTCAAAATGATGTCGATTTTTTACAAGCATTATATGATTCACTATGTGTATCTAAAATGTCATTGCTCGTGTTAATAATCTTTCTAAAATGGTAAGGAGCGGTGACCCCTTCCCAAGTCTTCCCACGCTTACTAGCTATAAAAACATAATTTATTGATCTTGATGCGTATCTAAAACATACATTTACATTAAATTTACTGAAAATAAGTGTATACTATTTATTTTGCATTAACATTGTTTGGTTTTCAGAACAAAGATTTTCTAGATAGAAGAAGAATGAAAATATTTCAAGCTGAATACCTATGTAGCTTTAGACAATACGTTCCGTTCATTATAATCCAAAAAAAGTGGAACAAATAAAACAAAAGTAAAAAAATTCGAAAAGGAATGGGGTAGAAATTTCTGGTATAAATGTTTTGAATAGGGTGTTGGGTCGGTTGGGAAAGATAGTACTAGACCTTTCTAGATTATCGTCAATGGGTCTTCTGTCTCTTTTTGCCCTTTGTATTTTAGTGCCATCCTTGTCTGGAGTTTCTACCGGTGATGCATGTGTGCAATCAGGATTGGGTGACCAGCCGTTTTAACTAAAGAAAAATATCCCTGTGTATTGTCGGATTAGAATAGCACTACTTGCACTACCATATTTATTTATATGTATATATGTAAAAAATAAATCTGAAATAAATTTACAGAAGTGTGACATTTGATACTTAAATAAAAATGACATCTTAAAAATATATGACAATACACAAAGTATTGAAATGAAACTTATAAATATATAAAGCTTTTGTAGTTTCATACTGTTTAAAAATATAACTATCATCAAGAAATCGTGTTCGTGAAAAAATACATTATGAGCGTTTGATATTCTTATGAGATTGTACATAAACCAATATTCAAAGAAGTTAATCTCAAAATCAGGCAAAAAAAGACATGCAATTAATGATAAACAAAAATGAGGCAAAAATGGTGTAGCTGGTATCATTAATAGCTCACTGCTCACCCACACAAGTGCGCGAGCCGTGCCATTGGCCGCCGCGTGCTGCAAGTGGGAAGCTTCGAGAACATTCCACGCGTCGAACGTTCTGATTGGTTCTTTGACACCGGTCGAAGATGTTTCTGGAACCTTATTCGTCGACTATAAATACCAGAACAAGCGCGCGGGAACTCAGTATTATTTGAATAAGCGAAACGAAATAAACTGAAGAGAGGAGTTTCGGTGCAAACCGAGTTTTGATACAAGCGAAGAGTTTTACTATTTATTGTTACGAGAGTGTTTACGAGTTATAAGTACAATGTCAGCTATTGGAATTGATCTTGGAACCACCTATTCCTGCGTCGGTGTTTGGCAACATGGAAACGTGGAAATCATCGCAAACGACCAAGGTAACCGCACTACCCCATCTTATGTGGCGTTCACGGACACGGAGCGGCTAATCGGAGATGCTGCGAAGAACCAAGTGGCTTTGAACCCCAGCAACACCGTGTTCGACGCCAAACGGCTAATCGGAAGAAAATTCGATGATCCCAAAATCCAACAGGACATGAAACACTGGCCGTTTAAAGTTATCAGCGATGGCGGCAAACCGAAGATTCAAGTTGAGTTTAAAGGAGAACTGAAGAAGTTCGCCCCAGAAGAGATCAGCAGCATGGTACTGACAAAGATGAAGGAAACAGCGGAGGCATATCTCGGTACGTCAGTGAGGGATGCAGTCATCACTGTTCCAGCCTACTTCAACGACTCGCAGCGTCAGGCCACCAAAGACGCTGGAGCCATCGCCGGAATAAACGTGCTCCGTATCATCAACGAGCCCACGGCCGCAGCCCTCGCCTACGGATTGGACAAGAACCTGAAAGGCGAACGCAATGTGCTCATCTTTGACCTCGGCGGCGGTACCTTCGACGTGTCCATTCTAACCATCGATGAAGGGTCCTTGTTTGAGGTAAAGTCGACGGCCGGTGACACCCATCTCGGCGGAGAGGACTTCGACAATCGTCTCGTGAACCATCTTGCGGACGAGTTCAAGAGGAAGTTCAAGAAAGATCTCCGCCAGAACCCGCGGGCGCTGCGTCGTCTCCGCACGGCCGCCGAGCGAGCCAAGCGCACTCTGTCGTCGAGCACGGAAGCCACTATCGAGATCGACGCGCTCTACGAGGGTATCGACTACTACACCCGCGTCTCCCGCGCCAGGTTCGAAGAACTGAACAACGATCTGTTCCGCAATACCCTCGAGCCCGTCGAGAAGGCACTCAAAGACGCCAAACTCGACAAAGGACAAATCCACGACGTAGTCTTAGTCGGCGGCTCAACGCGTATCCCGAAAATCCAGAATCTCCTACAAAACTTCTTCTGCGGCAAGAAACTTAACCTATCCATCAACCCTGACGAAGCCGTAGCCTACGGAGCCGCCGTACAAGCCGCCATCCTCAGCGGATCCAAGGATACCCGTATTCAAGATGTGTTGTTGGTAGACGTCGCTCCACTGTCTCTGGGTATCGAAACAGCTGGAGGCGTGATGACGAAGATCATAGAACGAAACTCCAAGATTCCCTGCAAACAATCGCAGACATTTACCACCTATTCTGACAACCAGCCTGCAGTCACCATCCAAGTGTATGAAGGAGAACGCGCGATGACGAAAGACAACAACTTATTGGGTACTTTCGATCTAACTGGCATTCCGCCCGCGCCCCGAGGAATACCTAAAATCGACGTGACCTTCGATATGGACGCCAACGGTATTCTGAATGTGTCGGCTAAGGAGAACAGCACGGGTCGCAGCAAGAACATCGTGATCAAGAACGACAAAGGCCGTCTATCGCAGGCGGAGATCGACCGCATGTTATCCGAAGCCGAGAAGTACAAAGAGGAAGATGACAAGCAAAGAGAGCGAGTGGCGTCTCGCAATCAACTGGAGTCTTACATCTTCAGCGTGAGACAAGCTTTGGACGATGCTGGTGAGAAACTGAGTGAGCAGGACAAGAACTCCGCTCGCAATGCCTGTGACGACGCTCTGCGTTGGCTAGACAACAACACGCTAGCTGACAAAGAAGAGTACGAGCATAAGTTCAAAGAGTTGCAAGGCACCTGCTCTCCCATCATGAGCAAGATGCACGGTGGCGGTATGCCAGGCGGTATGCCAGGAGGTATGCCAGGGGGAATGCCAGGAGGAATGCCCGGACAAGGACGAGGCGATGGCCCAACAGTGGAAGAAGTCGACTAAACAGTTTTAGTTAATTTCGTCATTTAATTTGTACCTGTGATACTATGATATGAGTTATAGTTAGTATTAAATAATTTATTTGCCGTGGCTGATCATCTTTTTGGGTATCTCGAATAAATTTTATTTTAAATATATCTATTTTTTTTATTCCCTACATCCCTTCCATATAAGTCCCTATGACTTAAGAGTCCTTAAATGGTGACGATGACTTGAGTATATGTGTGATCTGAAATCAAAATGGTCATAACCTCTTATGACTAATGTTTTAACAACGCCAACGCATTGTAACCATATTTCCATATTAGCATTTTGATGCTTGGTTTAGGTAGCAGTCTTGCCTGCCTACCCTGAGTAATAATAGCTTGAGGATATGTATGTTAGGTGCTGCTGTTGCCACACTGTACGCAACCCCATGCATAGGTGATTAACTTAATATGAATCATACATGAAAGCTTTCTAAAAAGAAACATAATTTGTTGTAACAAGTATGATTTCATATTAATATAACCTATGGGTGGGGTTACGTACTACAGTGTCCTTAAAGACATGTCATTAGTTATTATCGGGGTCGGCAGCAAATGTTATCGATATTTTTACTATTTCAGTTTTTCATATATACATATTCTCACGGCCATAAATCCCAAAAAGGGGTAGCCAGAACTACAGAGCTAGAAACTCCTCAGCTACATTTGGAAGTTGATAAGTTGATAGAGGGCAAGATGGTAGAAATAGAGTATCGTTGGTGATGGGCCTCCAACTGCATCGCACAAAAACCACTTAAAAAAAGCTCCATAGCAGTCGATTGTTTTTACCGACACCGCGCGTGGGATGAAAGCGACAGTGACATTCTAAGCCGACACTACACGACAGTCGACAATCAGTTTTTCGGAACCAATTAGGAACTCTCGCGTAGACACCTTAGGGGTGCATCTGTAGGGTGGCAAATAGGAAAAGCCCACCGATTATGAAACAATATATCTTTCGATTTTTATATGGTCTCCCAGTATTTTAATCGATTTTAAATTAATACTATGCACCAAATAGAGTGTGCTCGAAAAGGCAGGTGTCCGAAGTATGAAGAATAAAAAAGCGTGTGTTTAAAGAATTATTGCTGTGAACGAAGCTAGTGAGATTTACCAGGATCGTACAAAGTGGCGATAGATAGTCTCTATTATTTCCTGACTTTTAAAATTTTCCAATGTAAATGCTTATATCTTTTTATATGGTTTTAGAGCTTAACATAACAGAAGGTTCAGTAAGGATTAAGAAAGTTAACGTTACGTTAAGTTAACGTGGACGCATACAATCTCGACATGTCCGAGCTAGGAAATATTATTGTTATATCTTAATGAATAATATGAATAACAATATTATACAATATTATTGTACCTGCTTAACAGGACGACGTACTATAGGTACTTGTGCCCATGTGCTGTCGGTAATATGGTACTTAGGGTGTGCCCTTCATGAAGGGTTTATTGCACCCGCATTGTTTCTTAACGACGTTATTTTTGATGATGATATTTAATATACTTAATATCTTTATATCTACTATTGTGTTTTTATTGTGTGTAAGTGTCCAAAATATTATTATTATTATTTATGTTCAGTCGGGGACTTTCGTGCATTACCAGTTTCAGAAATAATCCCGCGCACGCCGTGACAGCGTTCGGGTACGTTTCCTTTGCGAATCACGTGACTCCTCGTTTGTACCTACATTAGTTTCTACATGTTACTATAATTAGCGCACGTTCCTTAAAAAAATAAAGGTAACATTATTTTACGCAAAATGTATGTATTAAAATACCATAATTTTCCGTATTTTACATTTAATACTGTCAGATTCAAAGTAGTAGAACTCAGATCCGACAACTCTTAGAAACATGCGACCTAGTACGTATGCAAATACATATTATAAATATATATATATATATATATATATATATCTCGTATTTATTCATTATATATTAAAATACACACTTAATTTTTATAGTCTATAATAATTATGCAACAAAACCCGAGTGATGATGATACGAGTGATGTTTACCAATCCTTCTCTTCCTCTGACGACGACTTGGACAGTAGCGGCAGCTTTTACAGTGTTCCCTCACTAGCTGAAACGATACATGCCCATTTCTCTCCACTTCATACAAATTTTAATATTATTCATATTAACGCTCAAAGCATACCAGCTCACTTTCCCGATATGTTGTCTTCATTCAATAGTAACAGTATTCACGCAATTCTTGTTTCTGAATCTTGGCTCAAACCATGTCTTCCCTCAGCTTCATACTCTTTACCAGGTTTTCAGCTAATAAGAAACGATCGTGTAAACGGCCGTGGTGGCGGAGTTGCTATCTTTCTCCGGGCCCATATTCCATATTCAGTTATCAGCACCTCAACCCAACCCCCGCCATCAAATGCCGGTGAACACCTTTTCTTAGAATTAGTCTTAGGACACAATAAGGTTTTATTGGGTGTCTACTATAGTCCGTCACTTCAATTAAATTTTTTTCCTTCTTTTGAGAAGATCTTAGAAGATCTCACCCCCTCTTACGATCACTCAATTATTATGGGTGACTTCAATACCTGCCTCTTAAAAGGTGATTCGCGTTCTAAATCCCTAACTTCGATATTCCATGGCAGTAATTTTCATATATTACCCCTTAATGCCACTCATAACTTACCAAATTGCACGCCATCTCTTCTCGACCTTATAGCGGTCTCCTCCCCTAACCACGTGGCTCTGCATGGCCAAACTGCTGCAGATGCTTTTTCTCATCACGATCTAATATTCTTGTCCTATAAAGTCCGGCCCCCTAAAAATAAGTCTAAAATTCTTCTGCAGCGCAGTTTTGGTAGTATAGATCTGGATAAGCTGAGACATGATGCTTCTAATATTGACTGGATGACATGTACCACAGCGGCTACTATCGATGAACAAGTCAACACTTTTAATACAAAACTTACGGCACTGTACGATATTCACGCTCCCGTTAAATCAGTTAAAATGAAGCATTTTCCGGCACCATGGCTCACAGACGTAATTAGGGATCTATTGATGAAAAAGTAGTTTGTACCTCAGATCTTACTAATCATGATCTAACAATGGTCGGTGTCATGGTTTCTCAGAGTAAAGGCAAAAACCCTGACAGGCATAAAACTAAAATCGACACGGACTCTGTAATCTCTGATTTAAGAGACATAGACTGGACCCCAGTTATCTCTAATAATGACATGAATGATGCAGTAAAACTTTTCTCAGATATCTTATCAAAAGTGATTACCAAACACACCACATCAATAAAAGTATCGCGAAAAAAAGTTGTCTTAGCACCATGGATGACATACGGGCTCATCAGATGCTCTAGACAAAGAGACAAACTGCACTCTGATTATCGAATGAACCCTAACAATCCCACTACCAAATTGGTCTACACCCGGTACAGGAATTTTCACATTAGTCTCCTAAGAAAAATTAAAACTGAGTATTACAGTAAAGAGCTTATTGTTAATAAAAAATCCCCAAGAAAACTTTGGCAAACAATAAATACAATCACACACAGGCGACAACATAAAACTGTACCAAAAGAACTTATCACCCTAAAACCAACTGGGAAAGAATCAGTGGATTATATTAACGATCATTTTATAAACATGGGTAAATCTTTGGCAAGCAAAACTCTAAATGAATTAAATGAGTCCCAAGCCACGCTTGCCGCTAATTTAAATGTAAACGATAGATCGCCTCTTCACTCTCTATTTCTCACCCCTACTGATCCCGAAGAGGTATTAAATCTTATTAATGCATTGGATGTCCACAAAGCTCCTGGATTGGATGGCATAAATAACAATTTTGTGAAAAGCGTGGCGCCTATGATAGTTCAACCACTTGCCGAGATCTTTAACAAAAGTATTTTAAGTGGCTCGTTTCCAACTCAATGGAAAACTGCTGTTGTTACACCAATCTATAAATCAGGCCCAAAACATGACCCGTGTAACTATCGGCCGATATCTCTACTAGGTGTTTTCTCCAAGCTACTTGAGAGACTTATAAATTGCAGATTGGTTGAATATCTGGAGGCTAACGGTTTGATCATGAAAAATCAGTTTGGTTTTCGTCGAGGCAAATCTACAGAAGATGCTGTAAAACTCCTTACTGACACAGTATCAGCACACCTTGATCGTGGGAAAAAGTGTATAGGTGTATTCATTGACCTTGCTAGAGCATTTGATACGGTTTCAATACCCATCCTACTGAGAAAAATGGAGGGTCTAGGTATTCGTGGCGTTGCTATAAATTGGTTTACTAGTTACCTAACCGACCGTAAACAATGCACGAAGATTGGTGAACTAAAGAGCGGTTTTAATGATATCTCGTTCGGGGTCCCTCAAGGCAGTATTCTTGGTCCAACCTTATTTCTCATTTACATGAACGATATTTGTAGTAATATCCCAATAAATGCTGACCTCTTATGCTATGCTGACGACACAGCCATTATCTTTCAAGATACGTCTTGGTTGGCTGTACACGGTGTCGCACAAAATGGCTTAGACCAACTTACAAGATGGCTCAAATATAATCTTCTCACTATCAACGCCAAAAAATCTAAATTTATCGCATTTTGTAAAACAAAAGCATCAGCACCCCCCACTAATCTAAGTTCCATCAGGGTACATGACGTCACTTGCCCCTTTTTTCAAGAAGTATCGATCTCCTACTCGTGCACATGTTCCTGTAGCGCCATTACATCTGCTAAAACTGTTAGGTACTTAGGGATTACTGTTGATGAAAATCTAAATTACAGGGAACATGTCAGTATTACCTCTGAACGCACGCGAAAGTTGATTTTTGTAATGAAATTGTTAAGGGAGGTTACCGATGAGTACATTGTCAAAACAGTATATCTTGCACTATGTCAATCAATAATAAACTATTGTATTATCGCGTGGGGAGGGTGTGCATCGTCAATAATGATTGTACTAGAGAGGGCACAAAGAGCGGTTCTTAAGACACTTCTTCAAAAGCCTCGTAAATTTCCTACATTCGAACTGTATCGTGAAACTGAACTACTTAGCGTCCGTAAATTGTACCTAGTGAAACTGACAACTTGTGCACACAAAAATGCAGTTAGTGACCCTAATTACAACAAAATGCTTCATAAGCGTAACTTCCAGGCCCCGGTTCCCAAAGTGAAAACCTCGTTTGCCCAGCGGTTCCCAAATTTTCTGTCTCCTTTCATTTATAATAAAATAATTAAATCCATAGAACCACTGAAGAGCTCCTCTGTCAGAGAATGCAAAAAAATCATAAAGGACTACCTTCTTTCGCTGTCCTACGAAGATACAGAATCTCTTCTTAGAGTAATGTACTAGGTTAGAAACACACACACACGCACACACACACACACACACATACACATACACACATACATGAGTTTTCTTTCTTTTCATTCCTACATATACACTAAATTGTACACGCACTTCACGCGCACCTGTCCGACTTTTTAAGTAGCATTTAAGTAAAGCTCAATTGTTTTTCTTTTTATTAGATTAAATCATTTGTCATATTTGTATTTAGGGATTATTATTCTTTTTTAAGTTTAGTTTATATTTTTAAGTAGCATTTAAGTAAAGCTCAATTGTTTTTCTTTTTATTAGATTAAATCTTTTGTCATATTTGTATTTAGGGATTATTATTCTTTTTAAGTTTAGTTTATATTTAATAATTTGTTTGAGTTTACTTATTTCTCTTTTTTTTTATAGTTTTTAACCATTTTTCTTTGCTTTGTTCTTCGTTTAAATTGTTTAATTTAATATAAAGCAGATAAAATAGGAACCTTGCGATACAGGTCATGCCTAGTGCAAGGTTCAACGTAATGATGATTTTTTTGTAAAAATGAAAATGAAAAATAAAGCGATTTATTATTATTTATTATTATAAAAAGCACGAGCCAAGTCAAAGTTTAAGTCGCGACCATCAGATCTAAACAAGGAAAAGTATGTGTCGATTCGGAATCACTGCAATAAGGTGTGTACGGATGGACAGCGAAACCACATCCACGAATCCGTTGAAAATGGCGATCGAGCTAAAGTCTGGAAGTTTCTTAGATCCTTAGGAGTTGGAAAATCTCGTCACGATTCTATCCCAAAAGATCTAGACATCACTTCGCTTAACAACCATTTCTCCACGACATCTACTTTTGATGGTGTTAAAAAAGCTGAAACATTACATTTTCTTTCTACACTACCAGCTCCGGATTATCCTCCCTTTAATTTTTGTCAATTCTCCGATTGTGATGTTAAGAAGAATATTATGTCCATTACGTCAAACGCAGTAGGTGGTGATTGTATTAGTCGAAAAATGATATTGCCTATCCTAGACCTTATTCTTCCTGTTATTACTGAAATCCTTAATAATTCCATATCCTTAGAATCCTTCCCTATGGTATGGAAAGAAGCCCAGGTCACTCCTATTCCCAAAAAAGCTAATCCTAAGTCCTTCTCTGAATATCGTCCTATATCTATTCTGCCATTCCTCTCTAAAGTACTTGAACGACTGGTACATAAACAGTTAAGTGATTTTCTCACTAGGCATTCCTAGATCTCATCTCATCTCAGATCATTATCTGCTTAACCCCTTCCAATCTGGTTTCCGCCCTTCCCATAGTACTGTAACGGCTTTGATCAAAATAACTGATGACATGCGTTTGGGAATGGATAAGGGACTGCTGACTGTTTTAGCACTGCTTGATTTTAGTAGCGCCTTTAATACGGTTGACTTCGAAATATTACTTGCTTTACTTCGTTCTCTTAACATATCTCCAACGGTAGTTGACTGGTTTCGTAGTTACCTACTGGGGCGTCGGCAGCGCATTCACCTCGAAGATGCCATGTCTCCGTGGATTGAGTTAAATGCCGGTGTTCCACAAGGTGGTGTGTTGTCTCCTCTCTTATTCGCTATATTTATTAACTCCATTTCTCATAAACTTACTTCTTCCTACCACCTTTATGTAGATGATCTTCAGATTTACACACAGGCTAATTTTGACCAAATAAATATGTCCATAAGCTTAATTAATAATGATTTAATGCAAATTTTGAAATGGAGTGAAGCATATGGATTGAAAGTTAATCCGAATAAAACGCAAATAATTATAGTTGGTAGCTCACGAATTGTTTCCAGGATTGACTATAAATCACTACCGCCTGTTTTATTTGATGGCACATCCATTCCTTTCAGCGCTGCTGTAAAAAAACCTTGGTGTGATGATAGATAGCACCTTATCTTGGGTACCGCAACTGGAATTAGTAAGCCGGAGGCTGTTTGCGTCAGCAGGGTCCCTCAGGAGGCTACGTAACTTTCTCCCTACTGCTACCAAAACTGCGTTAGCCCAATCTCTTCTACTACCTATTCTTGATTATGCTGACACCTGCTATCTCGATCTAACTGAAGATCAACTGAACAAACTTGAGCGCTTACAAAACTTATGTATTAGATTTATTTTCGGACTGCGTAAATATGACCATGTCTCTGCGTATCGCAATAAACTTCAGTGGCTTCCAATTCGTCTCCGCCGGAATGCACATACTCTGTCTCTCCTGTACTCTATCTTGTTTAATCCTGCCACCCCCTCCTACCTTAAAGAGCGTTTCCAATTCCTTCACTCTTCACATGACCTCAATCTGCGTTCTTACCACAATCTTTTGTTGAGTACCCCTTCCCATTCCACCAATTTTTACAGTTCCTCCTTTACCGTCCAGGCTGTACAACTATGGAACGGTCTTCCTGTAGAGGTGCGATTAGCCAAGTCTCTCCCTATTTTCAAGAAAATGGTAAAAAAACACTTCCTCTCCGAAACATTATAATATTATTTGTGTTGCATACAAAAGTTTATATATTCTATTATATATTATGTCGTAAAATGTATATATGTATTTTATTTAAAAATCTTTATATATATTGCATATGTATTGTATTTATTGAATATTATTTATTTTATGGAATACTATCTGTATCTGTAAGTGTATTAGAACTTAATAAATATTTAGTAATACTTAAAATAGATAGATAATAGTTTGATGAATAATTTTAGTTTTTAAGCAAATCAGTTTAATTTATTGGACATCTACCGAACATGTTTTTAATCCAGCAAATCTTTCCATTAATGGGTTGTCTGGAAGAGATCGCTCTTAGTGATAAGACCGCCAGTTGTACTTTGGCTTTTATACCGATCTTTTTTGTAATTGTTGTTTTTATTTTGTAATGTGCAATAAAGAGTTTTATTATTATTATTATAAAATTACCCTTCTATGCATATATGACTCATTGTTATTGCAAGGTATACCAGCTTCCATACATTTTTGCCCATTCTCCTTTATAACCGCAACTGAAACAATACAATCTCTTTAAATACTTAAGTTAAAATGCTCTAAAAACCTGACCGATTTCTGAACTGAGTATTCCAGCTGAGAACAACTTAAGAATCGTTCTGTCGCATTGAAATCTTAACAACTGAATGAGACAAAACGATGCTTAAGTCGTTCTCAGCTTGATTACTCAATTCAGAAATCGGACGTAGGTAAGTCACCTCTTACGCCACCCGTGGAAAGGAATGGGGAAGTGTTATAAACTTATTATAGTCGACACTACTTTTTTAAAATATTTATTGTGAAATTATTTTACCATTTGCAACTACATTTTGCGGACAATTCTACAAAGTCACAGGCAAATCCTTTAGTTAAAGACAAAAAAAATCCATTACATTGCCCATAGGAAAAAATATACTAAAATAAAATAAAATAAAATAAAAATAAAATAATCATTTATTTCAAAGTAAAAAGATAAATCTTTGTTTTTTGAACGTCAAAAGTCAACTTAATACTAAGTTTACTTCGGATTCGGAAGGTGTTTTGTTGAGAGAAGAACCCGTAAGAAACTCGTCAACACACCTTAGATAAAAATAAAAGAAGAAGATGCGGCGTGAGCGTACAAATTGTCAACTAAATATGGGCCTTATCGGTTTATCATAACACCGCACTACATCCATACGAACTGATACGAACGCACACGACATTGCACGACATGACGCAAAGATAAAGATAGAGCGATGGGCTCTGTCTCTGTCACTTAAACATGTCAGATTTCAAGGATAAAATGGCCGAAATTAATAATATTTTGCTTGTAAATATATTTTTGGTGTATTTACGCATGAAACGTTATTCCCTGTGATTTGTTTTTACGCCTTGAATTATTTGTGCACTGAATAAAGGCACAGCCAGGCATTTTAAGCGCGAATTGTATGAAAATTTTAATTTCGATGTCAAAGATTATGTCAGCTCGTCGACTTGAAGTATCGTAGCGGACTAAACTCGACTGAAGCAAACCAAGTACATTGTACTCAGTTTAGTAGGACCACGCGCGGGCAGAGGTTGCCGCATCTTTCTTATTGTTTTTATCTAAGCAACACACATCTTTTTTTACGTCCATTACAATTTTGGTGTTAGCCCGGAAACATCCTGCACAGAGCCCTGATGACACCAAGCCACTTCATCATTAATGTAATCATTAACATTGTAATAGGCTTTTGAACTAAGATTTCTTTTAACTACTGCTTTGAATTTTGTTTCTGATAAATTTAAAATGTCCTCAGGTATTTTATTATACATTTTTACGCATAACCCCATGAAAGATGTATTTACTTTTGACAATCTGTATTTTGGTACTGAAATTTTATTGTTGTCTCTCAGGTTTCGAATATGTCTGACACAATTTTTCACAAAAGAGGCCTGATTCTTTCTTACATACATAATATTTTCATAAATATATTGACATGGCAGCGTCATTATATTTATTGTTTTAAACAATTCCCTCAGGGAATCTCGGGATCTCAACAGACTCTACTCTTAACAGACTATCTGGTGTGAAGCTATTCGTGGGTAAAACCATAAAACACGTGAATCAAATATAAGTATGGCAAATTGGTGAGATTTCACACTTATCATCGTCTGCTATCTTTCTAATCTGACCAACCTCTACAGCGAATTGCTCAGTTATCGACAAATACTTAATCGATACGCACTCGACATCCCTAGTCGATTTGCAAACGTGTTTTTTTATTTTATTTTGTATCCGTGTAAGGATTCCTTCTATTCAGCCACTAGGGATTGTGAATTAAAACCATTGCTGTGATTTTAGCAAATATAATATTTATGATTGAAAGTTCATAAGAGAAGTTATAATGAAAGAAAAACAAGAACTTCATCTTAATAGTAACGTGCCATTTTGGAGACAGGTTCGTTTTTTATACTCTCATTTCGGGAATAAGGTGCCATTCTGTCTGTCCGCCATTTGTGACTAGTCATCCCGTGGAGATTTGAATTTTCGCTTCTTTCCATGTTTTCTTATTTTTCAGCATTGTGGAGTAAATTCTTAGAGTTCATGGGGTTTGATTTATTTTATACTATTTGACGGAGTGTTTTTGTACCCCCTGTGAAAGTTAGAGCTGGTGAATACTGGGGTTCGTAGATTAGAATTTGGCTAAGCCATAAAATTTTTCTATGACTGGTATACATTTTTGCCTCCAGGCTACGTATAAAATAAAGACTTACAGGGTGGAACTGAATTAGGGTCATAGGGTAATGAGGGTCATAACATAATCCTGGCTTCGAATAAGTATTTTGACGATATAAGAGCTTTGAGGCGTTGTTTTCCCATATAACCCCACAGGGATATATAGATATATAGATTCAAACTAACAGAGTTTTGGGGCTTATAAGTGATTGTTGAGCAGTGGGGCTGGGGACCCATAATCAACCTTTCTTGTTTTACAAACTATTCCCCACTTAACTTCCGAAAGCTGTGATGATGAAAATATCGAGAGAAGAATGAAAAAAGGTAAAGCGACTAATGGAGCACTGAATAGTCTAATGTCTAGTCAATGGATGTCCTAAAAGGCCCGAACGACAGTGCATGATGCTGTACTAGTACCTACGCTTATGTATGGCAGCGAATGATGGGAGTGGCAGAAGAAGCATGAGAGCAGAGTGAATGCTGCAGAGACGAGGTCCCTCAAAAATGTTGTAATGTAAGGTTATATGATCGAGTGAGAAATGACGTGGTTCGTGAAAGGTGCGGTGCAAAAGATGTTATTGTAAAAAAGATGAGTGATGAACAAATGTTGAGATGGTTTGGGCATAGAGATGATGGATGACAGTAATTTGGTGAAAGAGATCGTTAGAGCTTATGTAAGGTAATGGATAGTGGAGGATGAGCTCGGAGGACATTCTTGGACCAAATTGAGAGTACATACATACATATACTCACGGCTATAAATCCCTTAACGGGGTAGCCAGAGCTTTGGAATGAAAAATTCCTCAGCCACTTTTGGAAGTTGATTGGGAAAAGATGGTTATAATAAATGTTTCTGGTGACGAGTCTCCAACCACATCGCCCAAAAATCACTTAAAAAGACCCCTATACCCTTAGTTGCCTCTTACGATCACCCACGGGTAGAAATGGGGTAGTGTTATTCTAAGCCGACACTACACGGCAAATTGAGAGTGTGGTCAAAAAACAGGTGTCCGAAGTATGCAATATAAAAAAATAAAACAGCATGTATGAAAATATTAATGAATGTGAATGAAGCTAGAGAGGTTTGCCAGAATCTTACAAAGTGGTGGCCGATAGTCTTTGCCTACACCAATGGGAACTAACGGCGTGAGTGTATTTATGTATGTTAATTGGTCTTGAAAACAACCCCGAGGTCCTTACAAATATCTAAAGATCTTAAAGCATCTCCGTGGTATACTTTATCAGCTAGAAATTTTAATTTTCGACCGTAGGTAAATATCAATAATAAAATATGATGCCTATGGTGTTCCAACATAATAATAATAATAATAATAATAATATATTTATTGAAAAAAGGTACAACAAATTGAGTTTCATACTCCCTAATAAAAAGGGCAAAGCCCTGTAAACTTAGGATAAGTATTTTGCTCAACCCATAAAGTTGGCTCACAATCATTTCAGCTTCTTAAAAAATATGTTTATAAACTAAAAGTTACACAAAAAGTCTTTTTGTGTACAAAAAGAAAGAGATCAACCAATAGCACAAGTTCTCTAAAAGAGAGAACTATAAGTTAATTTTAATTATATTAAATGGAAAACTTAAGTTTAATACATGTAGATTGTAATCAATTGCATGCTTTTGCATCCTCAAATGTATGTGTAAGTTAGTATGTATGTATGTGTGTGTGTGTGTGTGTGTGTTTGAATGTATGTTTGTGTGTGTGTTTGCGATTGTGTAATATACAGTCTATTTTGAAAATCCTAGGAGTCATCTAATATTTAGCATTGTATTTCTAATAACATCTCAGTCTGATCATAATTTAAAGTAAGTAACCAGGGTAAAAGTTTACATTTACATTCGTAACTATTTAATTCTCTTATATCTAGTATTTTATTAATAGAATTATAAAGATGAGGACCTAAAAATGAAAAAAAGTTTTGACCATATTTTGTGTTTAATTTGGGTTTTACAAAAACAATGTCACGTCGCCGTTTGAGATTAAGACGATTTAATGATACATGTTGTTTCAACACTGTCAATAAAATGTACAGCTTTCTTACTGTCAAAACTTCACAAAAAGTATAAAGTTCAGTAGTGGGGAACAGAATAGGCTTGAAAGTACTGACTTTTAATAACCCCCTCTGAGCAACTTCCAACACTTTTAAATTTGTTTTGTCAGCACCACCCCATGACGTTATACAATATGTCAATAAACACTCGCATAATGCTATATAAACACGTTTAAGTAATGAAGGTTGTAAAACATGTCTTATATTTTTGAAAATATGCATGAGTTTTCGGACTCTAGCTGCAATAGCACAAATGTGAGGACCAAATTTTAGATATTGATCAATAATAACACCCAAATATTTAACTTGTGGGCTTCTTTCTAATGGAATACAATTACAAGAACTGCTATCTTTTGAGCAACCTGTTCGGTGTGAAATTAAAACATTTGTTAATGGGGGTTGACTAGGTTTTTGAATTGAAAAAGTTACATATTTTGATTTTTCACTATTCAGTGTGAGAACATTATCTTGTAACCATTCACTAACCTTATTAAGGCCTAGTTGTGCAACCTCAAAAGTGTCCTCCCAGGTCTGTCCTTGGAAACAAATAACAGTGTCGTCCGCATAACACAGAACTTGACCATTGATGTTTAGATTACACAACTGATTGATATAAATTGAGAACAAAGTCGGGCCCAATATACTACCTTGCGGTACACCAAAAGACATCGGTATATCCATAAATAAAATTGACTTTTCGTTTTGCATAAATAAAATATTTATATATTTGAAATAACACAACTAACTTCCGTTTGTTGGTCGGTAAATGATAAAAGAAAAGTCGTTAACTGAAAAAAGATGGTAAAATAAAGATTGTTGGTGATGGGTCTCCAACCTCATCGCCCACAAAAATCCCTTATAAGCCCTAATACTGTTGTCGCCTCTTGCGTATACCCACCGGAAGAAATGGGGTAGTGCTATTCTAAGCCGACACTACACAGCAAATTATGCTAACAATAAAAAAACTTTATGAAGAAAATTTAATGACAAAACCAAATTTCCTTCTTTTATTTCAGTGTTGTACAATCCTCAATCCAATCTTTGGTTTTATAACATGTTTTTACAATCGGTAATACTATTTTACGGAGTATACCGCATATACTCATACCTCACCGATTCAATAAAGTATTTTCAATAGAATATAATATAGAATAACGCCTTCCCTCGGAATTAGCTGCTGGGAATCGGGAAACCCTTGTTATTCATTTCACATCCTTTTTGACTTTAAAAAATAACTAGCTAATGAAATAAATTACTTTAAACTTTTTTCCTGTCGTAATATAAAAGAAATTATTTAAACCTTTATGTTCTTTTTTATGAAATAGCTAACTTGAAGCTTACTTTTGACTACCAATTTAAAATTTTGTTAAACCCGTCGTTAATACCTGCTTTTACCTTAAGTTATTGGTACTGGTAAAATAATCCCACAGCATATTTCTTACAAATATTTTTAGACACATCGTTCATTTCTTATCAAGAAGACATACCCTGGATAGGTTCTAGACAGGATAGACTTCAGGTCCTTAAAACCATACCTCTATACAATAAAGTGTACTTTCGAACGTACATAGATTATATTTGTTATCATAATCTGTACAAATATCGTGGGCACTTATTGAACCAGTTTCAGGCTAAATTATCGTATTTGCTTGTTTACCCAACTTTTAGATAATGCTCAGTTGTATAGAAGTGTATTATTTGATTATAATTATCTTAAGTTGACCAGACTCTACGACCATGAATGTCGTTGCTGGCACGCTTATGGTTTTATCGTGAGCTCGTCTGATAGAATGAGATTAAGAAGAAAATTAACCACCAAAACGGACCAGAACCTCGGAATCAATCAATCGGTTGACGGGGAATAAGATCATAATAGGGATAAGATAATGAAGGGTCTTTGGTGATGAGTCTACTCAACTCAACTCAAACGTTCACTCCGTAAATTCCCGTAGGTACTAATACTTCTGAACATCACGTGACATTGTCATCTGCGTTCATCATCATCACGTTTTGCTTGGACAGTGTACCTACTCACGTGATAGGGGGAAAGACCTTTCGACGTATTGGAACGAATAAACTGTCACATCACTAAGTGCAACCGTTAACAGTCATGATAAGTTAATCACACATATGACTATTGAAAAGACAAATCGGTGTAGGCCCGACCCGGGATTGCGCACGATAATTGGTGTCCTAACCACTGAGATATGTATATTTTTTTAGTTATTAAAATATTAAGTACCTAAATCCAAGCAAAACATGGGTACTCTGAGCACCAGGTGACAATGACACGTGATGTTCAGAAGTATTAGTACCTCTGCGAACACCTTCGGCGATACACAGCGTGAAAGATTTAGTTTTTTTAGAATGAAAAAAATAAGAATTCACTCTTATACTCGACAACATCGCGACAGCAACCATGCATAGATACATATCTTCGATTACGTATCACACGATATCTTTTATCAACTGCCCTTGATATCCAAGAACAAATTATACAAAATACGCAAAATCTGATAAAGACTACGATTTGTTTGATGGCATAAAGATTTTTATTATATTAAACGATTTTTGATCGCGCCAATGCAATATTATCGCTTGCAGCAAAATTGCATTAGTAACGATACAGTCATAATTTTAGCTGTGTAGTATCGGCTTAAGGTGTGTTGTGTCGGTTTAAAATAGCACTATACCATTTCTTCCCGTGGGTGTACGTAAAAGGCAACATTTTTGACGGTTGAAGAAGAAAGAAGAAGAAGAAAAAACGTTTATTTGCTGTCAGTCGCACATGAACATGTAAATATTTTTACAAAATAAATAAAGGTAAAAAAAAGAAAAAAAAACATTTAACAATAAAAACAGTGTTCATCTCACATAATGCGCGAAAACAACAAAATGGCGTCTGACTCAGCGTTGTCGTTGTGAGTTTTACCTCACAACACTGATTTTCAGTCAGCGCCAGACTTGTAGTGACATACGGACCTTACATAAATTTAAATCACTACAGCCAATTTATTGTAAAACATAACAAAAAAAAACAATATTAAAAAAAAAATTATTAAAAATTGATCAGTGCTAAAATGTGCTGATTACATAAATACATACACAAATATAATAAGTGATAAATATAAAAGTATAAAAATAAGATATTTTAGTACTTACATACTGAATAAGAATACAAATCATATATAGCAAATCAATAATAACTTAAATAACAAATACGTTCGTTATATATCTGTACACAAAAATACAACTTATAATATGAATTAGTAGGTATATTTATACTTAATACATGTATACTATACAATTAAAATAATTAATGAAAAGAAAACAACATAAACTACTTACAATAACAGTTGCAGGAAATAGATTGTTTAAATTAAATAATACATATTTAAATATAATATGAATATTATTAATGCATATAGAAAATAGACAGGACAGGAACGGACATTTAGAGAGGCGGATTTTGTTGAGCAAGTAGGTATACTTTTAGCTTACGCTTAAAGGTACCTTTACTTGACACTTCACGGATTGGGGGAGGGAGATCATTCCAACATTTGGACGCTGCTAATTTAAAAGGGCCTCGAAATGCCGCTGTTCTGTGTTTCGGCAGGATTGCTCTTGTTTTGTACTGATATTTCATAGATGACCATTTTATTTTATTATACAAATATGCTGGTGATTCCAGTCTGACAACACCAAACATCATTGTCGCAAGGTGTAGCCATCTACGAGCCTGCATATTAAGTAGTTTTGCATCGTTCAAATGTGGAGTGATGTGGGAACGTGGTGGGACATGAAAGCAATAACGTGCACATGCGTTTTGCACACGCTGTATCAGCCTCTGTGTACGACCAAGTATGCAACTGCCATAAACCACATCACCGTAGTTTAACCTTGACAATATCAGCGATTCGCAAAGGTGAACACGCAAATCCACACTCAGATAATCACGAATATTGTAAAGTACTTTGAGACGGTAAAAACAATTGCTAACCACAGCCTGGATGTGGTTTTCGAACTTAAGTTCCCCATCCATCAACAGACCAAGGTTTCGCGCTTCTTCCACCCTCTCCAGTGGTTGGCCCCTAACAGTTACATCCTTGTTCGCGAGAGCTCCCAACGTATTACGTATTTGCGATTTGGTTCCAAGTACCATGAACTTTGACTTATCAGGATTTAAAATAAGGCAATTGTTCTTGGACCAGGAAACAATTTGATCCAAATCTGCGTTTAGTTTGTCAGCAGTGAGGGCACCATTTGTCGGTATACCAGAAATGTATAATTGCAAGTCATTGGCGTACATATGGTATTTACAGTTTTCTATGTTCTGAACTAGGTCTGCAATATATAGTATGAACAGTAAGGGGCCCAAAATTGAACCTTGTGGTACACCTCTTTCTAGTTCACTAACCGATGAAGTGTGAGATATACCATCTCTACTACGTATCTCGACAAACTGTGCTCTCCCCGTCAGATAACTATTAAACCATTGGATCACTGATACATCAAATCCGTAATACGACAACTTGGATAGCAGCAAAGGCTTGCACAAGCAATCGAAAGCTCTGGAGAAATCTAACAGTGCCAATATTGTACTCTTTCCGTTTTCTAAATCATGGAGTATATTATCAATAACATCAAGGAGGGCTGTCGCTGTTGAATGTCCCTTGCGGAATCCTGATTGGTATACGGGCAAAATGTTGTTGTTCTCCAGATATTTCGTAACCTGATCGCATACCACCCTCTCTACTATCTTCGATGCACATGGAAGAATACTTATTGCTCGAAGGTCGGAAACTAAGACGGGATTTGGTTTTTTGGGTAATGGTGCAATTCTAGCAATTTTCCATACAGAAGGGAATTTGCTTGTTGCAATGCTTCTATTAACAATGCATGTCAGTACGTCAAGAGTAGTCGGAAAAGTAAGTAAAAGCATATCAATGTCAATTTCGTCGATACCCTTTGCTTTAGTTTTGATCCCAGTCACCACTTTAGCAACTTGATCCAGTGTAACTGTGTTAAGAGTAAAGGTAGCAGGTCCATGTCGGTTAAATTCAAAGTATGTCAAGTCTGAAATGCTTACATCATTACTACCGGGAACTTGACCAAAGTAACGATTTATGTCATCCGGGTCATTGAAGTGTGCAGGTAATTCTATATTCCGTTTGTTTGGAAGAACAGTTCGTTTGAGATTCTTCCAAAGTGTTCGCGAGTCATCCACACTACTATTGATGACATGTTCATAAAATGCTTTTTTTTCGTTATGGACTGCTGTGATAACTTGATGCTTAAGGTCTTTGTAGTATTGTATGCTTGATTCTGTTTTATCTTTTTTTGCCTTAAGATGCGCTTCGTTTCGGAGATGCATCATCAATCTAACATTGTAAGTTAGCCATGGTTTTGGCGCGTCTTTGACCACAACTGTTTTCACCGGTGCATGTTTGTCAAATAATCGGATGACGCAATCATTGAAAGCTGTAAGCATGTCGTCAACGTCTTCATATATTTTAATTATGTCCCAGTCTGTGTTTTCAACATCCTTATTAAAGTCATCTACATTTATGTCAGTGAAAGGTCTGTAAGTTATCGTCCTTGGTATGAGTCTAGGTTTCTTTATGTCAAGTTGCACTGTAATAAAAGCATGACGACCCAGATCAGGAATGTGGTGTGTATTTACATGACGGACAGGGACGTCAGTACATATCAAGTCAATAGTCGTTTCGCTATGGTCTGTAAAATGAGTCGGTTCCATAACCACCTGAGTCAAATTTACCGATGTAAGAAAGTCAGATAAACATCGATAGTACCGGTCATTTGTGTCACAAAAATTAATGTTAAAGTCGCCTAATACTACTAGTTTGTCATAGTTCTTACAAGATGAGATAGTCTCAGTAATGGCGTCAAAGAAAATGTCAGCATCCTGCCACGGCGGACGATATGCAGTGCCGATTAGAAATCTAATACCGTTTATGCACAGGCGAATCCACATTTGTTCTACAGTCGGAGAGTGTGGATGGGTATACATACGGGCATTTAAACCCTCACGCAAATAGAACGCCACTCCACCCCCCCTCGTGCGGCCACTAGAAGCCTGTCTCGGTATATGTCTAAGTCGGTAGCCCGGCACCACCGGGGCTAAGTTCTCCTGTCCTGTGCGTAGCCAAGTCTCATTAATCGCAATAATGTCGGGTGTCAAGTCAAGTATAACAGAAATAAGTTCGTCATGTCCCGTATTCAGTGATCCTGCGTTAAACAATGCTAACTGCAGATGCTTAATACGAGTCATCGAAATACAGTCCTATGTAAATAACACCACATATATATATGTCTATAGGACAAAAAAAATAGCTATAGGTATAAGTAAATGACACATACTGTATACAAATATTGCATGAAAATATAAATAAGATATTATAATTATATTTTTTAAATAATTTAATTATTGGACAAAACATAAATATAAATACATGTAAATCATAAAATATAAATACGTTATCATAATCATTCAAATTGCTTAAATATATGGATATTAGGTAAATTAAAATATGATAAGTAAGTACTGAAAAAGTTGAAATATATACGTGTATATGTAAATATTGTAAGGAAAATATTGATATATTACACAAATCTATACTTATAATAAATCTATAGAGAGGTCAATTCTGTACATTAAATATATTTTCAAAATAACTATCAGGGGGTGATAAGTGATCGATACTGATGCCAAGAATGCAATCAGTGAAATTTTTGTCTGTCTGTCTGTCTGTCTGTCTGTCTGTCTGTCGGTTTGTATGTTCCTTATGGAAACAAAAACTACTCGACGGATTTTAACGAAACTTGGTAGAATTATTCTTCATACTCCTGGGCAGGTTATAGTGTACTTTTCAGCAGAGTAATGAAGGGGAATTTAGGGAAATTTTGGGAAAACCGGGCGCGTTATAGTTACATAGAAATCATGTATGACGGAAATATTTTACATAAAATTTTCTAAAACATATCCTTCTGCAGCATATGTCTATCTTTTATGGTTGACTCATAATAACACGTGTAATTCCTGATAGCTTAGCAGTTCGGAGCATTCTGATTATATTTGTTTACTCTTAAGTTTATAGTTCTCTTATTCATCTCTCATTTAAAAAAGTTTACATTATTACCTATTCAATATAAAAAGAATCATAGAAATCGGTATAGAAACACCAAACTTATACATAAAATAAGCTATCGCGCCCTGTCGTCACACGTGAATGCTATAAGGATATTTTTTTAGTAATGGTTGCGCGCGTAAAAGATAGCCGGGAGTATACATATACTCCCTGTATGTATGCAAATTTTGTAACTCTGATTGTTTGTTTGCATGGTTTTATTTTCGGAGATACTGAACCGTTCATTAAAGCGCTTTCACAATGATAAAGATAAAAAAGATAAAAAAGATAAAAAATATTTATTTCAAAATAAAAAGAATTGTTCTCTATTTTTTGAACGTCACAAACTTACGTATAAGTTAAATCTTACTCTACTGACTCTACTTCGGATTCGGAAGGTGTATTGTTGCGAGAAGAACCCGTAAGAAACTCAGCAACACACATCTTTTCTTAGTCAAATTACAATATTGGTGTATGTCTGGAAATATCCTGAATAGAGCCCTGGTGACACCAAGCAGTTTCATCTATCATATAATCATTTAAACTGTAATAAGCTTTTAAATGAAGACTGCGTTTTATAATTACTTTGAATTTCTTTTCTGTTAGATTCAAAATGTCATCAGGTATTTTATTATAAAATTTTACACATAACCCCATAAAAGATGTATTTATTTTTGACAATCTGTACTTTTGAATTGAAATTTTATTATTATCTCTAAGACTTCTAGTATGTCTGTCACAGTTTTTGGAAAATGCTTTCAAATTTTTTCTCACATACATGATGTTTTCATAAATATATTGACATGGCAGTGTCATTATATTTATGGTTTTAAACAATTCTCTAAGGGAATCTCGTGAACCTAAATTATAAATAGCTCTTATTGCTCTTTTCTGTAAAATGAATATTGACCCAACATCAGCAGCTCTGCCCCAGAGTAAAATGCCATAAGACATGATGCTATGAAAATAACTATAGTAAACTAAACGAGCGGTCTGTACATCAGTTAAATGTCTTATCTTTCTAACGGCATAGGCAGCACTGCTTAGCCTGCCAGCTAGCGCGCTAATGTGGGGTCCCCATTGGAGCTTTGAGTCCAGATGTATCCCTAAGAAAACTGCGCTATCCGTAAATGGTAATTTTTCATTATTTAATGTAATTTCATTATCAACACTTTTAACATTTGGTAATGCAAATTTAATACATTTGGTTTTTTTGGCATTTAGTACAAGATTATTTGAAGCAAACCATGTTTGAATTTGGGAAACTGCATTATTTACATCGTCAATATTTTCCGAATTCCTTTTAACGTCAAAAATTAAAGAAGTATCATCAGCAAATAATACTATTTCAGACCTTTTCTCGACCATGAACGGCAAATCATTAATATATACTAGAAACAAAAATGGGCCTAATATAGATCCCTGTGGAACACCCATTTTTACATGAGTTCCAGATGATTTTATTTTATCGATTTGCACTTTTTGTATTCGATCTGAGAAGTAGGACTTTATTAATTTAAGTGCGTCACCTTCGATGCCATAATGTCCCAATTTTATGAATAAAATATTATGATCTGCACAATCAAAAGCTTTTGTAAGATCGCAGAACAAACCGATTGCATCATTCTTAAGTTCCCACGAACCAAAAATATGTTTAATTAGGGCAACGCCTGCGTCAGTGGTAGAGCGGCCTTTCGTGAAACCAAATTGTTTAGGGTGAAACAAATTGTTGGAACTAAAATGCAAGAGCAGTTGATTAAGCATAAGTTTTTCAAATATTTTACTCATAACTGGTAGTATAGATATAGGCCTATAACCTTCAGGATTATTTTTATCACCTCCAGATTTTAGTAAAGGTACAATTTTACTATGTTTCATGAGATCTGGGAAGATACCATTACTTATACATTCATTAAATATTTTCGCTAAATAAGGAGCTATTATTACAATAAAATTATGGCATACTTTTACTGACATACCCCAGATATCCTCAGAATTTTTCAATTTCAGTGATTTAAACACTTTAATGATATCTTCGGGACTGACAACTTTAAAATTAAATATAGATTTACAAATTGCAACGTTTTGTTGCAACAGCTCTTGAGCTAACGTAGCAGATGAATTTAAGTGTTCAGTGGTCTTAAAAGGTATATCAGCAAAATATTTTTCAAAAATACAAGCAATTACATCATTTGAAGTAGTCAAACCTCGATCAGACCGAATACAAAAGTCCTGATCACATGATTTGCTTTTGCCAGTTTGAGTGTTGATAATGTTCCAAACGGTTTTTACTTTATTATCAGATGTTTTAATACGTTGGCTCAAGTATCTTGCTTTAGCCTCCTTACAAACTTTATTAAACATTTTTGAGTATTTTTTTACATATTCTATAAATTCATCATTATGTGAGAACGCTTTTTGATCGTATAAATCAAATAGTATTTCTCTAGATTTATATATGCCTGGTGTTGCCCACTCACTAAATTTAAATTTATTACATATAGTTACATCTTTAATAGTAAATATTTTATTAAATTCGTCTATCAGTACTTTAAAGAAAGTATTATAACTATTATTTGGATTTTTATTTATTGAAGAAGTGGGCAGCTTATAACTGATTAAGTTTATATATTTTTCAACTTTGAAAGCAGTGACACTCCTTTTTTTAACTATAATTTTTCGGTCTGGTGCCTTATGTGGAAAGTTTACAAAAAGACCACTGTGATCAGATTTTAGTTTATTTATTACAGATTTACTTATGAATTCAGCATTTGTAAATACATTATCTAAACATGTTTTGGTTCTAGTAGGTTCCAAGAATAAATTTTCTAAATTAAACGATTGGAATAAACTCATCAACCGTGTTTTCTGAGTACTATCTTTTAAGAGATCTATATTGAAGTCTCCACAAATAATTAATTGTTTTTTTCTCTTGAAAATTTTAGTTAATACATCTTCCATTACACTTTCAAATCTTTCATAATTTTGACTATAGGGGGCTCGATATACGCTTACTATAAAGTAGTTTAGTAACTCTATGCAGGATATCTCCACGACTTGCTCAACGCTCAGTTTTACAATATCCTCACGATTTTTACATTTAATACTATTTTTTATAAATATAGCGGAGCCACCACAGGCTTTAGAATTGCGGCAGTAGCTACTAGCTAAGTTGTAATTTTGAAAACCAAATATGAGCTCGCAATTCTTAAGCCAGTGTTCTGAGACACAGAAACAATCAATTTGATATCTTTCTAAAAACAATTCAATTTCTAATTCTTTACAAGAAAACCCCTGAGTATTTTGAAATACTAATTTAAATTGTGGGTCTCCTTGTAAAGCACGGTTTTCAAATATTTTGCCAGAAGAACCTCCTTCCTTGTTTACAATGTTAATATTAATTGAAGGTGACGGCTTAAGGATGACAGGAGGCTCTTCTATTGTCTCACTTAAAAGTTTAAATTATGGTTTCCACCATCACATACTGTAAGTAAGTTTTCCCTTATATTAAATAAGGGAGGGTTCGATATATGATATGCTAATAATTTAGCAATGGTACGTTTTTTATTTAAGGGTATGTATATAGTACCCGATCGTTGTCTTGAATAAGGTATGAACTTATTCACGTCCAGAGTAAAGAAAACGTCGCTTTGACGGCTGGTCATATTAAATATAAAATTATTCAACATATGAATATCATTATTATGCTTACTCATATAATTATATATATATATGGTAAGGTACAAAACATATGAATATCATTATCATTATTATGCTTACTCATATAATTATATATATATGGTAAGGTACAAAATATAAACTTACATTTATATTTCTTTTGTATCTCTAAAAGCTGGCTAATGCCTTTCTTCAATATTTTTTTATTTAATCCTATACTACTACCGAATAATATAACAATTGTAGTATACTCGTCATATTCACCCAAAGTAACTTTATCAATAATATAATTAAAGGGAGCACCAGTATAACAATAGTTTGTTACTGTCTGATGTATGTGATCATTTAATATTTCTCCGAAACGTAACCCCATACCATCGGAAAATATTATAGTTTTGCGAACCGGGGTGGTAGTGGTAGGGATGGATTGTTCTTTGTCTGATTGTAACGGCGGAGACATAAAGTTACAAGATTTTCCAGACAATTTATGACAATCCGTCTCTTTTTCTATTAGGTTACTTATATTCATATACCTTTTTTTTACCTCTTCCTGACTAGCAATCATATTTTTTAGTTGGCTATTTAAACTATCGATTTTTTGAATTAAATTTATTTTTTTGTAGGTTTTATTAATGTTTCTAATACTATTTTTAATATTTATCAGATTTTTCGTTGAGCTATATATGCGTTTATTAACTAATTTATATTTCTTTATTTGCCTATGACTTAATGATTTTTGATTCGCGATAGAATTCAAAGAAGATAAAGCTACCAATCACAAAGCTACACTATTATTATGCTACTACTATGCTATAAGTTGCACAAAATTTCACAAAGGTTGAGCAGTGATTGAAGATACCTCAGATATTTTTAAAACTACGCTACCCGTGCGAAGCTGGGCCCGATCCACTAGTCCGTAATAAATTTATATACTAGATAAAATACACTAATATACAACATATAATTAGTATTATCATTACATACCATTTGATACGCATGAATAAATTGCACTGTTATAAAATCGTAAAACCTAAACCAGTAAAGAACTTTAAAAATACATGTTACGCATATTTGAGTTGAGTATTTGGTAAAGAGAGAACTATAAAAAATATACTTAAGTAGAGTGTAGTTAACTATCAACTTCGAAACTAAACTGATTATGTAAGTTTTAGGAACAAAATCAGAATAAAGTAATATAAAATAGGACACCAAGCAGAAATACAAAAAGAAATTATACATAAGATCAGAAACAATTAAAAAAATAATAAAGACCAAGCAGAGACACACAAAAATTAAAATATATTTTTTTCCGACTGTTTTTACAATTATATTATAAATTACGTGCCAAACATCAAAATAGTCAAACAACATTTTGACCAAAAATATGTTCAATGTCTTCCTCACGACGTATTTTGGAAACTGACGCCCCATCCTTTTGGCGGACGCACAGTCGCACACTCGACCGTCCCGCGTCCAAACATATCGCCAGCCAGATGCGCGAGCTCGCTCTCGGGTTTTATTGAATAACGACCGGTTGAGTCGGGTCAACCGCTCGTTGACATAAAACTTGGTTGCCGATCCACTGAGTCCCATGTCGGCGGTGGTGACGCCGCGCCGCACCCGCGCCGCGCGCAGCAGCTCGTCCCGCGTCGCGCGCCGCGCCAGCCGCACCACGATCGGCCGCACACCGCCGTCACGCGGCGCTCCCATCCGTTCCGCGCTCACCACGTCCCTCTCGTCTATGGTGACCCCGAGCTTAGTGCCCACCAGAGTGACGAGGTGAATAGTGTTCTCACCCTTGTTCTCTGGCAAGTTAGACAATTGGATGTCGTTGCATAGTGCATCCTGGTCCCTGTCTTGAAGCTGGAGTTGTAGTTTTTCTACAGCTTCTTCTAGAAATTTCGTGCCACCCGTCCTGGTACTTTCAGCAAGTTGGCGTTCCATGTCATCAACCCGTTTATCGATTCTATCCAACCTATCTGTAGCAGTTGCAATTGCTTCGCGAAAGACATAGAACTCAGTGCGGAATGTCACGAGTTCGTCTCGTAGTGACCGAATCTCGTTCCTAAACACACTAAATTCAGCTGACGAAGACCACTGTTCTGATGAACGTCCATGATCATCTTCCCCTATCTCGGCTACTAAAGAAGTTGTGGCGACTCGTTGCTGCTCCGTCATAATCCCTTTAACTGGGGTGTCGGCCTTATTGTCCCGCGGCATTGAACGGGTACATTCCGGGCACAACCAATTAGTCGGGGCCGTCTGCTTCGGGTGAATACCAACACACGCGCGATGATAATAAAGTTCGCATTTGCTACAAACAGCGCCATCTGTACGCACTTGTGTCAACTTCTGGCATCCTGCACACATCGGCATTGTAAATAGTTATCGATTGTTCAATTATTTAATCAATGACTGAGTTTAGTAGTTTTGTAACGTGCGGAGAGATGGAGCTACTAAACAAATTTTTTAATAATTTATACTGTGGGTGTATAAAAAAACAATTCAACATTTACTAATTTTACCAAATTATTTAAAGACATAGAAAACCAAAAAAACACGAGATACAGTCTCACAAACAATAGTTAAGGCGAGTTGAAACACAACGAAAGCAACACTTCACTTTACGGTACTAGGTTTGTAACATTAACAATAATAAAAGATTTAAACTGCTGCAGCGTAAACGTATAACTTTAAGTTCGTGACGTCACTTCACTTTTCACTTGGTTGGAGACCCATCATTAACAACCTTTGTTTTACCATCTTTACCCCACTAAACTACCAAAAGAGGCTGAAGAAAATTCAAATTCCTTAGTTCTGGCTACCCCATCTACGGAATTTATAGCCTCGAGTATATGTATGTATGTAAGAAGAGAGAAGAGTAGAGTAGCTGTGTAATAGTTGAAGACCCATCACTTTAAATTCTTTTCCTTACTCAACTTCTAAAAGTGGCTGAGATATTTAGTTAATCTGAAGCTCTGGCTACCCCTTCTAGGGATTTATAGTCGTGAGTATATGTTTGTATGTTTGTTTATGAGTTTACGCCCAATACCTAGATAGCATGAGGCGTGTGAGGGCGAGTTTGTGACATGAGGAGTGAGATACTGACAGATTCTCATTTCTCACGTAATTTACTGGCTCCTACACACCTCATGCTACGGGGGTTGGTCTTCTTTATCATATTTTGTTACCAAGTTGAGATTACTATAACACAAATTAAAAAACAACTAAGTAAAAATCTATTTCCAGTTGTTCGTTGCTGTGGGTGTCAGCATCAACATCATTGGCCATGGCTGCGTCATCGGCATATCTGCAATCCTCATTCCCAGTTTGCGGTTGCCAGAGTCGCATATCCACGCCACACCAAGCCAGGAATCATGGATTGGTATGATAAATTATTCGTCATCATCAGCTAATAGACATCCACTGCTGCCACTGCCTGCACTGTGCTGCCATCATATTACACTACTTACCAATACCATTATATGAAAACTGATAGTTTAAGCCTTTTTTGTTTATTGTTGCCTGAAATACAGGTAAATAACCTAGCTCAGGAACAGGAAAATGGTATATTTTGTACTTTAAATAACTTACTAGGTTAAGACAAATATTACGTACTTTTGAAAACTGAATAAATTTTTATTTATTTATTTATTATTTATTTATCATCTATCGGCTCCTTCGACTTTTATCAAGTCATCATCGGTCCATTTTGTCGGAGGCCTACTCTTTCCAATTAATTCGGGACTTGGCCACTATTCCAGAACTAACACTGTGGCCACGGTGGTTCCATTGTGACATATTTATTATTGCAGCGAGACGGCTTAAAATAGTAAAGTTGTACTAAGTCTTGTGACAGTATATGCGTACATAAACGGCGATAGGCCTGTCCCCTGTCACGTGAGTACATTGTCCAAGCAAAAAGTGGGTACTCTGAACAGCAGGTGATAGTGTCACGTTATTTTCAGAAGTATTTGTACCTCTATCAATCCCTTTGGGGATATGATTAGTTAGATTGCCGTGTAGGGCTTAGAATGGCTACCCTCTTCTACCCGCGGGTGTCGTAAGAGGCGACTAAGGGTATGGAGCCTTTTTAGTGGTTTTTGGGCGCTGCCACCCATCACCAACGATACTTTATTTATGGCCGTGAGTATATGCATGTGTGTAGTTAATAAGGCTGAATATAAGTTATTCTTGGATTACGTAGGTGAAAACGCATCGGCAACGATCCTTTATTGAATCGTTCTTTCTTTCATCTTCCAAAAGTGGCCGAAGTCTTTTTAATTCCACTTCTCTGCCGACAATTATTTGGTGACAATGTGAGTATACGTAGTTAGTTTAATAATCCTACTGATACATAAAGGTTTACCTCTAATCGCACGGGGTTTGAGTCGCTCTAAAAAGCGGATATTCTGAACCAGTGTCGTATGGACCAGTAACCCTGCTACCGCTCATAGATATTCATGATTTTCAAACGTGCCATACTGAACTGATCTCTTCTTTTCAGCATCAATCCTGGGGTTCGCATTGATTCTTGGAAACTTCATCATAACACCGACGATGGATATGCTCGGCCGGAAGAAATCTCACGTTCTTAGTACCATTCCGATTCTCGTCGGTTGGTTCACTTTACTCCTAGTTGATACTGTTGAAGGTGTCATCATTGCCAGATTTTTACAAGGAATCTCTATGGGAATGCTTGGACCTCTAGGTTCAGTCATAATCGGAGAAATGACAGACCCGAAGAATCGCGGAGTTTTCCTAACATTTGTCTCTTTGTCATTAACAATTGGAGTTCTTGCCACGCATACAATTGGTATAGTTCTAAGTTGGCAAATGACTGGACTTATTTGTACATTTATAACGTTTACAAGTTTAATAATGATAATTTACACTCCAGAATCTCCTCCTTGGTTGTGTTCCAAAGGAAGATTCGATGAATGTAGAGAGGTTTACAAATGGTTACGTGGAAATGACCCTGTTCATGAAGACGAACTAGAGAAAATGATTAGAGCTCAAATGATGGTCAGGAAATCCAGTGTAGCGGGACAAAAAATATCTCTAACAATGAAAATCAGAAGGTTCTTTAGATTCTTCGGTGAAACAATCAAGAAGCCAGATTTTTATAAACCAATTCTTATCATGTTCCATATGTACACCATGTTTCAATTTGCCGGTATTAATGTTTTGAGTTCTTACATGATTGATATTATTAAAAGGATTGTGGGTCCTGAAGCAGATGCAAAGTTCTGGATGATAATTCTTGACTTAGAAAGATTAGCTGCTAATATATTGGCAATTTTCCTAATGAAAAAGTTAAAAAGGAAGACTCTTCTATTCTCAACAGCATCCGTATGTATTTTGGCGTACATCGGTAAAGCATCGTATGTTTACTGTAAAGAGAATGGAATGTTACCTTTTGATAACCAATGGATACCTATAGCATTAATAAGCATTTATATGTTGTCACTATCGGCAGGTATTTCTTCCATACCTTTTACTATTTCTGGTGAGATATTTCCTCTGGCTTATAGAGGATTAGGTGGAGGTATTAGTGTTTTAGCATTGTCATTAAATTTCTTCCTGGCTGTGAAGTGTTTCCCGTTGTTAAGTGATCTCATAGGGTTACCATTAACATATGTTGTATATGCAGGAATAGTCGTATATTGTTTAACTATTATAGGGATTATGTTACCCGAGACTAAGGATAGAACGTTACAAGAAATTGAAGAATCTTTTAGAGGTAAAAGATCTAAAGCTGACAGGTCTGCGTCCATACCATTGAGGAGTGAAGATGTAGAGTTCTCTTTAATGAGAAGATGTAGTTCAACTATTATTTATTAGAAAACCAATTAAAATATATTTTGTTTGCCTCTAATTAGCGTGAAATTAGAACATCGAGACCTAATATTATTATTTGATATTTAGATTTTTATGTTATTTCTGGCACGGACACAGATATAATATAGCTCAAACCACGCTCAAATTATATACAAATGTTATATTATACGCGATTCAAGTATTTTAATTTAGAAGCATTGTTAATTAATTTTATTTTTAAATATTTGGCTAATTTCGTAGTATTCAATTATTGTTAAATAATGGTTATAAATAGTTTTTACAGTAAAATATGTTGTGTATAAAATTGTACATAAATCAATGTCTAGTTATAAGAACATAAGATTTATAAAATAAAGAGATTGTTAGTCACATATCTTTTATTGTTTATTATAACAACGATATTGTATGCAGTACCGACAGAAACGGACTTCAATATGGTTTTACAGAATGTTTACAAACTAATCGTTTCAGCTATCTACTCAGTCTTGATCAGTTTCTTAGAACTGATGATTCACTCCCATTTTTTCTTTAATTTCATCATCATCCAGCTGCTAAAGATTCCATCTCTAGCATCTTGTCTTTTTCTTGAACATCGTTCTCTCCTTTAAAGTAGCATTCAATTTCATACAAAGTCTTGCCTTTTGTTTCTGGCATCAAAAAGTATAGGAAAGACACGCAAATTGTCGTGCAGATTCCGTATAAATAAAATGTTCCATTTACACCTATAGCATCAAAAGTTGCTGGTGCAGTCTTGACTACCACAAAGAACATTATTGATAATACCATACCAGAAATTCCACTGCCCATACTTCTATAGGATAAAGGGAATACTTCTCCAGCTACTGCCCATGGAATAGGTAAAATACCTATAGTCTTTCCAAATATGTACATCAAAAACGATAGTGTGGGTGTCCACTGTAAAGATTCGGGTAGATACCCAAAATCTCTGGCATATAAAAGCGATCCAGTAACTAATATTGAAGAAACACATATGATTGAACCGAAAAACAATACTGTTCTTCTTGGATAGATATTAACAACAAAACATGCTAATACTGCTGTCAAAAATCTTACACCATCAACTATTAACATAGAAATAGATCCGTCCATGGTAGAATTTGTGATTTCATTCATCAAGCGAATACAGTAAGATGGAACCACAGTCATACCAGATATTTGGAACAGTATAAACATGAATATCATTATAGTCGTCGGTTTATAAAACTCAGGCTTTCTCGCTATATTCCAATACTTTTTCCATCTTGGTTTATCGGAATCTTCCGATAGCACTTTTCTATTTCTTTGAGAGTTTAGTAAAATCTCTAATTCTTTTTCGCTAGTAGAATTGACGCCTCGAAGCCAGCGGAAGGATTTTCTGCATTTATCGTAGTATCCTCTTGAAGCCAGCCAAGGTGGTGTTTCAGGTGAAAGAGATATGAGTAGAAGTGACAAAGCATATACGCTCCCACAGGCTAGTGCAGCTGATCTCCAATAGAGTAGGATTCCTATAGTATGGGCCAACAGCATTCCTGTGGCAAATGAAAAGGCGATAGTTGCTAGGAACCCTCCGCGGTTCTGTGGGGATGAGTATTCGGCGATGGATACTGGTGCTGCTGAAGCTTGAAGACCCATTCCGAATCCCTGCAAAAAAACAATCGTTTATTACTATGTCTATAAAAACACACATTGAACAAAGATCAAAATCAAGATGAGTTTTAATAGAAACTTGAGAAGGAATCGGATTTAACCAGTGCTAACTCATGCGTTCCTAAGACACATAGGGCGACTCAAAGTAATAAAGGTAATGCTGATATTGTTGATTGTAGTTCCCAGACTTTTCAATGCATTAAATCAAAACCTATATTTTTATATATTTTGTATACTTATATAAAGGCGTGAGTATATATATGTATGTATATAAATATTATAATAAAAGCAAAATATGTAAATTACTACGAAACGTCACTTGGTTTCGTCACACGTATTTGATTTAATATTAAACTAAAACTATTTTATCAAGTACGTAGGTTGTTAACTTGATATGCTGAGTTGAGAGCAATTATTATCGCGCAATTTCATTATAAATATGTATCTGTAACTGTGTTTTCGTGATATTTTTGCGAAGCTTGTGGTTTTAGTGAGGTGTAATTCTTCTCACTTATAATAAGGTACCAAGTTCCATTTAGGAAGATTTTTTTCTATTTTCAATACAGACTTATATTAACAACTAGTGGATCGTCCCAGCTTCGCACGGGTAGCGTTGTTTTTTTAAATATCTGAGGTTTCTTTCTTCAGTCACTGTTCAAGCATTGTGAAATTCAGCGCAATGTTTTCAATTTATTAAATTTATAGCAATCCCTAAATGCGTTACCTATTTCCGTTTAATAGCAAATTTTGGAATAAAACGCTATGAAGTATTTATAACAATCTAAAAAATAAATCATTACGTGTTGTAGGATGCAACTACTGGCGCCATCTAGTATGTTATATGTAAATTAGTAACGATTCGGTTTTGGTCACGGGCGCGATGGCTTATTTTATGTATAATTTCGGTGTTTCTCTACCGATTTCTATGATTCTTTTTTTATTGAATAGGTCATAATGTTACCTTTTTAAATTAGGGATGAGTGAGAGGTTTACAAACGTAAGAGTAAACAAATATAATCAGAATGTTCCGAACTGCTAAGCTATCAGGAATTACACGTGTTATTGTGAGTCAACCGTAAAAGATAGACATGAACTGTTGAGGATTTTTTTTTAGATAATTTTATGAAGAATATTTCCGTCATACATGATTTCTATGTAAATTTAACCATTAAGGCTGCACACGCGACGGAAGCTTAAAAAATGTAGTAACTTCTCCCGTTTTCCCAAAATTTCCCAAAATTCCCCTTTACTACTCTGCTGGAAAGTATACAAAAACCTGCCTAGGAGTATGGAGAATAATTGTACCAAGTTTCGTTAAAATCCGTCGAGTAGTTTTTGTTTCCATAAGGAACATACAAACCGACAGACAGACAGACAGACAGACAGACAGACAGACAGACAGACAAAAATTTTACTGATTGCATTTTTGGCATCAGTATCGATCCCTAATCACCACCTGATAGTTATTTTGAAAATATATTTCATGTACAGAATTGACCTCTCTACAGATTTATTATAAGTATAGATTGTGTATGTATTTATGAATATAGAACAGCATATTTTCAAAATATAGATATAATTCATATAAAACTATGATTAGTACAGAATCTACATACGTAAAATATTTCTGCCAAATACGACTGTAATTACAAAATATATATAGTACTAAATATTATACTTTTTTTTTATCAAAGGCTTCTTCCATTTTCCCACAATGAACTGTTGATAAAAGTAATTATTAAACGTTTGCCCACCAATCCCATCTCATAAACCCTATATTCCTCTACCTTCCATCAACGAAAAGATATCCATATATCCATGGTTTAATTTCACGCGCTGTTCAGAGTGTAGTACTCAATAGTCTATTAAGTTAAGTGTTCAGCGAATTTTGGAATTTAATGATGTGCAGCTAAGTTTTAATCACAACTTTGTTTATTAAATAATGAATTGTTCTGGTGTAAAGATGGGAATGGGAACTAATGGCGTGAGAATATATGTACCTATATATACCTATATGTGTTCGACTATACTAAAGAGTTTTCTTCACCTGCAACACTCGACTAGCCAAAAGCTCCTCAGGTCTCCTGGCCATCATAAGCAGGGCCCAGCCAGCCAGGCACGGCAGGGTGCTGAGCTGGTTGGTCAGCTTCCTGCCCAGTTTCTGTAGGCACAGGGGTGATACTGCGATGCCTGACATTAGTGCCAAGCCGAGAAGAGAGGCTGGAAGAAAAGCGAGTATATTTATTTAGTTTGCCATTATTAATATATTACGAGTACTTACTCGATAGTTTTTATATTGAAGTGATATACGTAATCATTTATAATTAAAGTATTGCATATAAAACCTACGTATAAATATGTCGCTGAGGTTTTCACCATATCGCCGAAATATAAGTCAAATTTAGATCTCAGATTACTCCCTCGTACAAAATAAAATAACTATGTAAAATTACACTGAAAATATCTTTGCACTTAAACCATCCCTTGGTTTAATTACTAAATGATTTATAGCCGTGAGTTATATTTTAAGTACTTTGGTACACCTACCGATCCAAGACTCATGCTGTGCCGTAAGTCGTATCGGGGACTGAGGGTCCCGCAACTGCTCCAGAAGCACCCCAGGGTACGCTATGTTGGCGCCAGTGCCTATCATGTACATCACTACTCCACTTATTGGCAGCATCTGGAATTTACAGAAGATAATATGACACGGCTAACGGTTTAATGGGAGGGCAACCGGTAATACATAGTAAAAAAGGGTTCTCAGAGCGCTTCAGAATCACAAATTACTCAGTCACTTTTAGATGTTCAGCGTTGAAAAGAGTATCAGTAAATGTAAATAAGATATGCTCAACATTATTATCTTTACAGTGTATATAGTATTGACAGACGTGATAGTTAAGTGGATGGAACACCACCTATCATGCAGACAAGTGTGACAAGTCTTTTCTACTGTTATTTATCTAGTTAATTAATCATGGTTGCTAACAGTAAGGGAAAACACCGTGAGAAAACCCACATAGCTAAATTGAACCTAGTCATGTGACAGTGACAAAACAGATGCCTGCTCCCTATCACGTGAGTACACTGTTCAACCAAAACGCGGGTACTCAGAACACCAGGTGACAATATCATGATGTTCAGAAGTATTAGTACCTCTAACAACCCTTCGGGGATATATGACATGCATCTTTTAGTCTTCAGTCAGATATGTAAATACCTGTTTGTACACAGGTGGAATCTTCTCTACATATTGAGATCCAAAATCGCTGCGTTCTGCCATTTTTAATTTCAACTGGAATCTGAAACACATAACACAAAATCTTATATTGTATTTGAAATTCAGCATAATTAAAATAAGGATTGACTTGCATAAATTTAAGAAAGCTTTGCGCATTTTTTGCCCACGTTGTTAAAAGGAAAGGGCCATTTTTTCATACAAAAGTAGTTTCCCTGTTTGGGTGACAGGTTTTAGCGACAATATACGTGCATAACATAACATAACATAACATAACATAAACGTTCACGCCGAATATCCCCGAAGGGGTTGGCAGAGGTACTAATACTTCTGAATATCACGTGACTTTGTCACCTGGTGTTCAGAGTACCCACGTTTTGCATGGACAGTGTACTCACGTGATAGGGGGCAGGCCTATCGCCGTGTATTAAATATACGTGCACTATATTTTATTTTTTAGAATGAATATTTTCAGATTAAAAAAACTCAATATATAAACGGAAATTTCCGCTATTTACAGACATCCAAAATACTAATTTGACCAAATAATATAAGAAAAGAAAGCATTGAAACACGAACAAAGTCACGATCTAATATTAAATGTTGATTTTGTTTACTTTAATTTGGTGTTTTGTCCTTTTTGCAGCTGAAGCAATAGATTTTACATACACCTATTTTTCGATTCCCTAGACTCTCTTAAGAATGTTTTTGTGACTTCTTAAATTATTTCTATACTAGATTCTAATCATAATCAAATGTTTTAATTCAATAATTTTATATCATAGAACATACGTTTAAACATATAATCACGCCGATAGTTCCCATTGGTGTTGGCAAAGACTATCGATCGCCACTTCGTAGGATCTTGGCAAACCTCTCGGACTTCGTCTACATTTATTAATATTTATTTGCCGCGTAGTGCCGGCTTAGAATGTCGCTACCCCTTTCTACCCACGGGTGTCGTAAGAGGCGACTAAGGGTATTGGGGCTTGTTATTGGATTTTTGGGCGATGCGGTTGGAGACCCAATATTTTTACCATCTTTTCCCCACTCAACTTCCAAAAGTGGCTGAGAAATTTATAATTTCTTAGCTCTGGCTACCCCTTCTAGGGAAATATAGCCGTGAGTATATGTATGTATGTATGTTACATATATGCTCTTTTATTGTTCTTACTTCGGACGCCTGCCTTTTAAGCACATTACTATTTGCTCTATACGTGTCCTATAGAACCTATAAGTTACTTGCACAAAATTTAAATGGCTTTTCTGGATATATCGTCGTGGTTGTATTTTCAATATGTATCTAGATGTTTATATCATAGCGGAAACCTGAAAGCAAGTACCATGTGATGATAGAAACAAACTGAGAGATTGATAAATATTGAGTTCTTGACCTTTCTTTACGTAACGTACGTAACACGCATAGAATTCACATAACAACGTGACGTAAAAGAATTGAAACTTAAAAAAATGCGTCATTTTCCAGTCTTATGTTTATTTGATTTGCATTTTTGTCGCATGCGCAGTCCGTGGATTGTACCCGAAAATATAAACGTTTTATTACATACATACATATAATCTTAATATTTAATAACTACTATATAGGTCCTATTGTACCAAAATACACTCGCAGGAAATGGGTATTCTAAAAATTCTACCTATGATTTTCAAATAATGTTCAATTAAATCCTATGCAACCTGCAAACCCTTTGATAAGATACGGCGTGAACCTATTACTGTCTTGGTTTCGTTACATATATTTAGTAATACATAATTTATTATGTAGGCCAATATGTCAAGTAAGATGAATAGTCGATTCTAACCTACTTTTAATCGTATTATCATCAAAACAGTAGTCATCTAAATACAATCAATGTTGTGTAATGTAAGATTGGAATTACGCACATACATATACTCACGACCATGTATCTCAAAAAGGGGTAGCCAGAGCTTTAGAGCTAGTTACTCCTCACCCAAATTTGGAAGTTGGCACGTAGAAGATGGTAGAAATAAGACTGAAATTGTACGAAATTATAACTTTGTTTAGATGCTATTGCCATCGCTAAATAATTTACGAGTACTTTGATTTCAAAAAGAGGTAGCAAGAGTGTTTGAGTGTTGTTTGCAAGGTGTAAGAAGAAAGGAAACTCAAACTCAAAAACTCAAACGTTCTCGCCGTATATCCCTAAACGTATTGGCAGAGGTACTAATACTTCTGAACATCACGTGTCATTGTCAATTGCTGTTCGGAGTACACTCGTTTTGCTTGACAGTGTACTCACGTGATAGGGGTTAGGCCTTTCGCTGTTTTGTTCGAATACACTGTCACATGACTAAGTACTCCTTAGCCATGTGGGTTTCCTCACGATGTTTTCCCTCACCGTTAAGAAAAGTAAACAGAAAAAAGATGGTCAATTCACATAATCTGTATTGAGAAGTTTTAAAACTTATAAATGATGGCGGAAATGTATTGATTCTCTCCGACTCTCATGGAAATATGATCGTGAACGTATAATAATAAAATGTTCTTAAGCCGGAACGAAACACATGGGTACCTATTTAAAATGAACGACAAAGAAACAGTAAGTCAATACACACGCTTTTGAATAATTTATGTATTATTAACAAGAAAATAGCCTATGTTGTATCGCGCTGACAGACACGACAAAATATTATAATAGTATTTTATATATTGCCGTGTAGTGCCGGCTTAGAATGTCGCTACCCCTTTCTACCCACGGGTGTCGTAAGAGGCGACTAAGGGTATTGGGGCCTTTTATTGGATTTTTGGGCGATGCGGTTGGAGACCCATCACCAAAAACCTTTATTCTTACCATCTTTTCCCCACTCAACTTCCAAAAGTGGCTGAGGAATTTATAATTCCTTAGCTCTGGTTACCCCTTCTAGGGAAATATAGCCGTGAGTATATGTATATTGGTTGTGTAGTGTCGGTTAAGAATAGAACTACCCCATTTCTATCCTTTCGGGTCGGCAGGGTTTAGGGGCATTTTAAGTGAATTTTGGGCGGTGTGACCATATATCACCAACGAAACTTTATTTCTACCGTCTTGTCCCCTATCAATTTCCAAATCTGGCTGAGGAGTTTCCAGCTCTAAAGCTACCCCTTTTTGGTATTTATGGCCTCGAGTAGGCCTATATGTATATATGGTTAACAAAATGGGTTATGTACTTTAACTCTCGCCATTAAATAAAATAGGCGTAGGCAGAGACGATTGATTGGTTGTGTCATTACGTTACACATTCATATTAATATTTATAGTAGGTATATGAATATATATGAATGTAGATAATATTTTTTACGGGTGGTTTTTTTAACTAAAATTGTAAGTAAACAGTACTTGTCGCCCGTTATCTGTTTTTAAATAAATTTATCAACACATCTGCTTATAAGGTGACGTTTATTCTGTTAAATTTATTATTACCAAAACTATAAGCGACGACATCCGTGGCCGAGTGGATAGGTGACTAGCTTCTTTCCGGAGGTTGCGGGTTCGATCCCCGCTGAGAGCAACATTTATGTGATGAGCATAAATGATTGTTACTTAGTCTCTGGTGTGATTTATATGTGTCCCATAGTAAAAGTCTTACTTAGTTTGGGCCTAACGTATTCTGTGTATAGTATGTCCGTATATTTATTTATAAGTACTGTGACCTTTTTTTATCATCATAATGAACTTTATGATCGAATGGGTTGTATCCAAAAGATGAAGTTTGTGTTCGGATGTGGTAAAAATATAAGTCAGTAAGTTTTTGCTAGATTCTCCCCCTATATCCGATTTACAAAGGACATACATAAAGTCATGGTGAAGCCGCACAGGCCACAGGGCCAGCAGCAACCAATCCTTTAGAAAAATTGCTATATTCATGCGTTTCCGTACTAACATGATTAATAAAAGTTACTTAGTGTCAATGCTAGATATACTTTAATTTGTCTTGTTTCTTACACAGACATACATATACTCACGGCTATAAATCCCTTAACGGGGTAGCCAGAGCTTTGGAATGAGAAATTCCTCAGCCACTTTTAGAAGTTGATTGGGGAAAAGATGGTAATAATAAATATTTTTGGTGACGGGTCTCCAACCACATCGCCCAAAAATCACTTAAAAAGCCCCTATACCCTTAGTCGCCTCTTACGATCACCCACGGGTAGAAATGGGGTAGTGGGATTCGAAGCCGACACTACACGGCAATTACACACAATGGTCATTTGTTTGAGTCGTTTGGTTGCCAATAAGGATCAAAATGATCCTACATGAAATGTCTACTGCGAGCGTGGATATAAATAACATTATTTTAATGTCAGCAGGCCAGAGCCTCAGGAATAGAAATTCTTCAGCCATTTTTGGAACTTGAATGGTACATATACCACGGTTATAAATCCGTAAATGGAGTTACCACTTTTGGAACATTTGTGAGGATAGTATCGTAAAAGTAAAGGTTTTTGGTGAAGGGACTATCCCTTTTTTTCTATGGGTGTAAGAATAGGCCACGGGCTTTTCAAGTGATTTTTGATTGATGCGGTTAGTAATGCGTAGAGATGCACCGAAATTCGTAAAAAATTCGGTATTACCGAAGTTCGGCAGATTCACCGAAGTTCGTATTCGGCCGAATTTCGGTTACATTTGGCAGATTAAACCGAAGTTCGGCCAAAATTCGGTAGATAATAAATATATAATAAAATGTACTGAAAAGTAAATAAATAGCTGTGTGAGTCGAGTTTTGGTGTTTGGTTTAAATATAAAAGAAACGCATTAATAAAATATTTAAACAGCAACTTAACATAATTGTTGTTATATAATATATATTAACACTGCCTCCGTGGTCTCGCGGTTAAGCGCTTGGTTTCAAGTACGGAGGTCTCGGGTTCGATCCCCGGGGGGTGGTCAACTTACAAATTTTTCTTCACTCAACTTCAACAAGTGGCTAAATACTTTCTTATTCCGAATCTCCGGCTACCTCTCTTAAGGATATATAGCCGTGAGTATAAGTAAAACCAAAATTTCCTGCATCATGTATTGGTTGTGTCAATTAGTACTTATCAAGTGGAGTTTCAGCTCTGTCAAAGGTCACACACAATCACACAAGGTCATACACGATCACCCGCCACCAACTTAGCAAGATCAACGACTAATATATAGCAATTTTTGCGTTCTTCTATATAAACATAAACATAAAAGTTCACGCCGAATATCCCCGATGGGGTTGGCAGAGGTACTAATACTTCTGAACATCACGTGACTTTGTCACCTGGTGTTCAGAGTACCCACGTTTTGCATGGACAGTGTACTCACGTGATAGGGGGCAGACCTATCGCCGTTTTGTACGAATACACTGTCACATGACTAAGTACAACACAGCCATGTGGGTTTCTTCACGATGTTTTCCCTCACCGTTCTTCTATATATATTGGAAATAATAGAACCTAGTCTAATAAGAGCTGTGTTGTGTGAACTTAAAATGCTGTGGGTGGCGTATGAGGCGACTAAGGGTATGGGGCTTTTTAAGTGGTTATTGCGCGATGCGGTTGGGGACACAAAACCAACGACTCTTTATTTATCTTCTCCCCAAAATACTACCAAAGGTGGCTGAAGAGTTAATAATTCTTAAGCTCTGGCTACCCTTTTTTGGATCTATAGCCGTGATTATATGTATGTATGTAAAACCTAGTATATTTTTTAGTAGTTTAGTCCCTAAACAGCGCAACCTAGTACTGAATAATTCGCTATCGCATTCGTTTTTCTATGTGAAGATAAAGCTGAGAATGATGATGGAATACTTATTCTCTTTCGGTTATTTATGTCTGGAACTTGCTAGCAACATCGCTTTTTTATTGTTAGAGCTTCCAACGTTTTTCTTACATTAAGTACATACACAGTGTATAGTTACGAGAATGATCCCATGACAGCTTCTGAATTCGAAATTCTTTTGCCACTTATAGAAGTAGCTGTGTTGTGTCGGCTTAGAGTAGCACTACCCCATTTCTTCCGGTGGGTCGTAAGAGGCGACTAACGGTATTGGGGCTTTTGAGGGATTTTTGGGCGATGCGGTTGGAGACCCATCACCAACAACCTTTATTTTACCATCTTTTCCCCACTCACATTTCCAAGTGGCTGAGGAATTTCTAATTCTTGAGCTCTGGCTACCCCTTTTAGGGATTTATAGCCGTGAGTATATGTATGTATGTATGTACTTAAAGAAGTTTGCAGGGAAAAGAACGTAAAATAAAAGATGAAGGGTGATAGGTCTCGAGCCACATCGCCTTTAGTTTACTCAAAAGTCCCAAAACCGTAAGTCAAGTCATATCATATCACAATCATTTAAAATTACAAGAAAATTTTATCTCATGTTTAAATGAGCGGCAAAAAATACCAGAGCTTATTTCTTTATTTGAATGATTTTGACATGAAAACCTCATGTGGGGATTATTACTAATAAATAAGAGAAAAATTAAGGAAAGAAAAATTTCGACGACGGCGGGATTCGAACCCGCGACCTCGGGTATACGCCCCCGTCGCAGTGTCAATGGCTTCCAGCGCGAAAATCTTCTATCCTTGGTTTGTTTTACACTTTTTAAGTAGTGTTTGCATTCCCTACCTCCGATTTTTTACAAATTTGGAAGGCTACTTGTCTTTTCTTTCATTTATTTATCTTTTATTTATTACTTATTTCTTAAGTTGACTTTGATTATAGTTTTTTTAAATTCATGCAAACATGTATTCAAGATAGTAAAGGCTATCGAATATATATCATGATTCGGACAGAATTTACCTCTTCCGCTTACGTATACTTAATACTCACGGCTTCATAGTGTATAATCCCAGAAAGGGTCTATCATACATACTCACGGTCATAATTCCCAAAATGGGGTCGCCAGAGCTTGAGACCTTTGATAGGGGAGAAGATGGTAGAAATAAAATATTGTTGATGATGGGACTCCAACCAAATCGGCCAAAAACCGTTTGAAAAAAATCCATCATGTGTATGAAATATGGTGACATAATGGATTGTTGGTGTTATCTGCAGTTGGTAGCCAACCATATAGACCAGTAGTCGACAATCAGTAGATAAGATCCTCTAGTTTCCTACTACGACATGCATGGAAATAGATTATGTAGCGATATTTTAAGCCTATACTAGATCTCTTCATCATTAAGATCAAGAAGCATTCTATTCAGACTTCAAAAGCTATATATCTTTTAAATTTGAAAAATGAAGAAAAACGTTAATATTCAAACATGTGTATTGTGTACTTAACTCATATACTTAACCACTTGCCTAAGCAACTAAGTCTTGACCTTATTAATTAAAAAAAATTAATGAAAAGTGCATTAAAAAATACTTTATTGATGGTAAATGTGTGAACCCATCGCCCTCCACCTCTAAATAAATAAGATATTTTTAATTATTTTTGTTGATTAATGTATTACATTTTAGTCCAATAAATATTGTGAAATCTTATATTAGACTCCCTAGGGGCCACAATCTAGTTTATAAGTATAGATTAATACCCCTTTGTATTATAATTTATAAATGTTAAAATCTTTAAAATACATGGTTTCAAAAATTTTTTTTATATGTACTTTGATTTAATTTAAGTTTATAAGTATAGAAATAAGTATACGAGTGTAATTTTTCTCTTCGTATTAGTAATACTGATGAAAGTATATTTTGAAATCAATGCGTATGTACTTTGATTGTTCTATTGTAAGTGACCAAATTTGCCGTGTAGTGTCGGCTTAGAATAACACTACCCCATTTCTACCCGTGGGTGATCGTAAGAGGCGACTAAGGGTATAGGGGGCTTTTTAAGTGATTTTTGGGCGATTGCACCAAAAACATTTATTATAATAGCCATCTTTTCCCAATCAACTTCCAAAAGTGGCTGAGGAATTTTTCATTCCAAATCTCTGGCTACCCCGTTAAGGGATTTATAGCCGTGAGTATATGTATGTATGCAAATTTAATAAAGCTTAATTAAATACTTTACCAACCTATTCTGACGGAATTCACTTTGATGACTCGTCTCAGAGTCAAAAGTCGTCTCAGCCCCGGGTGTCTCACATCCTTTCTCCGAAACCGTTTTTAACAAGCCATAGAACAATGTGTTACGATTTCACTTACATTCACTAACACATGTTTAAACAGCAGATTATCACACAAACTCCACTCCACATTTCACTACAGACACAATAATTCTAAAAACTATTTTATAAACTATAAATAATGTGTATAAATTACTAAATTAAAAGTTACTATGACTAAAAGATAAGTAAAATAAAACGTGTTCGCTCTTTGAGCTCCAAAGGCCAACTGCTGAACTTAGCACAACTATATATTTATTTTTTCACCCATTGTGGTTTCTAGGGTCCCGCTCATAAACGGTGGCGGATATTGCTCAGTTACTAAGCCATGTAGAGTAGGCTCTGGCACTTCCTCATTTATTTATGTTGGTTATATATCCCATTATTTGTAAAAAAGTCTGTAAAAGATAGGCGGGGGTCGGAAGTGAGAAGAATAAAAGAGCATGTATGAGAAGAATAATGAATGTAAGGGAAGCAAGAGAGGTTTGTCAAGATCGTACTAAGTGGCGATCGATAGTCTCTGCCTACCCCAATGGGAATAATGGGTGTGAGTATAAGTAAGTAAGTAAGTATTATTTGTAAAGTGTCGTCATACAATGTAATCATTTCTTCCCTCGGATGTAAGAGAAGAGGTGAATTAGAAATATAGGCATTATAGATATTAAGAGTATTGAGGCATTTTGTGCTTTTTTTTCATGCGATTTGAGACACATCATCCCACCATCTTTATTTTACAATACTTTCCCAACTAAACAGCAACCGTGATAGCCCAGTGGGTAGAACACTCGGTTATCGTGCAAACGACTAGTGTTCATATGTTATGTTTCCCAACTAAAATTCCAAAAGTATATAAAATATACCGTACGGAACCCATGACTCAGAACGGTGTTTTTTTCACAATGGGGTTGACGACACGAGGACCAGGTATTATAATCTAAGACACCCATACGCCCAAGTATATACAATCAGTTGTTATTCGTAAATATTTTGACTGCAAATATCGACCAACGTGAAAATACTTATTTGCATATCAAAGTTGACGGTTTGATAACTCAATCATATATTTTTTTGCGTTCAACATTTAATTGCTCGTAAATACATAATTTTTCGTTGATTAACACATTCGATGTCGCTCATGCATTTATTTTATAAATAATTCTATTTGGCGATGAAGGAAAAATTTCATACCTTCAACTCAAACGTTCATGCCGTATATCCCCGAAGGGGTGGGGTGAGGTACTAATAAACATCGTGTGACATTGTCACCTAGTAACAGAATACCCACGTTTTCTTGGACAGTGTACTCGCGTGATAGGGGACAGGCCTGCCCCGTTTTGTAAGAATACACTGTCACATGAATAAGTACAACTCAGCCATGTGGGTTTGCTCACGATGTTTTCACTCACGTTAATAACCATGATAAATTTAATGATAAACTAAAGGGTAACTAAAATAGTACATACATACATACATATACGCACGGCTATATTTCCCTAGAAGGGGTAGTCAGAGCTAAGGAATTATAAATTCCTCAGCTACTTTTGGAAGTTGAGTGGGGAAAAGATGGTAAAAATAAAGGTTTTTGATGATGGGTCTCCAACCGCATCGCCCAAAAATCCAATAAAAAGCCCCAATCCAATACCCTTAGTCGCCTCTTACGACACCCGTGGGTAGAAAGGGGTAGCGATATTCTAAGCCGGCACTACACGGCAACTAAAATAGTGTCTACACGAATGACGTGTTCAAAATTGGGTTTGTTCTTCCGAGTATTGCATTACCAAGGATTTTTGAAAGAAAGAAAACACGTTTATATATTCGTACTTTCATCATTTTGATTGTAACGGGTCTATATTACTCTCAATTATGTTTTATGAATTCTTTTCAGGACGACCACGGAGAACACACTTGGACCAAATTGAGAGTGTGCTCGAAAAGGCTGGCGTCCGAAGTATGAAGAATAAAAGAGCACGTATGAAAAGATTGATGGATGTAAACGAAGCTAGAGAGTTTTGTCAGGATCGTGCGAAGTGGCGATCAATAGTCTCTGCCTACCCCAATGTAAACTAATGGCGTGAGTATATGTTATGTTATGTTTTTCATGGTTCAACTACCGATTTTCTCTCGTGTTCAAATCTGCAATATTCTGGATAAAAATAGTTTAAACTAAATGTATCTGTAGGTAATTCTAATTTGATTGGGACATCAGATAGATATATCTATTGATATGCTTGATACAACCAAAACACTCGTAATATATCTAACGAAACTGGTATGTTAGCAAAAAACCATATGCAAATCATTTTTATGGCCTTATTATTAAAATAAGAAGGTCGTTGTTAAATTCATTGGGTAAGACCTATATCCAACTGTAGAAGTCTCAGCCAATGATGTATGAGATGCATACATACATACATTCATATACTCACGGCTGTAAATCCCTAGAAGGGGTAGCCAGAGCTAAGGAATTCGAAATTCCTCAGACACGTTTGGAAAGTTGAGTGGAGAAAAGATGGTAAAATAAAGGTTGTTGGTGATGGGTCTCCAACCGCATCGCCCAAAAATCCCTTAAAAGTCCCAATAGCGTTAGTCGCCTCTTACGTACACCCATCGGAAGAAATGGGGTAATGCTATTCTAAACCGACACTACACAGCAAAGCTGCAATTTTTTCATACATACATACATATACTCACGGCCATAAATCCCAAAAAGGACAGTTAAAGCTTTAGAGCTAGAAACTCCACAGCCACATTTGGAAGTCGATGTGGGAGAAGATGGCAGGAATGAAGTATCGTTGGTGATGGGTCTCCAACTGCATCGCACAAAAACCACTTAAAAAGCCCCATTACCATAGTCGCCTCTTACGAGGCCTGAGGGTAGAAAGGGTACGGTCCAGTACGGTGATTTATATGTGATAAAATACATCAATCGCCCGCGAGTGTTGTAAACTTGTAAGAGACGTAGGTTTTTGGGCATTTGAGTCGTCACCAACCATACTATATTTTACAATATTTTTTAACCGTTTAGATTTTATAACCGTGAGTATATGTTTAGTTAAGAGCTTATTCCATTACACTTTGTCGTTTATGAATTCAGACGTCCTTCGAAGTTACTGCCGCAGACGCTTGTTATTCCACTACACAAATTTGTCTACTTTTCAGAAGCCTAGCGTTCTGAACGTTATTCCACTAGTCTGAATTCAGATTCTGTGGCTTTCAGACGTCTTCATTCAGACAAATGGAATAAGCTCTTTAGAATACATTAATGATTAAGCCTTCCGAGTTTGTGTAAGGAGAAAATATAACCAGTTTGTTTTTAATTTTGATTTGTCATCTCAAAACTAATATTGCTTATCAATCTATATTTACTGACGTAATTCAATTTTACGCAAAAAGCATAAAATTCTATCAAATGATTACGAAACAGATTGTATTTCGGTTTTTAATCACGTATAGATTTAATGCTTAAACAAACATAAAAATATGTATGATGCTGCTAACTTACTTTTACTCACGCTATGAGATTTAATTAGGGTAGGCACATTCTTTCAATTTTTACTTTATATAGCACTGGGTATATCAACTTCCAAATGTGGTTGAGGAATTTCTAGCTCTGAAGCTCTGGCTACCCCTTTTTTGGGATTAATGACGGTGAGTATATTTATGTATGTATCACAAACTATATAGAGATTACTACGTAATCAGACTAACCACTGCCCTAGCTATCGACAAGACTTTAGTCTATGACGTGGGAACATCGTGGGAACGTTTGCTTTTGGCATGTTTTGTTTTTATTTTAACGAAAGAATGACTAAATGGCTCTCCAATGCGTTATAGTGGTAAGTTATGCCAGCTGCTAACTAGAGGGACCACACAGGCCCTTGGGGGAAAACAAAAGTGCTTATTTTTTACATAAATTCATATACTCACGGCCATAAATCCCAAAAAGTGGTAGCTAGAGCTTACATTTTAGATTTACATCCAAAATAGTTTTAAACTTTTGAAAAAATAGTTTTCAGTCCAGTAGTTGAGGTATTAAGATGGAATGTAGTCGCAACATACATTACATTAAATTATACGTACTTGCTTTGCAGTCAGAAGATACATACATATAAAGAAAGAAAATGTGCACTCATTATAAAATAAATAGAACATAATGATAAATATAAGTAGCGTCGAAGAGTGTACCGGACTATTTTTAGTGCCACAGGTTCTTACACACACAACATTTTTATGCATACGACAAAGATTACCTTCCTTGAGTTAGTTTTGGTTTATATTTAAACATCTAGGATTTGAGCGTTTTTCAAAAAAAATGGCACCCCGAAAATGAGTTGTCCACCAACTTTGATAATTAATATCTCAGCAACCTTTTCACATTTCACTATTTAGATAAATATTTCTAAAAGAAAAAGCATTAATTATTATAATTAAATATAATACATTTCTAAAGATATATCTGTTATAATAAAATATTGGCAAAAATGTATTAAAGGTACACGCAAATTTATATGTCCACCTAACATTCTGTTATGTTTACACCGCATTAAAATGACCCAAAAATAATTTAAAATATAATGTATGGTTTTCAGTCCAAACAAAACTGTTTCGTTTTTTATTTCCTAGTAAATATTATATGTGTTAATAGTTATTGAATTAATAAACTGAGTTTAAAGTTTGTCCTTTAAAACTGGAATGGCGGAATTTCCGGCTAAGTAACGATAAAAATTGGCTATACAAATAAAAGGAAGACGGGTAAAAAACTTCTTATGGTTATTGTTTTTTAGCCATGGTAATATGGATTCTATTTTGAATCGTCCCGCCATCTTGTTCCCGCTTGTTTTGTCGCATTTCGTTACGTTGTTTGTTGGGGTGACATAGTGCCAAAAAATTGTTCCATTAAGAACGGCCCATTAATTGGTAAGTAATGAATTTAGTATATACATACTTATCAGAAGTTGCAGTTTAGTTATCCCTAATTATTTTTTGTATAAGTAATTACGAATCTTTTGTTTTTTAATAGTCAAACAATAATTAGTAATAATTTGAGGTTAGGATTCGTAACATCCATTAAGGAACGTTACATATAGGCGGACCGTGGACGTTACTTAATGGAATCATAAGGACGTGTCTGCAAGGAGATATTTTTAACCAACTTCAAAAAAAAGGAGATTATCAATTCGACCTGTATGTATGTAATATTGTCGGATTTGCACAATTTTTGGATATGTTAGTCTATATCAGCTTCTAAATACGTGTGAAAAATTTCTTGTATGTATGTTTGTATGTTTGTCCGCTCATATCTCCTAAAGTAAAAGTCGGATTTCAGAAATTCTTTTTTTGTTGAACGAGGTAGTAGGGTACAGTACAAGTTTTATCAAAATAGAGTATATACTAATCGGTTCTGTAGTTTTTGAAATAGAGAGATAAATATGTACTTAACATAAATTTGTACTGTGTGTATCATAATTTTAAGTTACATATTGTAAGCTCAAAAATTGTAAGCATGTTGCTGAATAAACGCTTATCTATCTATCTAATGACTGACTATGATTTTTGTTAATTATAACGTACATAGTACACGTAGCCTTATATATTCCTATTAGTAACATTGTGTTCCACCTAAGTAACTGTCCTATTAAAATGTGATTTAAAATTTAAGTTTTCTTTAAATTATATTAGTTTATAGTAGTTTAAGCGCTACATTATTGTTAAGATTATATAAACTTTACTTTGTTTTACCTCAAAATGTCGTTAACTTGACTATTAAACTTAGAATAAGATATTTTGTTATACTGTAACTGGCACAATGTGACGTAACGGATGTTTAACTGAAAAATTCTCAATAATGTTTGTGATATATTTTAAGATTTATACTAATTTAAAAACAAGGTTTGATTATTTTAATTAATAAATAAATAATTATAAAAAAAAACAATGTATTGTTTGTATAAACCCCAAACCAAAAAGTTACTTAATGGAAAGAATCAAAGACTACTTCTGAAAATAGATTAATTTTTTCGTTAAATTTTATAATAAATGTATGTTTTATTTATTAAATTTAGATAATATATTTAATAATCTTCGAGTTTATCCTCAATGTTGTGCAGATTTTGCGTATTATATTTTTTGCTTCCACTTAAGTAACGAGCCATTTTTTTTGAAAACGGCCCATTTATGACTTACTCAACACTATAGGCTGCATAGTTTATATCTTACCCTAAAATGAAACAAGGATACAAACAAATAACACTGTCAGTATCAATCTACCCCATCCATATCTACCCTAAGGTCAAGAACAAACTAGAGGAGTCATAAGGCCGTGGTATGTATGTATATAGCAATGATATAATAGGATGTACGAGATTTTCAGATAAAAATATACACCTAAAGAGATTTTGACCTATGAATGGCAATTCCAACGATCAGTAGAGGACAACCGCTTTTAATATGAAACTACGTAGGGTTTTTTAAGCGATCGTTTGGCGGTGTGGCTGGAGTGCCATCCTCAAAAAGTGGCTGAGGAAAACTTGGTTCCGATGTATTTTCTACCCCTTTTAGGGAATTATAGTCCTAGGGAGGTAGTCAGACAAATAGGAATTAATATACCCGCCGCCGCTACTTTTGAATCTTTTCCCCACGCAACTTCCAAAAGTAGCTAAGGAATTAATAATTCCTTAGGTCTGGTCTGGCTACCCCTTCATGGGATTTAAAGACGTGAGTATGTGTATGTATGTACTTTTGGATCCAAAGAGGTCAAACTTCCCCATAAGGGATAGTCTAGTTAATAAGGTATTGTTCGTGCTGGATGGGTTTCCAACGGCATCACTCTATATTGTTTCCACTAGCCCCATACTTTTTGTAGTTTCGTACGACACCTAAGAGTAAAAAGGGATAGTGCTATTCTAAACCAACAATACGCGGAAAACGCAAATATATGTAATGTAGGCTAAACCGACGATATTTTATGGTTTTATCCATCCTCGTCTCGTATGATACCCACACAGCATCAAAAATGAAAAATAATACTTAATCAGATAATCATAATATTACATACATATACTCACGGCTATAAATCCCTACAAGGGGTAGCCAGAGCTAAGGAATTCGAAATTCCTCAGCCACATTTGGAAAGTTGAGTGGGGAAAAGATGGTAAAATAAAGGTTGTGAGTGATGGGTCTCCAACCGCATCGCCCAAAAATCCCTTAAAAGTCCCAAACCGTTAGTCACCTCTTACGTACACCCACCGGAAGAAATGGGGTAGTGCTATTCTAAGCCGACACTACACAGCAAATCATAATATTGTTCACAAAATAAAATTAATATATTCATTCAATGTCTTGTTACTAAGCACGTTATGTCAGGTCGGATTAATTACGATTCGTTGGTTTTTATATGACGTCAGACGTATGTTGTTTTAATTATAATATCAAGGTTATAATTTACATGACGATTTAGGCATCATCAAGATTTGGGCAGACGTTTTGTGTTGGAGAATATATTTCTCCAACCTCAATAAATAAATAAGGGCTAACATTTAAATGCTCACCAAAATGGCTTCAAATTGATTGAACTTTTGTCTTTTATTTTCTTACCAGTACGTTTTGTTATTTATTTTATACTCCGGTCAAGAATTTGCATATAATATGGGGGTAATAATAATAATAATAATAATAAACACTTTATTGCATACAAAAACACAACACACAAACAGTATTTAAAAAATTACAGAACAGTAAATGTACACAAAGGCGGACTTATCGCCTTAACGCGATTTCTTCCAGTCAACCTTTATGGTGAGGAACAAATGAACAACTCTTTAATTTAAATTACAGTCAAATATAAATGCAATTTAAAAGGAACTTAATTAAACACAACTTATTTACAACCTTTATATTAATTTATATACCTAATAATAATTATATCAAATATAACATACAATATCTTAATACATACTTATATAATAAAATAAATACAAATATATACATATACCTAACTTTATAAAATCTACCAACCTAAGGTTTTAAAAAAATGGGATTTAAGTTTATTTTTAAATATATTTAATGATGATGACATACGTATGTCATCTGGTAGTGAGTTCCACAAATTAACTGCTCTGGCTGCAAAGGAATCACTATATGTAGCACTGTCATGAGGAGGTACACTCAACATCTTATTCTCCCGCGATCGCAAGGCAAGGCCGTGGGAGCACAAGTATGTGAACTTACAACGAAGATAGTGGGGGGCAGCAGGATTATTCAGGACATTATATAAAATACAGAGGATATGAGTATTCCTCCGAAGTCGAATTGGGAGCCACTTTAGTTGAGCGCGGTACTCAGAAATATGATCGTATTTACGTAATCCAAAAATAAATCGGATACATAAATTCTGGAGACGTTCGAGTTTGTTTAGTAGCTCCTCTGTGAGGTCAAGATAGCTTACGTCTGCGTAATCGAGAATCGGAAGCAGTAGAGACTGTGCCAGCGTAATCTTAGTGTGGTGAGGCAGGAAAAATTGCAAGCGCTTAAGTGAGTGACAGGATGCAAAGACTTTCTTACTCACGGCTTCCACTTGGGGCACCCACGAAAATGTACTGTCCATAATAATTCCCAAATTCTTGACAGAATTGACGAAGCGAATATCGGTGCCATTATATGTCAACTTCTTATTAAGAGCAATATTTGCCTTATTCAGCAATCTCGAACTGCCAAAAATAATTGCCTGTGACTTATCAGGATTTAGCAGTAGTCCAAACTTCTTCACCCATTTCGATATTATCTCCAGGTTGTTATTTATGAGATCAACTGCCGAGTTTATATCTTCCGGAACAGCACTTGTGTAGATTTGAAGGTCGTCTGCATAAAGGTGATAGAGAGAAGTAAGTTCTTTAGCCAAGATATTAATAAAAAGTGAAAAAAGTAAAGGAGAAAGAACGCCGCCTTGCGGGACGCCAGCTAGTACCGGGCACCAAGCAGAGCTCTCTGCGTCGGTGCGCACGCACTGCTGACGACCTTTAAGGTATGATTCAAACCAATTGGTGACTGTCGGAGATACGTTAAGAGTTCTTAAAATGCCAAGTAGTATATCAAGGTCCACAGTGTTAAATGCGTTGCTGAAATCTAAAAGTGTAAGCACTGTAACTTTGTGATTGTCCATATTTAACCGAATATCATCAGTGACCTTGATGAGAGCAGTAACAGTGCTATGACCTGTTCGGAACCCAGACTGGAAATCGTTGAGTAAGTTGTGAGTGGAAAGGAAGTTGGAAAATTGTTCAAATACGAGGCGTTCAAGAACTTTTGATAGGAATGGTAGGATGGATATTGGGCGAAATTGGGATAAGGTGGTTGGGTTAGAAACTTTAGGAATAGGGACAATGAAGGCATTCTTCCACATACTAGGGAATGAACAAGAGAGTAGGGATAAGTTCATTAAATTTGTTATGTGTGGCAAAATTATTTCCAGAATAGGATTAATCATTAAAGTACTAACGTTGTCAGTACCTGTTGCTTTGCTGGTTATATTAGAAACACATCTTTTAACGTCACGACCAGAGACCAATTTGAAAGTGAATTGTGGGCAATCAGGGATAGGTGTAGAAACAAGATTGTTCAGAGCCTCAGCTTTACATTGATCACTAATGGTCAAAGGAGGAGAGGAGAAATGCTTATTAAGTGCATTGAGGTCTGTATCTATAGGAGAATTTGCCCGAGATTTTCCTATGCCCAATGTTTTAAGGAATGACCATAACTGTGAGGTGTCACAATCGTCAATGGAAGTATAGATATATCGGCGTTTTGCATCTCTACACACTCTATTACAGCGATTCCTCAGCTCCTTGTATTGTTGCAAGTGCTCATCCGTCGGTTGCTTTTTATAGCAATATCGAGCATGATCCCGTTTACTCATTAGATTTTTAATTTTGTCAGTAAGCCATGGCGCAGGTAACTGTTTCACGCGGACTGAACGAAGGGGAGCGTGTTTGTCATAAAGGTCGGTCACGAGAGTATTAAACCGTTCAACCCTTTCATCAATCTCGTCAATGCTGTCTAGTTGTGCCCAATCAACAGCTTTTGCATCTTCACATAGCTGCTGCAAGTCCATTCTCTTAAAATTACGCTGGAGAATAGTACGCTTTTTCGGTTTGGGAGTACGGATTTTATAAGAGAGATAAAGAAGATCATGGTAGGAGAAACAGTCAGCAGTTAGTTGCCCATGATTGAGGACGAGGTCAGGAGAAGAAACAGTTATTAGATCTAAAAGTGTAGGATTGGAGTGAGGTGGATGGTGAGTAGCATCAAGAGGCAAAATGTGGAGATTTTTTGCTGTTGTGATGGAGCATAACGCTTTTGAGCGGTGATCGTTTTTTAAAAGACATGTATTAAAGTCACCCATGACTATGGTGTTATCAAAATTAGGAGTATAATCATCGAGAAGTTTTTCATATGTATCAACGTAATTGACCGTCATACAAGGGCTATAGTAGACTCCAAGGAGAACCCTGCTGAAGTTGAGACGCACTTCTAAGAAGAGATGCTCAGCCTTCCCATTATATTCACTCGGAGATCTACTAACAATGGTGTAAGGAATGTGGGCCCGTAGGTATATGGCCACTCCACCGCCACCTTTATTCGTGCGATCGTTACGCACTAATTTAAACCCGGGTAATGGATATATAGAGGAGTCAAGAGAGGGTTTTAACCAGGATTCAGAAACTAGAATGGCATGTATATTGCTATTATCAAATGACGTAAGCATATCGGAATGGTGTGAAGGAATACTCTGAGCATTAATATGGACCACGTTGAATGCTTTGCGATACTTGGAGAATTCGGTATTGAGGGTAGATGACAGTGGGACATACGACATATCAAGAGAGGTGGAACTTATTGAAGAACATGATAGAAAGCTATCATCATCACTGCCGGCAGAATCATAAATACTCATATATAATATAATAAATATTAATAAATACTAATTTAAATATTTACAACTAAGCTACTTTACTTACTAATTTACCTATCTATTGTATATTATATATTTGAGAATAAATATATCAATCTGCACAGCCCCAAAGAAAAGAAAAATAAATATAAATTATACAAAGAAAACGGGGCAAGGCTATCTTTATTCAAAGTGTTTTATAAATTTCTGAACGCAGCTTAATTTGTCTATGGCTGCTCCGTGTGAAGTGAAACGTCAAAGTCAAAAATGTCACTGTCAGAAACTTGAGTGTTAATGTTAACAACTTTACAGTGAACATGATCAAAACAATAACGAAAATCTACTAGCTAAATAAAAGAAACTACCACAAAGTAGGGTAGGATACACAGGCAGCGTTGGTTAAAATAGAAATAACATAAAAAACAAAGGAGAAAGCCTATGATCACCTATTATGCCCGCCTATCCTTTGATGTTGCGCCGGTCTTGCTCCTGGTGGCAGGCACAGCCGCAGCAGCGGCGGAACTCGGCTTGTTGGGCTTGGCCGCGGGCTTATCGGTGAGTGTTCGGGCAGCGGCTGATGTCTTCGGGGTTGCCGCAGGATGCTTCTTGCACAACTCATCCAGCTGGGCAGCCGTCGCCACCTTCACGTTGGTGCCGTCAGCGAGCTTGAGGAACACGGATCCGTTCCCTGTCCAGCACGCGTTCATCCCGAAGTGTCGACGGGCGCGCGCATAGATGTCCTGCCGGCTCTTAGTCAGAAACTCACTGACTACCGTGCCACTCCATTTAAGCTCCTTCTTGCGGGCCCACACTGATGCCTTTATGGAGATGCTGGCTAGGCGAACAAGAATTGGGCGCGGCCTCTTGGGGTTCTTCACACCTATCCGTACACAATGCTGGATTGCAGATTGGTCGAAGCCGGTTACTCCCATCCTGCTCACAATGCCGGAGACCGTGGTCGCTGGGTCCTCTCCATCCTGCTCCTGCACACCACTGAACAGCAGGGCGTTACGTCGACTCTGGCAGTCCATCTCATCGACTTGATGGGCCAGGCTGGCCACTTGGTCCTGCAGGAGGCGCAGCACACACAGAACCATGTCCTTAAATGCAGTAAAGTCCGAGGCAAGGGCATCAAGATCCGACTTCTTTTCTGTGGAGCTTATAGCTTTCTTCATTCTCGACTCAAATTCATTCAAGCGGCTGGCAATCATTGACTCCATGTCTTTCTGCTGCTCCAAAACTTTCTGTGCTGTGGCCATAGTGATTTTGTTGTAGTGCAGTGGTGTAGATTTTTAGGTTAGGCCAGTTGGTAAGTCCACTGAATATTTATAGCATGGAGGTGTAGGACAGTGCAGATTTCAGTTATTGGCCTAATTTGCACACATTCCAATTACAAATATGATAAAGAAATGTTCAATTAAGTGTTTTAACTATTTTAAATTAAAAGAGTTTTAAAAATTATATGCTTCTTTTTTTGCTCCTACCTCCCAAAAAAGGTAGGTAGCTGCTAGCTTGTAGTGCTAAGTAGAGTGGTAGCAATTCATATGTTTACCCTCTAACAGACTGTAACATGTTCTGATGAAATTCACTTGGATCTTCGTCAGGCATTCTATACCTGTAATTGAGACCTCGATGTATTAGTTTTAAAAGCCATTTTGGTGAGCATTTAAACAGTAGCGAATACTTATTAAAGTACATATCATATATTATTTCAATGCATAAAGCGATAAAAAAGTTGCTTGTGTTTGGGTTAAGTAGTAATTTGTTAATTATCACAAAAAATACGGTCAGCAGGGTCAGCAGTTAGTTTATTGCCTCAGCAAAAAATACTTAAATGGAAGTAATAATATAAATTATTGCTGACATCTAATTAACAATAATATATAGATTTTTTGATCTAAAATTAACTATAATGTTTTTCAAATAACATAACATAACATAAACGTTCACGCCGAATTTCCCCGAAGGGGTTGGCAGAGGTACTAATACTTCTGAACATGAACATCACGTGACCTCGTCACCTGGTGTTCAGAGTACCCACGTTTTGCATGGACAGTGTATGTGGGAAGGCATAAGTAAGACCGTTATTCCACCTTCCTGAGACGAAGCTACCAAAAATTAAGTGAGCTAGGAGCCCAAATTTGTCTACTTTTCAGAAGCCTAGCGTTCTGAACGTTATTCCACTAGTCTGAATGGAGATTCTGTGGCTTTCAGACGTCCGCATGCAGTCAAATGGAATAAGCTCTTAAGTGCTATTACAAGTCGACTCTAAAATACACTTTTATCAATTGTTAATTTATAACCGACGTAAATTGAGGAGGTTATCCATTCGACTCGTGTTGTACTTGTATGTTCGGTCGAATAAAAGATAGCAGACCTTCCTACCGTTCCGTACCGTTCCGTACCGTTCCGTACCGTTCTCTACCGTGATAGCTCAGTGGGTAGAACGACTCTCATCGAGGGTTCAATCTCGGTTTAGGCCTTCACCAATTTGTCTTTTCCAAAGTTATTTGCCTGTTTGTATAAATTTATTAAGGTTGTTAAAGGTGAGGGAAAACATCGTGACGAAACCCATGGCTTAGTTGTACTTAGTCATGTGACAGTGTATTCGTACAAAACGGCGATAGGTCTGCCTGTGTATCGCGTGAATACACTGTCCAAGCGAAACGTGGATACTCTCAACACCTTCACGTGATGTTCAAAAGTACTAGTACCTCTACCAATTCCTTCGGGGATAGCGTGAACGTTTGAGTTGAGACGTACCTAAATAACTACTAGTGAAATGGCTAACTTTCTTTAGTAAAATAAAGTATTAATCAAAGATAACCCAACTAAAATTCAAAAACCAGCTACCAGAATGAATTCAACATTGTAATATAATCTTCACACGTGTAAACAGGAAATAATCGTATTATCTAGGTACGGTATACTTAATCATTTCATGGCTAATTTCTCACAATATACATACATACATAATACATATTCTCACGCCGTTAGTTCCCATTGGGGTAGGCAGAGACTATCGATCGCCACTTTGTACGATCCTGGCAAACCTCTCTGGCTTCGTTTACATCCATCAATCTTTTCATACATGCTCTTTTATTCTTCATACTGCGGACACCTGCCTTCTCACAATATATTTATGTTTATATTAACTTTCAAATGTGGCCGAGGAGTGTCAAGCTCTGAAGCTCAGGCTACCCCTTTTTGGGATTAATGGCCGTGAGTATGGCCGTGTGTGTATGTGAACAGGAAATAATCGCATAATCTAGAAACAACAATCATGGTACACTTAATCATTTCATGGCTAATTCGAAACATGGACAAGCATAATAAGTCTCACATTAACTCACATGACTTTCCGGGTTATTATAAGCACTTCCACATTCACGGATGCATTTCCTTTAACGGATAGGTAGAGTCAAGGATGTTTGGTTTGCATTAATGTCAACACAAATATAGTGACTATGCTCTCCACATGGGTGTTAATAGGTTGTGCACCAATGTTGCTGCAAAATTTAATAACACTACACATATAAATAATATCCAAGACTGAGATATAGCTATTCATATAAATATTTCCCTCTGCGAGATACGAACCTGTAACCTTCGGAGTGAGAAGCTAAACATCTACCAACTAGGCCACAGGATCAGGACTCGTAAATTACGATTATTTATTTTTTAGTTAAGGATTAGTAAAACAACAACGTGAAAATACAAGAGGTACTTGTAAAAATCCAGGCATTTATGTACTTGATTAGAAGTTATTATGCAAATATTGTACCAAATATATAAGAGAAAAATATATGCTCAAGATGTTTTAAAATGAAATAATAATAATCAAACAAAATCGTTTGTTCAGCAAAAATAAAACAGTGTATTTAAGTAGCTTTACACCCTAATAAATAATATGTATTAGTCGATAAACTCGGAGTATCTATGGTACTAATAGTCGAATTTGTATTACAAAAATGCTGCAAAAGTAATACCGACTATAAAAAATCGATAGAATAGAATAGAAAACTTTGATCAGCACACTAGCCCATTATTATTATTTATATTTTCTTTGTTATATCATTGTTTATATTCATTATCATTTATATTGATTATAAACCTTTTTTTGTATTTAAATCATCATAAAATTGGCCATGGCAGCCATTGCGCATGTACAGGGTGGGTGAGAAAATAGTTGAGATTTTAGAATTTTAGCCGTTTTTTTTCGTGGTCTTAAACTTTTTTTCGAATTATTAATAATTGTTTTTTTTTCAAAGTGTGTTGAGTAGGGTTATGTGTATGTGACATGTTTACTATTTCGTAAATACAAACTTGTTATTTGCATTATTTTTTAAACTTATAAATATACGCACACCTGCCTTTTTGATCACACTCTCTATTTGATCTAAATGTGTCCTTCGCCGTCGAACTTTACTAACACATACATACATATACTCACGGCTATAAATCCCTTAACGGGGTAGCCAGAGCTTTGGAATGAAAAATTCCTCGGCCACCTTTGGAAGTTGATTGGGGAAGAGATGGTTATAATAAATAAATGTTTTTGGTGACGGGTCTCCAACCATATCGCCCAAAAATCACTTAAGGTGCCCCTATACCCTTAGTCGCCTTTTACGATCACCCACGGGCAGAAATGGGGTAGTGTTATTCTTAGCCGACACTACACGGCAAATCATCACAAATCAACACTTTTCTAACATTGGCTCTATAAACCTCTTTCACCAATTTACAATCATCCATCCTCTCTTAATTCCGAAACCATCTCAACATTCCTGTGTCCATCTTTTTAAAAACATCATCATTCACAGAGCACCTTTCACCAATTAAATCCAATTAAATCAGGCTCTGTCGTATTCTCCTCTCTCTCAAAAACCATGGTTTTCGTTTTATCCACATTCACCCTCATTCTCTTTCTTCCAAATGACGCACTATGCATTATTCAACATCTCTTGCAACTCTTTAACCGACAAAGCAAGTAAAACTTGATCATCAGCATATAAGATGCATTTAATGAATTGAAGAACACTCGGCTTAATCTCCTTATACTATTTACTAAACTAAAATACATGTACTATCTTGATTTTTGACTTTTTAGTCTCTGAGCTATTGCCCAAGAATATGAAGGCAAATCAACTTATTTTATTTTATTTAGTTCTTATCTGGCTAACAAAAAGCGAAAGGAGTATTCATGCAATATTTAAAACGTGTTTCTTATGCTCTCCACAAGGTATCATCGTTGTGCTGTTTTGGCAATACATGACCTTTATCATTATGAAGGCCTTTCTATTTTGAAGTGTTTTTAAGAGTCTATTTGGGTCAAATATTAGAATAGATACAGTTCTATAGAAAGTCTAATAAGTTAAGAAATTACGGCGCAGATTCTTAAAATATTTTTAGCTACATATATTCCATATGCTTTGCCTATTTTTTTCAGTACTAATGTAGCTGAAGCACGTGAAGCCAAACTATTATTACGTATAAGATATATGACTGCCTCCGTGGTCTCGTGGTTAAGCGCTTGGCTTTAAGTGCAGAGGTCTCGGTTTCGATTCCCGGAGGGTAAACTCACAAATTTAAGTTGTCAGATTTAACCCAGTTTGAAAGGATATTGCAGGCTTGAATCACCTGATTATGCGAAAATTAAGATGATTCTGTGCTCCAGAGGGTACGTTAGTTTTTGAGTAAAAAGCAAAATATATAAAAATTAAATCTTTCTCCCCCCACCGCTAACTCACGTCCCTCCGTCGGGGACTTTTATTATATTCATCTGGACACTTTAAGGAACAACTGTAACAACTTTTTAAACTATGTTAATTATTTGGTCTGATTTTATTACCCATTGTATTATTAATTTTACAGTATTAATTAATTTGCTCAGACTATAATGTTTATTAATTTGCTCAAACTATAATGTTTATTAATTTGCTCAGACTATAATGTTTATTATTTTGCTCAGACTATAATGTTTATTAATTTGCTCAGACTATAATGTTTCGAAAATTGCAATAAAACAATTTAAAACACATGTCCGGCTTTGCTACAAATTTCGGCATGCAAAGCATTCATGCACACCTAGTATATATTGCCCCGCCCCAAATCACACGGGTAGTTACATTTTTCAGCCGTCCAAAGGCAGACGACGTTCCAGAGCGTGATTTCTTAAATAACTACTCATGAAAGTTGGTTTGACGAAATATAAACTATGTTTCTTTTTTATTTATGACGGTTATTAACTACTAGTGTACTTTGCCGTGTAGTGCCGGCTTAGAATGTCGCTACCCCTTTCTACCCTCGGGTGTAGTAAGAGGCGACTAAGGGTATTGGGGCGTTTTATTGGATTTTTGGGCGATGCGGTTGGAGACCCATCACCAAAAACCTTTATTTTTACCATCTTTTCTCACTCAACTTCCAAAAGTGGCTGAGGAATTTATAATACCTTAGCTCTGGCTATCCCTTCTAGGGAAATATAGTCGTGAGTATATGTATGTACGTATGTATTAACTACTAGCTTTTTGCCCGCGACTACGTCCGCGTGGACTACATTTTTTGCATCCAATTTACGTCCAAAGTACCAAAAAACTATCTTAACTTCTGTTTTTTTATATATTTATACTCCCACGGGCGTTGTAATAGATATAAAGAACATTGAGGTTTTTTAAGTGATTGTTGGGCGATGCAGTTGGAGACCCATTTGACTACCTTTTCCCCATTCAACTTCCAAAAGTGGATAAAGAATTACTATCTCTGAAGCTGTGGCTACCCTTTTTGCTACCCTGTGGTTGGTATTTATTGCCGTTAGTATATAGGCACTCATGAAATATTGATAGACGAAATTCATATATTCCTTTTTGTAGTAGTTATATCAGTCAATCGCATCAAGTTTCAAATTTCTAGATACAGAAATGTCAAAACTCTGTATTATACATTTCAATCCCTTAGGGGGTGAGTTCAAAAAAACCTTTTTAATTGTTCATAAGAATTATGAAACAAACAATTTTGTACCAAGTTTCTATGTTCAAATATGAGAATATCTTTTGCAATGTATGTGTTCAGTCCTTAGCTCTGCTACCAACAATGTTCATGTAAAATATTGTAATTATAACAAATTGGACTCACCTGTCGCTATCTCGCTCGATATCGTTTATAGGGAATCTTTCCTTCCTTTCTTTCGTATTCTCCGAATATTAAAACTAGCACTTAATAATCTGGCGTGAACAGTATGGATAGCGCGGTTTGGCGCTGAGGTGTCGGTCCGATTCTGCCCCCTACACTCACCGTTGGTGATGTGTGAGAGATTGCAGCCAATCAGTCATAGATGGCGGTACTAAATTAAAATTGAGATATGTGCTATTATTTACAAACTATGCATTCTGAGGCTTAAACAGAATATTAATTTATTCGTACGTATAGCATAATATATCTATGGGAATATTAGTTTAAAAATAGTTAAAAAATTAAAGTTATAAACATATTCTCAGACCTACGCAAAATTCATGCAAAATACTTTCAATTATCTTTATTCACACATATTCGCGTAGTTAAATGTGAAAAAGAAGGAATAGTGCTTCCTATTATTCTAAGCTAACACAAAAGCAAAAATATAGCAAAAAGATTGTCATCCCCGAGATCCGAACCTGGGTCTTCCGTTCGATTGGTACTAACCAAACGGTATACCACTACGCCACGAAGACGTTAGTTTTGAACTTCAAATTTTTGATTTGCCATATATCTAGTAGTCATACTATTAATAAACAATTAAATGGACATTTATTTTAATGAACATGGATAAAACCCTTACTTTTTCCAAAAATACTATTAATGAAGAGTCTGATAAAGTCGTTCGATGAAAAATGAATCGGGTAAATATGGGGAACCATATAAAAGTTTTGTTATGCCCCTGTGGGAATCCTTGCAAAATCCGAGTACATAGTGACAGACAAGAACGAGATCAAAAAAAAATTCTTTATAACCTCGCTTAAAACGACAATAAGAGTAGAAAATTGAATTCGTATGAAGAGCGGCTGTCCCACTATGAAATGGTATCTCTAATAGATCGACGAAAAGCCACTGAGGTTGCATTTTTGTGCAAGCTTATTCAGAACAAGATAAATTGCCCTCATCTATTGGAAAAACTTGATCTTTCTGTTCCTCGTATGGCAAGTCGCCTTCAAAATCGTGTAACATTTCAGGTACCCTTTTAAAACTGTTCTTGGTCATCACATGGGAGAATTCCCATGTATCGAATGTGCACATCAACTAATGCCATCCGTGCATCCGCTTTTATATTTCATGTTTCTGTGACCTTAATCAAAAAAGTAGTTTTAGATTTATAAATAAGTTCTGTTTATTAACGCATTTTGTTTATTCTTAAATTATAATGTTATCCAGTTTGTAGACCAAATAATAATTTTAAAAAAATTGGGATAAATGATATCCTATATGTTGGTCAGGTGTATAAGCTACATTTATACCAAATTTGATCAAGATCTGTCTTATAGAATTAACGTGATGACCGGACAGAAAAACAGACAGACAGTATTTTTTTTCATAAAGCGCAAATTTGGTTTCAGTATCGAAAATTAAAACACATTCCACCGGTTTTTTTTTATCAATGTACAGTTTTAACCTAGGTACAGTCTTATTATAGTATAGATAGATGAGAAAAAACATTGTAAGGAAAGCCACATGGCTAAGTTGTACTTAGTCATGTGGCTCTGTATTCGTACAAAACGGTGATAGGCCTGGCCCCTGTCATGTGAGTACACTGTCCAAACAAAACGTGGGTACGCTGAACACCAGGTAACCATGTCCTTGATGTTCAGAAGTAATAGTTCCTCTGCCAACCCCTTTATTGATAAAATAAAACACACAAAATGTATAAAATATTTATAAAATAAACAACAAAACATACAACATCACTTAACATCGATTCAGCCGCAAAATAAACAACTTATTAAAATAACAATTAAACACTGCAAAACTAAATAGATATGTGACTAGTCTGTGATGATTAGGTGACAACTTAAAATTATACTTAAATTAATTTTAAATTAAATAAAGATACTTTTAACGCGGTTTTATGTTAACTATTTTGATATTCAAGACACGTAATTATTATTAAAAGTTATTTGTTTACCAATCAACATTTAAAACATCCTAATAGAGTAAGATCCCAGAGCGATAAGACATAACTTATTTTCTAAAAGATGAAACTTTAAGTTCTCAGTAGTGTCTCATGTACTCTGTAGACCTGCGTGTTTGTGAAGTTTGCACAGTGACACCTGGGCAGGTACCAGGTGCGAAAGGTGACTAAAAATAAGAGTAACTTTACTTAAATTTAGATGGCTGATTTTTAGATATGTTTTAAAGAATATCATTCTCAAATAGTATCGCAAGTATCAGACACTTTTCTTGGGCCAAAACTTTTGTCAGACGCTTTAAAGCTCCACCAAAAATAAATGAACTTTACTTATTTTCTAATGTCTGATTTTTTTATATGTTATCAAGATAACTATTACAAAATTATATTTAGTCAGTCAGACAAATTGGAATGACCAAAAATCCACAAAACACAAAAATTATTCGGCCGTGAGTACGAACGCGAGAGCACTATGCGCATGTTTATCAGAGCGAAGAATTTAAATATTCCAAAAAGTACTTACTGCTTTCGATAAAATATTTGCCGTTTAGTGTCGGCTTAGAATATTACTACCCCATTTCTACCCGTGGGTGATCGTAAAAGGCGACTAAGGGTATAGGGGCATTTTTAAGTGATTTTTGGGCGATGTGGTTGGAGACCCGTCACCAATAATATTTATTATTACCATCTTTTCCCCAATCAACTTCCGAAAGTGGCTGAGAAATTTCTCATTCCCAAGCTCTGGCTACCCCATTAAGGGATTTATAGCCGTGAGTATATGTATGTATGTTTGTTAAGCGCCTGACGTAAGGGTGACGGCAATTGTTCTCGCGATGGTATTTTTGCGTAATATTTGTTCAGGCGTTAGGTCTGAATAAGTACTCTTATGTTTTCTTTCAGATCTTCCATAAACCTTGTTCTGAACCTTGTTTTTTCTTTATGTGGGCGTTAAAATCTACCTCCGTACCAAATTTCAGCTCTGTAGGTCTATGGGAAGTACTAGTTCTATTTTGATGATCAGTGAGTCAGTCAGTGTCGAAAATGCGAAACTTTGCATTAGCTTAACTTGGGAATTCATAAATCTACCGACTTGAAATTTTGGATTTCAAGTGTGTGATTACGAATTTCTAGGTGACAAAAATTTCAGCGATTTAATCCTATCCAGAGGTTCTCGAATGGGGGCCTGAAAATGCGGCGAAACGGTTCCAGTAAAGGATGGTACGGCAGTGTTTGCTTCGCGCTCGACTTGGCGGGGGCACTACCGTGCCCCCAGATGTATATTATACATTGCGCGCACATACACAGAATGTGAGTTAAAGAAGGAGAACCGGGTTACTATGGACGTCTCACTCGCTCTGAAACGCATGCATAATGCTCTCGTGTCCGTACTCACGGCCGAATAATTTTTGTGTTTAGTGGATTTTTGGTCATTCCAATTTGTCTGACTGACTAAATATAATTTTGTAATAGTTATCTTGATAACACAAAAAAAAATCAGACATTAGAAAATAAGTAAAGTTCATTTATTTTTGGTGGAGCTTAAAAGCGTCTGACAAAAGTTTTGGCCCAAGAAAAGTGTCTGATACTTGCGATACTATTTGAGAATGATATTCTTTAAAACATATCTAAAAATCAGCCATCTAAATTTAAGTAAAGTTACTCTTATTTTTAGTCACCTTTCGCACCTGGTACCTGCCCAGGTGTCACTGTGCAAACTTCACAAACACGCAGGTATACAGAGTACATGAGACACTACTGAGAACTTAAAGTTTCATCTTTTAGAAAATAAGTTATGTCTTATCGCTCTGGGATCTTGGACTATAAATTAAAATCAAATCGATACTGTTTTATATTTTAAATTCCCTTTTAATTAAATACATGAGAAAAATATAGAAACATGTACAAAAATATAAATCGAAATGCTTTTCTAATCTATAAATAATAAACGATAAAGTCCTCATTTTTATTCACAAAAAAAGAATAAAAAAATGATTTATCTTATGAATTAGTCAAGTCTCTACTCAATGTAGCTTCCCGATTTCTCCTTTCCGTCTTCATATAAAAAGATTTATACAAAGAAATGATCTGAATCTATTCAACACTATACTAAATTGGTAAGACCTTCAAATTTCGTACAAATTCTTAAAACAAATGATAAAACCATAAATCATGAAAATTAAAACTATTTTAAGTTTTTAACATACATACATACATACATATTCTCACGCCGTTAGTTTCCATTGGGGTAGGCAGAGACTATCGATCGCCACTTTGTACGATCCTGACAAACCTCTCTGGCTTCGTTTACATCCATCAATCTTTTCATACATGCTCTTTTATTCTTCATACTGCGGACACCTGCCTTTTTGAGCACATTTTCTATTTGATCCAAATGTAGGACACATTTGGACGAGGTCGTCCTCTACTAACATTACCTTCCACATTGGCTCTATATATCTCTTTCACCAATTTACTGTCATCCATCCTCTCTATGTGCCCAAACCATCTCAACATTCCTTTTTCTTTTTTTTCTTTTAAGTTTTAACTTATTTAATAATGAACGAACGATGATGAATTAAGCTCGCAGATTGTCTCTTTACACGACAAAGGCATAAGAACGAATACAAATACTCCAAATGCTAGTTTTCATACTATTTCCATATTTTTTTATAAGGGGTAAGACTAAGCGGCTAATTTAAGTAAATTAAGTTTAAGAGCATAGTCATCAGTTTCACCATGTTGTTGTACATCTATCTCACATGACTCTAATTTATTGACCTCTCCATTCAAAGGTTGTCTGGAAGAGATCACTTTTAGTGATAAGACCGCCAATTGTACTTTTGTTAATTCATTCTTTGTATTTGTAATTGTTTTTCCATATTTGATGTACAATAAAGAGTTTTCTATTCTATTAAGTGGTTTTTGGGTGATGCGGTTGGAGAGCATTTGGAGAGCCATCACCAATAATACTTTATTTCCACCATCTTCTCTCCTATCAACTTCAAAATGTGGCTGAGGAGTTTCTAGCTCTAAGGCTCAGGCGTCCCCTTTTTGGGATTTGTGGCCGTGAGTATAAGTATGTATGTTATTTTTATTATTAATGCTGATTATAATATAATTCTGTCGAAGAAAATGTAAGAACGACTAACATACTTAGAGATCATACAATAGTATAACTGTTATTATGTCATGCCAGTGAAAGTATTAGAATTTTTGGATACTTCATAAATTCTTACTATGCTATGTATATAGATAAATAAATAAATCTTACGGACATATGTCAAAGATCAAGTTAGCCCCGAAGTTAGTACAACCACACCACTTAATGACAAGTGAATGTATACATAATATGTCATGGTAACAAATGGTCCTATATTAATAACACTTACATTAAATTTATGTTTACAAACTAAACTACTCCTAAATTAGTAATGCGCTTACATTAACTTTAACCTAAATTATTATAATTCAAATAGCTTTTACCCCATGACTTCGTTTAACATAGCTATACATAAATTCTCTGTTATTCTTACCCTTAAAATTTTTAACATTCATTTAAGACTACTTACGTTTTATAACTAAAAACATATCAAAGCATTTTTAAATTGTTTAGTAGTCAGTATACTGCATATTCATTTTCCCAAACCCTTCAATTTGTACGGGACGATAATAATCCCTCATTTCACCCCAACCCCTTGGAGCAACATTGAAGCTTGGTCCACAAACTAAGGGCAGATTTGGGCTTTTTGGGGATGCATAGATATCGTTCAACTTTGTGGGGGTTGCCCCCCTCCCAAGGGGTATTTGCGGGTGTTGAACTGGGATTGTGGGAATAGGGGATATAGGGTAATTGTCAATAGGGGGAACAGGGTTTTTGAGGGCAGATTTAGGGTATGTTTTCTGGCTTCTCTGGCTTGAAGGGGGACGGTATGGGGTGTCGTGGTTGGCCACTGGCGATGGTGTGGAGCATGTGGTTGAAGTGTTGCGACCTGAAACAAAAAAAGAAAACAAATATGAATTGTTCTTAGGGAAAGCCAGACACGTCTATTTCAAAGTTTTTGTTTTGGATTTTGTCGGATAACAAGCCCTTTGAATTAAAAAACGGACTTATATAATACTATAATTTATAAAAAGAGATCGCTTTTAGCGATAAGACCGCCAATTGTATCTCACTGTAAACTGTTTGATCTCACTGGAAACCCTTTTGGGAGGCAGTGCATTGTATTTTATTTTATATTATGTTTATTATTTGGATCCAATAAATCTTTTTTTTTTGTTGTGTTTGATGATAAAGAGTTATTCTATTCTATAATTTATTTTGCTATTTGTGAAGAAAACACACATTTGCGCCCTACAAACGTATATAATCCAAATAGCATAGATGATTGCAGAAGATTGCAGGTTTCATTTGTAGTGCTGAGTTAGTTACTTACTAATACTAGTAACTATTCTATAATCACAGATCATTAACGAGGATATAATGACCCAGGAAATGATGATCATGATTTTTTGCTATTATGGAAGTCATTAACTTCTCTACTTTTTGTGGAAACAAACATCTAGTTAATTTATATTCGTCCTCGTGTCATTTTACCTTTCTGAAAGTGATTGCAGTTTCCCAGTGTATATTCATTCATTCATATACTCACGGCTATAAATCCCTTAACGGGGTAGCCAGAGCTTTGGAATGAGAAATTCCTCAGTTACTTTTAGAAGTTGATTGGGGAAAATATGATAATAATAAATGTTTTTGGTGACGGGTCTCCAACCACATCGCCCAAAAATCACTTAAGAAGCCCCATACCCTTAGTCGCCTCTTGCGATCACCCACGGGTAGAAATGGGGTAGTGTTATTCTAAGCGGACACTACACGGCTAATACCCAGTGTATATATGGTTCTCAAACTCAAACGTTTACTTTGTGTATTCCTGAAGGGATGACAGAGGAACGTACAATGTTCTGAACATCGAGACATTAATGTCGTCTGGTTTTCAAAGTACTAACAGATAGGGGACAGATGCGTAAAGGGGACATGTTCTAGTCACCTTTTTACTAATACATTGTCACCAGCACCAGGTACGATATAGCCAAGTGGGTTTCCTCACGATTATTTCTTCACCACTACAAACATGATTAGACTAACAACACTCATGTGTTAGAAAAAAACCACATTGGAATAGGTCAGACCCATGATTCTAACCCTCGCCTTTCGGTTTGAGAGGCGGTAGTGTACTCATATACACTACCGTCATGTATTATGTATACATACTTACATACATACATATACTCACGGCTATAAATCCCTTAACGGGGTAGCCAGAGCTTTGGAATGAAAAATTCCTCAGCCACTTTTGGAAGTTAATTGGGGAAAAGATGGTAATAATAAATGTTTTTGGTGACCGGTCTCCAACCACATCGCCCAAAAATCACTTAATAAGCCCCTGTACCCTTAGTCGCCTCTTACGATCACCCACGGGTAGAAATGGGGTAGTGTTATTCTAAGCCAACACTACACGGCTATCAGTATTATGTATGTTATATATTATGTATGTATTATAGCAATGCAGTGTAGTGTCGGTTAAATGTCACTACCCACGGGTGTCGTACAAGGCGACTAACTGTATGATAATTTTTAAAGTTTCTAGGCAATGCGGTTGGAGACCCATCACCAACGATACTTTATTTGTACCATCTTGTCCCCTATCAACTTCCAAATGTGGCTCCTCGTTTGCCGTTCTGTTACTCTGGCTACCCCTTTTTGGGATTTATGACCATGTGTTTATGTATCTATGTATGGTTGACATAGTAAATAAAACATCATTTTACGATGGCAGTGGAATTTACTCGTAGTTTGTTAGCTGGCATAGACTTGGGCTAAAGGCTACAAGATTGATTCATAGGTCCGCTGTCATTGTTCCAAATATACACGACAAAATAAATCACAAAGATGACTTGATATGATAAAAACATGACAGCAAACATGATGGGCCAACTGTTTGGCTGCAGTTCAGTTCAGATATAACATAACCTTGCTTTTCTTATGCCAAATGTACTAAGTGCATGTTTACCATCTGAGATACTAAAATACGTTGAAGATTTTCTAAATGATATTAAACAATGTTGCTAAGTAAATCTACAATTTAGAAGAGTTTTAAAGTTGTACTTAGTCATGTGACAGTGTATTCGTACAAAACGTCGATAGGCCTGGCCCCCTATCACGTGAGTACACTGTCCATGCAAAACGTGGGTACTCTGAACACCAGGTGACAAAGTCACGTGATGTTCAGAAGTATTAGTACCTCTGTCAACCCCTTCGGGGATATTCGGCGTGAAAGTTTATGTTATGTTATGTTATGTTTTAAATTTATAAATTATATGTGTTTAGATGTAAATTAATTAATGTAGAATGGATGTATTATGTCTACATTTAAAAAAATATTATTAATTTGGATATTTATTAACTTAGGTTACTTACGCTATCAGAATAATAATACCGTAAATCTTTTTTTTGAACATAATATAAAGTGGGGTCTTCCAAGGTGTCACTCAATCAACAAAAGAAGTAACCAGAGCTTCAATATAATGTATTCCAGTGCCAATTTAGATTCATTTGCATAATATGGTAAAATAAAGATTGTTGGGATAGGTTTTCAGTCACGGGCTCAAAGATTCGACGATAGTATTTTGAGCGTATTTTCGCATGACAAGTGTCAAGGGCTTGTACGAGCATTGGTTGGTTGGTAACACATTTTCCTCACACATTTCAACTATATTCGGCTTCTTTAAGAGCTTATTCCATTACACTTTGTCGTTTCTGAATTCAGACGTCCTTAGAAGTTACTGCCGCAGACGCTTGTTATTCCACTACACAAATTTGTCTACTTTTCAGAAGCCTAGCGTTCTGAACGTTATTCCACTAGTCTGAATTCAGATTCTGTGTAAGTAAGTAAAAGACATTTATTTGGCAAATTAGTGGCTTTCAGACGTCTTCATTCAGACAAATGGAATAAGCTTTTTACATTTATCTGTTTTAAGTCCAGACGACAAAAATTAATGAATTCAGTGCTTACATAGTTTAAACTGTATTGCTACTATAATTGTTTGTAAAATTTCTTCTTGGCGATAATGAGTAGATTTTTTTATTCATAACATGTGAATTATTTACCGAAGATAAAAAACTCAAATAAACTATAAGCACGTTTGCAAAAATGCAGATGTTTCTGATCATAAATTAATCTAATATTAGCAGACAGTTCGTTGTCTCGTAGTACAGTGCCAGGTTCAGTTCTTGGCGAGGATTTCAGTGTTAATTTTAAATGCTATCAATTAGTTATGTGTACTGTACACTGAGATCGACACATTGTTAATTACAATCATAAACTAACACGGGGTAAATAGAGAACCAATTCCTGATAACCTATTTTATGCGACAAATTGATATATATTTTCCCATTTCCGATTAATTGGCAAACAGAGCTTTTAAATTTATTAATGAGACAGACACAATGTTATAAATTGTAAAAAGAGAATAAATATTTGGAGATAATTTATAAAGTAAATTAAAATTATTATTATTTTGGTAATTGCACAGAAAAACATTCATTTGATTACTTGACTTTAGTGTAATGTGTTTTTTTTGTGTAATGTGTTTAACGGATTTAAATTTGGATTTGTACAGTTCCCAATTTTTACTCCTGACTATTCTAATGAAAGTCCTGCTCTAGTATCTGGAGTATACATAGAAATGCTGACAGTGGAAGAATTAACAAATTACACTTGTCATCAAGACTCGCAATACAATTCGGTATGCAAAGTTTTTTTTTGGTATTTATTAAATATTTTTATTCGATAGCAAACACGAAAATAAAAAACTCATTTGAATATTTTTGATTTAAAATGAGTAATTGCAAAGTTATGATTTTTTAAAGATTGTTCAACTTTTGTACTTAATGACGTCATCGATTGAAAATATCACGTAGCGACATGCAAATAAAACGAAATGTTTAGTAAAAATGTCGCTAATTGCAAAATAATTCACGAATTTGTGATCCCAAATGAAATTATTACGATATTATACTAAACAAACCTATGATTTTCGATGTTTTATTAATAAACTGCAAGAACGAATGTCTTTGACATACGTTGAAGGTCAAATACTGTTACAGTTTTTTGCTAAAATAACGGTCATCTTAGCTCTGTTTGATTTAATTTCAAGAAAATATGTTTTAAAAACATAATATCTCGAAATGGTTTCGTAATCAGCACCACTTTTGTAAAACTTTGCATACCGAATTGGCCTAGACCTCGTTTTTAAAACGTACCCTTTTTATGTTTTTAATTGATAGAAGAAATCAAACTAAATAACTTTGCTTATGGAATGCTTATCTAAAATATCGTAATTTTAAAAATAATGAATAGTTACAAAGTGTTGTACCTAGATCAAACTGAGAAAGTATAGTGAGGTTCTTAGCCTCAGCTGAAATAAAAAAAAACATGTTGTGAATGGACCATATGATTTTACTTTTTATTTTAGCTTAGGCTAAGATACTCACTATACTTTCTCAGTTTGATCTAGGCAGTGACACTTTTTAATTATTAATTATTTTTAAAATGACAATATTTTAGATAAGCATTCCTTGCGCAAAGTTATGAAATGTCTTTTATCAATTTAAAATATAAAAAAGCTATGTTTTAGAAACGAGGTTTAGGCCAATTCCCACATCGCGGTATCGAAGTATCTACGATTGAAAATATAAAGGTTCCAATCTAGTCTATCGCGGATCGCAATCTAGAACCGCGGTCCCCAGGCACACAAGATCATCCTTATTCCTTATACCTTTATAGATGGTAATCCAGATCTCAGCATCTATTATGTATAGAGTGAAAACTCAGGATTTTTGGGCGATGCGGTTGGAGACCCATCACCAACAACCTTTATATTACCATATTTTCCCCACTATAATTTCCAAAAGTGGCTGAGAAATTTTTAATTCCTTAGCTCTGGCTACCCCTCCTAGGGTATTTTGTACTATAGCCGTGAATATATTTATGTATGTATGTATGTACTCAGCAAAATACAAACTAGAAAATCCATTAAACTGTTACCTTTTCCCTCATGCACCCATTTAACTGATCTCTTCTTCCTGTTCACGTACATGCTCTGGCCTCGACTCATGTGGTTGGTGGAGTCACTCAGAGACTTGGAGATGGCTCTGGCGAGGTCCATCTGTTCCTTCACCGTGGGGTGGACTCCAGGCACGTAGAACGCTGATGATGCGAAGGTTTTTTCTGAAGAGAAATTGATAAATCGTTAACTAACACTCAAAAGTTCATGCTATACACCCCCAAAGGGGTTGGTAGAGGTACTAATACTTCTAAGCATTACGTGACTTTTTTGTCACTTGGAGTTCAGAGTGTCCATGATTCACTTGGTCAGTATAATCGAGAAAGGGGTTTATCAACGTATTGTGCGAGTATACTGTTACCTGACTAAGTGCAACTTAGCCATGTGGGTTTCTTCAGGATGTTTTCCCTCACCGTTAACACACATAATAAATTAACCACACATTTGACTTTACAAACCACATTGCTGAAGGCCCAACTTGGGATTTAAAGCCGCACCCCTTTGCATGAGAGGCAGTGGTTGTCCGAACAAAGCCATCACGGTATTTTGTACAAAATCGTTAATATAAATCGTGTGACGCTTAGCAATTTAACAATCTGCAGGGTTTAAGAAATTTCCAGGCGATATGATATGATATGAAGCTCTTTACTACATACATACATATAGTCACGGCTATAAACCCCTCAAAGGAGTGTCCACTTCTGGAAGTTAAGAGGGGAAAACATGATAATAATAAATAATGGTTGGTGATGGTTTCTAACCACATCGCCCAAAAATCACTCAGAAGACCTTACACCCATAGTCACCTTTTACGACACGGGTAGAAACGAAGTAGTGCTATTCTAAGCCAACACTACACAGCTTCTAAGTTGACACTACACAGCTACATTGCTGATGGTCCTTAATTCTACTGCTCTCCTCTCTCAACTTTCAAAAGTGGCAGTTTTTCTTTTCTGTTCTGATTTGATACGTACCAAATTTCTTATCTTTCTTGATGATATGCTCATCGGCATCAGGCGCTGGTGTGAATATCTTGTTGAGGTCGATCTCTTTCTCTCCATCAAAAATCGGCTTGGGGTCCAAATCCTCCTAGAAATTTCAAAAACATCAAAACATTTTCATGATAACAGTAGCTCTTGATATAAGATGTTTATGCTTTTTAAGAAGTGGCTGAAGTGATTTTTACTGGCTATGGCTTGATCAGCAGCAAAGTACAAAGCTCTGAAAAGCATGAAATGAAAGTATTACCACGTAAAACTTTGTCAGTTAAAACAAACATTGAAAACGAAAACTATACGCAGTAAGAACTAATTGTATGGAAATCAAAGCAGTTTTTATTTTGAGTCAACAGTCGTTGATAAAGTGAGTGATGAAAATTGCTGTAGAAAAAAATTACATACATACATACATATACTCTTTGGAATGAGAAATTCCTCAGCCACTTTTGGAAGTTGATTGGGAAAAGATGGTAATAATCAATGTTTTTGGTGACGGGTCTCCAACCACATCGCCGAAAAATCACTTAAAAAGTCCCTATACCCTTAGTCGCCTCTTACGATCACCCACGGGTAGAAATGGGGTAGTGTTATTCTAAGCCGACACTACACGGCTAAAAAAATCATCACATAAATAGATACGAGCATTCATGAGGTAGGGCCTACCGCCGCCGCTTTGTATGGATATACTGCCACATGTGTAAGTAACAGCTGTGTAGTGCCGGCTTAGAATAGCGCTACACCGTACCCCGCGGTTGGAGACCCATCACCACGATATTTTCTCCACTTAACTTCCAAAAGTGACTAAGGAATTTGGCTAGCCCTTCTAGGGATTTATAGCCATGAGTATATGTATGTCTAAGTAACTCAGCCATATAGTGTTCCTCACGATTTTTTCTCCCAGCGTTAGCAACGTTTGATAATCTGTTTCTTTCACTATAAATTATATGTTATGTTTAAAAATACATACCTCACATCATTAGAAAAAAATGTAAGTGACTTAAAAACAAAGTGAAAATAAAAATAAAACAAATAAGCAGCATAAGTAAAAATTGGTAAAAGGGATCTATAGAGCTAGTGTGGTTGGTAATGTTAGTAGAGGACGACCACGGAGAACACACTTGGACCAAATTGAGAGTGTGCTCAAAAAGGCTGGCGTCCGAAGTATGAAGAATAAAAGAGCATGTATGAAAAGATTGATGGATGTAAACGAAGCTAGAGAGGTTTGTCAGGATCGTGCGAAGTGGTGATCAATAGTCTCTGCCTACCCCAATGGGAACTAATGGCGTGAGTATATGTATGTATGTAAGTAAAAATTTCAAACTTCAGAAAATACTCTGAAAATCTTAAGCGATCGAAGCCATAATCGAAGTAAATGAAAATATTTTATTATGTTTGAAATACGGTGGTCCCACAGCGCGAATGTTGAATATTTACAACTAAAATATGATAATTGATAACTAATACTATAATGTCATATTTATTTGCCAAATGACAATATTTACAACGCATGAACACTAATGAGTGTCATCACCAGAAGCTTTTTGAAGTCTTACAATTATTACTGGAATTTCTCGTAGTTGTGGCCGCAAAATAACAGGGTCCCGATTTACCTCAACGTCATTCTGTTTAAAGAAAATAAATATCAATAGAAAACAATATTATGACAGAGCAAAGATGAAAAATATGTGAAATAAGAAGGAGTGAGATGGTCGTCTCGAAATAAGCGTGCCAAGATGGATGAATACGGAACTGATTTTGCTTTATAATATTTTTGCTAAATAAAACGTGAATACAGTGTGATGAAAAAAATCTTATAAAACCAATGAAAGTTGTATAAGAAATGGCAAAGACTAGAAGGCAGAACTAGTGAAGTTATTTTCATATTTAGCGGTGACGTGACTATAAGTAACTACGAATACGTGTCTAATTATGTTTCCAATCTATAGTCAAGTTTCAAGAAGCATAATATTGTGATTAGTGAAAGCCCCGATAACAAGTCATATGAAAACCGAGTTTTAAACGAAAACGTAAACATTTTCCAGCGCGCAGACGCCAGCGCGCCGCCATTACAGTTTGACAGCATTTTGGCGGGAATCCAATTGCGCATGCATTTTACAAACTAACAGATTTGAAATAATGCTCTAGGCGTGGGCTATTTCAGGGAATTTGGACTAGCAATGTTTTGCTTGACCTTTTTCATCAGTATTAATTTATTTTCATTGCACCCAAGGACAATTATAATGTTAATATTGAAGTCACGTCAGTAGCTGAACTACTATTTATGTTCTAGTATTTGTACCAAATTATGCAAATACCATTAGTATACCAAGTATAAGTAGTATCTTGTTGCTTCGACACCATTAAAAATGAAAAGGCTACTAAAGACATTCCCTCCTTTCGTCTTACTTTATCATTATCTGTATGAGCGAATAAATACCACCCGCACAATTACATTAATGTACAATAGTAGTTCCTAGCAGGGCAGACGGAGACTTTAGAGAAATTCCCATAAATTCATCAATTCTTTCGCAGATGCTCTCAACCTCTAAATTTGCCTTCTCACATCACTCCTACCTCCCCGCAACAAAATTTTCATATAGACTGCTTAAATAGCTTCTCGCTGAACATTTATATATGGACCTCTGGGATCTAAAACTATCTTTTTTTTTTTACTTCTGACCCTTACAATTGGCCTAGACCTCGCTTTTTTAACATACCCTTTTTATATTATAAATCGATAAAGGACATCAAACTTAACAACTTTGCCTAAAGAATGCCTATCTAAAATATTGTAATTTTCAAAAAATAATAATAATTAAAAATTGTCGTACCTAGTTCAAACTGAGAATGTATAGAATGAGATTCCTTGCTTCAGTGAAAATAAGAAATTAAAAAAAAACATCTGATCTATGCTTTTTGCTCTGTAAACAAAAATATAACTTCTTTCGGTATTTTCCAGTTGTATTGATCGTCGTTGAAAAATAATATCATGAAAATAAACCGGTAAGCGAGCGATTGAACTGGAAAATACAGAAAGAAGTTATGTTTTTGTTTACAGAGCAAATAGCATAGATCAGATGTTTTTTTTTAATTTCTTATTTTCACTGAAGCAAGGAATCTCATTCTATACATTCTCAGTTTGAACTAGGTACGACAATTTTTAATTATTATTATATTTTGAAAATTACAATATTTTAGATAGGCATTCCATAGGCAAAGTTGTTAAGTTTGATGTCCTTTATCGATTTATAATATAAAAAGGGTATGTTAAAAAAGCGAGGTCTAGGCCAATTGAAAGGAAGCTTTAAATGTGAGATTTCATATTGTGAAAAATCGAAGGTTCCAATGGTTCCAAATAAGATGACAAAAATGCTGCCATGATTCATATTTTTGAAATGCGGCAATGTTCAGAAAAATATTTTCTATTTTAGAATTAGACTATTGTGTTTCACCATCATTAATTTGAAACACATACCGTTTCACTTTACCTTTTCCGACGTCATAGAAGCGTTTATGTTTTACAAAGCTGAGCGAGTTATTTGACTTATTTCTTACGATTTTCGTCTAAAACATGTATGGCAAACTTAATCCATCATTAGCAAACAGATTTCCTCTGTATGTAAATATATGTTATGGCTAAATATAACTTCAAGAACTCTAGATAACATCTTCTACTTGAACGTTTTTATTTTGGTTATTGATGCTTCGTGCACTAGTTTTGTTAAAAAAAGAAATCATTGGTTGAGATGAGAAGTATCAATATAATTCTCTCAGTGATTTTATTAGCACTTCAGAGATAAGCACCAGGGCATTATTTTGCTGCCAGCTTCTAATATGTGCGCATGAAATAAATAACATAAAACATATTTAGATAGGAATTTTGATACACTTAAATATTTGTAATCTCAATATTATGCACATTCGACGTCGTCCGTGGCCTAGTTAATAAATGCCTAGCTTCGGGGTCTGGAGGTCGTGGTTTTGAATCCCGCTGAGAGCGTTAATTTATATGAATAAAATTAATGTGTCTTTTACTAGTCTTGGCTGTTGTATTAAATATATCGTCGAGTTAATATCCCTTACTGCAGGTTATTTTACCTTTTTAGGTACTAACTTTATCTGTATATGTCCGTGTATATACTTATGTTCAATTATGTACTTGCAATGGTAATACAAATATATAAATTATATATTTGCTGTGTATTATATAATTTATACATACATATACTCACGGCTATGAATCCCTTGAAGGGGTAGCCAGAGCCCTTGCTGAGGAATTTCTGATTCTAGGGAATCCACTTTTGGAAGTTACGTGGGGAAAAGATGGTGGAATAAAGGTTGTTGGTGATGGGTCTCCAACCGCATAGCCCAAAAATCCCTTAAAAGCCCCAATACGCCTCGCCTTAGTCGCCTCTTACGTACACCCACCGGAAGAAATGGGGTATTGTTATTCTAAGCCGACACTACACAGCATAAGTTATAATTCTTGGAATTAACCTTCTTACGTTTTCGATGCTTCTGATGTCTTGTTCTACCATTTAGCTCTGTTTAAAGGAATTTATTTATTAAATGGTTAGTGTAAAAATATTGATTTACTATTATATTTTATTAGATAACTAATTTACCGATCTCACCTTCCAAAGGTTGTCTGGAAGAGATCGCTTTTAGCGATAAGACCGCCAATTGTACCTCACTGTAAACTGTATGATAATTTCTTTTGTAAATTTGTGTTTGATGTGCAATAAAGAGTTATTCTATTCTATTATATTATAAAGGCTACTGTTACCAATCCTTTTCAGAATATTTATTTAAAATTTTCATCAATATTTGCGGCTGGCTCTCGGAATTATACTACAACTTAAGAGACCATAACATAGTTAATTGCTATTGATTAGTTTTTAATATTTTCTGAACATTATACTAATTAAATTAAACAAGTAGGCGTTATCTCCTACGGATTATATACTTAGATTCTAGGTCAAAATACGTTTTGGCAAGAGTCAATGAACAATTTGCTATGTGCTAGCGATACGGGGCCAAGATCACAAAATTAAATTTTCATTTCACTACACAAATAGTTGGGGGCGACGACCGTCTTTGACTCACTTAGAAGACATTAGTTGAAAGTGGCTGAGTCTTCTTTCACTAGAATTGTTTTTATTATACATACATATACTCACGGCGGTAAATCCCAAAAAGGGGTAGCTTTATAGCTTAAAAAGCCCCATCCCTTATTCGCTTCTTACGACACCCGTGGGTACAAAGGGGTTGAGACATTCTAAGCCGAAATTAAACGGTTAGAATCCTTGTAGATAGAATTAGAAATTATCAGGAATGAAATAAATTGTTATAAACATAAACTTAAGGATATCTAAATACCAGAAATGGATATCCAACGCTCCAGAATTTAAATGACAGTGACTCAAACTCCCTAGTACGATATTTCAAAAATTTACCTCAGCACATTGCCCATTTTGATTTTTGAATGAAAAATTTTGAATAACCTGAAATAATAATTTGAACCAAATCAAACCGAAAACGCTGCTACGAAGGCGAAAGTCCGTAGTGAAAAGAATAAAAGAGCTTGTATGAGAGGAGTGATGAATATAACAGAAGCAAAGTAAATTTATCAGGATTGTACAAAGTGGCGTTCGATAGTCCCTGCCTAACCCAATGGGAACAACAGGCTAAAGTATACCTCAAACTCAAAAACTCAAACGTTCACGCCGAATATCCCCGAAGGGATTGGCAGAGGTACTAATACTTCTGAACATCACGTGACATTGTCACCTGGTGTTTAAGAGTACCCACGTTTTGCACGGACAGTGTACTCACGTGATAGGGTGCAGGCCGATTACATAATACAGAGTTTAAGTAAGTAAGTATTAATTTTCTATATGAATGCGAAACAGATTTAATAAATTCGTCGGCGGTCTCGCTAAGCGTATCGTTTCAAAGAAGAAGAAACCACAAGAGACGATGATATAAATTTCATAGAAAATTGAATACTACTCAAATTGAAATTTTTGTTTCAGGATTTCTTTCAGAAAACCTAATTCTTTGATATAGTAAACCTATTTACTAACACCTCTGCAGTCTTAAATAATATTTCCCTATTTTTTTTATTATTTTTGTTTGTTGGAATACTAACAACAAACTATACAGTTAATGATTATAAACACAGTTATAAACTTGGACAAAACAAGTATTCGCAAACAAAGGGTCGCCATAGGGGTGTTGAAAATGTTATATCTAATTTCTTCTATGGTACTGATAAAGGGAATATGTTATAGTTATAAAGGATCAGATCAATTTTAAAACCAATCTAGCAGATTTCTTCCTATTTCATAAAAATAACGGCAATCAATGCAACTAAATAAAATTTTGATCCAAAATTGCGTAGGCCTAAAACATAAGTGCTTTTTCCACTTGGGATGCGTACTTTTATTCGTATATTATCAAGATGTATCGGTTCTTTAAATAAAACACCTAAATTAAAAACAATAAAAACCTTAAATTCTTAAATTAATACGGCGATAGGCTTGCCCCCTATCACGTGAGTACACTGTCCATGCAAAACGTGGGTACTCTGAATACCAGGTGACAAAGTCACGTGATGTTCAGAAGTATTAGTACCTCTGCCAACCCCTTCGGGGATATTCGGCGTGAACGTTTATGTTATTATATTAGAGTTAAATGTTTCAGAATAGAGTAGTTTCTTGACCTAAAAATCTGCCTTAAGTTAAGTTGGTTAATTTTATTCTTGCATGCATCGCAGTTTATCCTATCCTATTAATATTATAAATTTGAAAGTTTAGTGTAGTGTCGGCTTAGAATAGCACTACCCCGTTTCTACCGATGGGTGTACGTATGAGGCGACTAACGGTATTGGGGCTTTTAAGGGATTTTTGGACGATGCGGTTGGAGACCCATCACCAACAACCTTTATTTTTACCATCTTTTCCCCTCTCACATTTCCAAAAGTGGCTGAGGAATTTCTAATTCCTTAGCTCTGGCCACCCCTTCTAGGGATTTACAGCCGTGAGTATATGTATGTCTGAAAGTTTATATGTTAGGAAGTTTGTGTGTTTGAGGCAAAAAGGCTCCTCAAGTACATAATGTAAATGAATGAAGTTTGGCAGAATGCTAGATAATGACCCAAATTATAAAATAAAATACTTTTTATCCCGGAAAAAAATGATAAATAATAAAATATTCACGCCGCCGCGCCGTAAGCTTTGTCATAAGCAAATTTGACTGTCTCTCGGGTCAGCTAGTTCAATATAATTTAAGTAACTTTGGTGATTTCTTAGTTTCAATACAGCGATTACAAAACATTCGTTTTTATAGATTGATTTTTTATAGATTTAATGTATTTTAAATTGTTAATTTTATTTAAGATTTTCTTTATGCACTCCTACAGTGTATAAATTATTATTTTATACTTCTCTATCTGAAATAATATCTTAAAATGATTGCCAGAGTTTTCGCTTAAAGTATTAATATATATATTATTAAATTATATTGAATTGCTGTGTAGTGTCGGCGTAGAATAGCACTAACCCATTTCTTCCGGTGGGTGTACGTAAGAGGCGACTAACGGTATTGGGGTTGTTAATGGATTTTTGGGCGATGCGGTTGGAGCCCATCACCAACAACCTTTATTTAAGCATCTTATCCCCACTCAACTGTCCAAAAGTGGCTGAGGAATTTCCAATTCCATAGCGCTGGCTACCCCTTCTCGGGATTTATAGCCGTGAGTATATGTATGTATATATATATGACATTCATTGTTTGTGTTACCAGTAATCAAATATATAATAGTTGCATTTTACTTCCTTCCCAAAAAAGCGGAGGTGTGTAATAAAGAAAAAGATATAAGAAGTTTTAGAATTTTAAGAAAACGTATCTGTCTGTAACCTTCCCACACATAAACTAATTCATATGAGATATTTAGTAAAGAGTTAGTTTAAGGATTAAAAAAATATAGTTTAAAAAACACGCCCTTGAAGCACTTCTAACTAAAAAGTGAAAAATAATTTATTTATTTATTTATTATTTTATTTTATTTGGAAGATTTACAGCGTATACATTAACTAAACAATAAAGTAAACAGTGCAATGCCAATTAAAAATCTCCACCTATAACAATAAAAACTAGAAAACAACAACTTACAGACTAAAAGAAAATTCAAATAACAGACTGAGAACAATAGAAATAACGGTAACAACACTAAAAACTAAATTAATTATTGCTAAATAAGAAAAATATAAAAATAATTAACTTAAATGTTTTGAAAAAATGAATTGGTAAGTAATCGCTTAATTGCTGAAATGCTGGAGTTAAATATGTCGAAATCATTTTGAATTTCATTATATTCCCTAGAAACTCGTATTATAAATGAATTCTGCCTGTAGTTGGTTCTGGCCTGAGGCACATGTAATAAAGACCGCTGACGTAATGCCATCGGATTTGTACGCAGCTGTACCTTGGACAGTAACTCAGGACAATTAACCGAACCATTTGCTATCTTAGCCAAGTTACAGATATCTGAAATGTTACGTCTAACATCGAGTGGGACGAAATGATATTTTTTGCAACGCTCATAGTAGCCTGAAATCGATTGCTTACATTTAAAATCCAGATACCTTAGAAATCTCTTTTGAATGGCTTCTATTCTATTCTTATAAATCTGATACCGCGGGTTCCACACAGAGGAAGCGTACTCGAGATGACTTCGGACGTAGGCGCAGTATAATATTTTTATAGTTTTAATATCTTGGAAATCAGATGCAGTTCTCATTATAAATCCTAATGTTCTAGACGCTTTGTTCACTATACTGTTGATGTGATTATCAAATAAAAGATGGTTATCGACAACAACGCCTAGATCTCTTATAAAGTTTACCTTGGTAAGGGTTCGACCATTTAATGTGTAATTAAACTGAATGAGTTCTCTCTTTCGGGAAAATGACACACAGTAACATTTAGAAACATTCAGGTCAAGCTTATTTGTGAGACAATAATTTTGGAAACGATCTAAATCCGACTGTAGGTTGCGGGCGTCACTTATACTTTTAATATATTTTAAAACTTTCATGTCGTCCGCAAACAGAAGTATCTTAGAATGTAAGAAACATTTGTTGATGTTGTTAATAACAATAATAAACAACAGTGGTCCCAGTAACGAACCCTGAGGGACACCAGACGGAATACTTGACCAGCTTGACATAAACCCCTGAAGTGCAACTGCTTGGCTACGATTTCGAATGTATGATTCAAACCATCTCAAAAGGTCGCCATGTATGCCAGATTCAACCAACCTCCTCAGCACAACTTGATGGTCTATACGATCAAAGCATTTTTGGTAGTCCGTATACACAACATCTACTTGTTCACCATTTTCCATACCTTCACTAATAAAGTCAGTCGCTAGTAGTAGGTTTGTCGTGGTCGACCGTTTTTTGAGGAAGCCGTGCTGCTCATCATTAAAATCGTTCTGTAATGCTGCGTACAATTGGTCGTAAACTAGTCTTTCGAGCGTTTTCCCAAAAAGGCATAGCTTAGATATAGGCCTATAATTTTCAACGTGACTTTTATCATCCTTCTTGTGGATTGGTGTTATAAATGCGGACTTCCAAATACTGGGTACAATACCCTCCGCAAAAGATCGCCTAAAAAGAATGGATAGTGGAGCCGCAATACTTTTAGCACAGTTAATAATAAAGATAGGGGGTATATCATCTGGGCCTCCGGATTTATAGGGATCCAGGTTTTTTAATATTTTATACACTTCATCGTCAATAACTTCAATGGCAGATATGGTATTACAAGGGCTCATGGTGGTGTGTTGAAAAGTAGAGCTTGAGTGAGTATCTGAAGCCACGAAATTCGTCTGGAAATACTCTGCAAATAGCTGACTAATTTGTTCACCATTCGCAGCTGTTTTAATTTTATAATGCATGGAAGATGGAAAAGATGAACCCATTTTTTTGCCTTTTACGTAAGTCCAAAAATATTTAGGATTATCAATAACAGATGATTCAACTCTCGATATATAAGCGGCAAAACATAGCTTTTCCTCTTTAACTGCGCGATTTCTTAAGAGAGCAAAGGTATTATAATCTGTTATGTTTTGATAATTCTTATATTTTTTATGATACTTAGCTTTCTCTTTTAATATTTTTATCAAAGCTGAACTATACCATGGAGGGTAAGAGTTGGGTACCATTAATCGTGTTGGTATGTATTTGTCACGGAGTTCATAAATTCGGTTATAAAAAACATCAACAGCTCTCTCGAAGGGAATACTATTTAAAAGATTGCTCCAATTGGTCTCATCTAACTCCGAAACTATAGACGAATACTCACCTTTGCAATACAAATATCTACGCCTAGGCTGTTCTTTAAGAGTAACGACACCTGCTAGATTTAGGGAAATATTTATAGAACAATGGTGAGCATCCTCCGGCACTAATGGGGAGTCACAGCGCTGAACGACAACCGGCTGGTTGGAGAGTACTAGATCTAAAATTCGCTCATTATGATTTGGAACGCCGTTATACTGGTAAAGCCCACATACCGCAATAGAATCAAGAAAGTTAGTTAGTGAATAACTTGGTGAGTCATTAACAAATATTGGCTGCAACTCCTGCACATTGTTATGAGATCTCCAATTTAACTTATCTCCGAAATTGAAGTCACCTATACACAAGAAAATATCACTTAAGTTACTCATAACAATGTCATTTAAATTATTAATAAAGTTATTAAGTTGGGTAGTATAAGAATATCCACAGTTTTCATCGCACAGGTAAAGTGTACATAAATGAACATATTTTGTGGTTGACCGTGGTGCTGATTTAGGTAAAGATATAGTGAGCCAAATATCTTCGGCTGAACTTCGCCAATCCAGTCTTTCAGACGCTATTATTTGCTTCTTAACTGCGATCAGAACACCGCCGCCCATCTTTTGACGAGTTTTTACATAATCACGATCTCGTCTCCAAACTAAGTACCGCGAATCAAATAGCTCAGAGTTCAAAATACCGTCTAAAAGCCAAGTTTCAGTCAAGCATATGATATCGTAATCATTTAAGCACACATTTCGTAAAAAGTTACTTGTTTTTGTGCGCAAACCACGCACATTCTGATAAAATATGTCAAGTGACGCCATTAATAACTATTACTACAAAATTATTCAAATCATTTGAAATAAGTTCATGTGTTAAACACGAAAACATCTCAACATAAATAAGTAGACAATTACAATAATAAAGTAATGAATAGACGAATACAAAGGATGATTGACACATAATAAAACTTGGGTCGCACCTATCGATAATAAAAAATAAATTCCAAATATAAGCTGACATTGTAGCATTATTGTAAATAAGCGTTTGGCATTATGTGTCTTATTTTTCGTCTATCGAGTCACCTATTATTCATTTCACTAATATACATAGTCATAAAATTGTGACGGCACGAAAGCTTTAAACTTGAACAAAATTCATTTAGGACTCGTTTTAAAAATTTTGTTTTCTCTCATAAGAGGCTTCGAATAAATAACTTCTTTTTTTTTCTTTCTTTTCTTTAAATAACGAGCAAATATGAATAATAGGTTTCTTGTATAAAACAAACCGGCCTTCCGCCTCTGTTAGTGCCTCTCTGTCTTCTTCTACTAAACACGCAACCGATTTTGATGTTCTTAATTCTACGTTTAAGTCATCCCTATATCTTCTTCTATACTTATAATAAATCTGTAGAGAGGTCAATTCTGTACATGAAATATATTTTCAAAATAACTATCAGGTGGTGATTAGGGATCGATACTGATGCCAAAAATGCAATCAGTAAAATTTTTGTCTGTCTGTCTGTCTGTCTGTCTGTCGGTTTGTATGTTCCTTATGGAAACAAAAACTACTCGACTGATTTTAGCGAAACTTGGTACAATTATTCTTCATACTCCTGCGGAGGTTTTTTTATACTTTCCAGCAGAGTAGTAAAGGGGAATTTTGGGAAAAATTTGGGAAAACGGGAGAAGTTACTCCATTTTTTAAGCTTCCGTCGCGTGTGCAGACTTAATGGTTAAACTTACATAGAAATTATGTATAACTAAAATATTCTTCATAAAATTATCTAAAAAAAAATCCTCAACAGTTTATGTCTATCTTTTACGGTTGACTCACAATGACACGTGTAATTCTTGATAGCTTAGCAGTTCGGAACATTCTGATTATATTTGTTTACTCTTACATTTGTAAACCTCTCACTCATCCCTAATTTAAAAAAGGTTACATTATTACCTATTCAATAAAAAAGAATCATAGAAACCGATAGACAAACACCGAAATTATACATAAAATAAGCCATCGCGCCCGTGACCAAAACCAAATCTTTACTAATTTACATATAACATACTAGATGGCGCCAGTAGTTGCATCCTACATCACGTAATGAATTATTTTTTAGATTGTTATTTATAAATACTTCATAGCGGTTTATTCCAAAATTTGCTATTAAACGGAAATACTGAACCGTTCATTAAAGCGCATTCAAAATCACCAAACTACACTGTTTAGGGAGTGCTATAAATTTAATAAATTGAAAACATTGCGCTGAATTTCACAATGCTTGAGCAGTGACTGAAGAAAGAAACCTCAGATATTTAAAAAAACAACGCTACCCGTGCGAAGCTGGGACGATCCACTAGTAATTTAATAAAAATGATTGTGTAATCTACGTTCATATATTTTATTCTTATGTTTTTTTACAACAATAAATCTATGAAGGAATCACCAGAACAATTGTAAATCCAATCCAGCTTATCTCTGCCCATTTAATAACATATTATGACAACCAATGCATTGATGTAGTCTCCACCATTCGGTAGAATTAATATTTCTTAAGGAGTGTTTATATATAAAGAAAGGTATGATAGCCTACCCCCATTTACGGTCAGCAGGAGTGAGGGGTATCGCTGGTTTTAGTATAAAACAATCCCCGTTCTTATGTTAATAAACTTATCCCTAGAGCAACAAATAATTGTTTTCGTGTATCTTTTGATTAACCGGTTGAAATTCAAAACATACATAGATATTGTAGTTCCATTTTCATTGCTATAAAAATATGCATAAATAAGTGTAAAGCCTCTTTGCGTGAAAAATCCGGAAAACACTCCAAGCGTAGCACTTCTGGAACAAATTAAGGATTGATATAACTTACCCAACTTACAGGGAATAACTTATAACTGAGTTTGGTCAAAAACTCCTTCTTCCGGGGATCATACATGTCTGAAGGCTTGAATCCTCGATTCGTGATGAGGGAACTGTTCACGCTGCTCGAAGATTGGCAATCATCGAAGTCGTTCTGATGAACTATTCTGTCATTAATCTTGTGTAAAGTCGATCTTTTGTTCGACGAAAACTGGCTCTCGCTTATCGTCATCATCTTGCCGCGGTGCTTTTGTGTTTAACAGCAGTAAAAGCTGAAAATTAGATCATCGACTATTTGAAATAGATGTCTGGCCGTCTTGCCAAGATAGATCAAAGTAGGTATAACCTAAAAAGTGTTCCGGGTGTGGAAAATAAAATGTGGTGTAGTCTATCTCGCTCGCCAGCGCGTGTTGGCTGGAAATAGAGCGTGTTGGTCAACACGTTAGGATTTATCCGCATTTTTCATGAAATTTTCCTCTGTGCGGAATTGTTCTTGGAATCGATTATGCTACTTTTTGTTGTTTTCGGTATATTACCATGAAAAAGATACCTGTTTTAGATTATGAATCTTTTCACTTGTTTTGCCAATACATAATAGATACTTATTATTTCTGGTAAAGTAATGAATAATACGTTTAACAGTATTTGTGATCCTTGTTTTGTGCTTAAACACCTTAGTTAGGTATCTCCTATTTGTGGTCAATTGCAATAAAATGCAACTATTCTATTTTCCTTTTAAATTCAACGAATATTTAAGTTATTATAAAAGAGAATAGAGCACACAGTATTAATTAAGAACTAATAAGTTAACTCCGAATTATTGACGTACATTCCAAAAGTAAACACAAAAATTTCATACCAATTCAGTTGTTCTTTCTTATTCAAAACTTTGTTAAACACAATACTCTAAACCAATATCATCCGCAAACACTGACCATACAGACAATATATAAAGACTAGCAAATAAACAAAACGCCAAAGTACAAAACACTCAAACTCAAAAAGAAATGTAATTTTTGGGAACAAATAGTCTCCCGAAATGATCCGTGTTATTTCGCCGCGTATATTTTTCGTACTGACTAAAATTATATTCGAAACGGCGCGCCCGTTGCATAATACCAAGAAAAGCTCTTGATCTATCGTGTACTGTGGATGAATGTATAGTGGCCATTAGATAGACTGGAAAACAAGGATATATTTTGCCTGTTTATACAAATAAAATATAAGCCCCGTACATTACGGCGTGAGTGAAAATGTCACTCACCCTTGGCCGTGACATATCAGCCTTTTTTTTTCGTATAGTAATAGAGAAAATTGTCGGTCTTTTAAGTCGAATTTTATCTACTCAGGGTCCAAAGGTGTAAAATTTAACATTAAGTCTAAATTGATTGATAACCATATAGGTGTATGTCTGTACAAATATCTCACACAGAACTGTGATGACACCAGGCAGTGATATCAGTCTTGTAATAATTATTATTATCCCAGGCCTCTCAAAAGTTTCATACTAACTAGCTATGTTCTGTCCTATGGGGCATGAGACATGTGAGTGAGAGCGAGTATGCCATGAAAGAAATGACACAGGAACTGAGTCAAATTTCGCACGAGACCTACTCGCTCTCACGGTCTTATTCTACCTATACTGAGGTATCTCTCATATTCAGAATACAATTTAAGAATAAGCTTACAATACTTTCTTATATACGGCCATAAGTACCAAGAAGGGGTAGCCAGAGCTTCAGAGCTAGAAACTCCTCAGCCACATTTGAAAGTTGAAGAGGAGAAGATGATAGAAACAACCCAATTAACAATTTAAAGTCGTTCAATAGTTAAGTTAACGTTATTTTGTTACCACTGTTCGTAAAAGCTATGTCACACTAACGTTATAATAACGTTTACTAAACGCGAAAAAGGCCCCAATTATACGACCTTCAATGTTGTATAATGGTCATACAAAAGTCAGAAGATGACTCCGTTAAAGTCATTTAAAAGTCGTGTGAACGTTTATGAATTACCACTTTCATCGCGCAGTAGTCGCACCGTAACTTTACAACCACCTGTTTGGTTATATTGCGGTCGTACAGATGTTTTTGAATTATTAAAACGTTTTATATGAGTCTAGTAACAACCCCTGAAAGGCTGCTTAATATTTCTTGTTAGTTGTTGTTTTTATTTGGAGATTTAAGTGCAAGATAAATAATTACAAGGAAGTAAGGGAAAAGGAATTAGAGTATTATGTGACTTTCATATTTTGCTTACAATATTTGTCTTTAATACCGTTTAGTTCGACTGGGAATTTAAGTTTTACGATAATATACCTATGTAAATACAATTCATATTTTCATGCCCCTTCTTAGTTTTATGTTTAAAACATCATATTTTATTACCAAAAATAAATTTATTTTTAAAAATGTCAGACATATTGCTTTGGTTGCATACTTACCTCTTTATGACATTTTAAAGACACAAAGTCTTTTTAAGGTTATTTGAAGACCATGCAATACGCCATTAAAGCTAGCTATTAGGGTTCCTTATAACATTTAATTATTTTTTATACATATAACAAATAGCGTTGCAGTACAGATACGTAGAAGAACAGTAAGACCTGATGTGGAGGTCTGAAAGCCGGGAACCTCTACATGCAGTCTTAGTTTTTCTGCGTTTTCATACTATAACAATATTTGTTAATTAAAATTAGATAAATCGCCAAATGTAAAAGGTATTTAAATTTATTTTTATAATATATTTTTTTAATGTGTCAAAATTAACCTAAATTAATTATCTTTAAATTTATTTCAGGCAAAAGCCATTCTTAGCAAAAGTAAAGAAAAATTTATAAGTAACTTCTATCGGAAATATGGTTGAATATTTGTATCATATTGTAATTATTGTTTCAATAAGCATTCAATTTTCTAATCATGATTTCACATGGTAATTAAAATACATAAAATCAATAATTATATTAAACTATGGACGAGAGGAACAAAATATACATATTCATTATAAGGAATGCCAACAATTTAACATTTGACATTCTCTACAAAATACGTAGATTCCGATTTAATGATGTAATTCATATCACACATATGTATAAACAACTTTTGAGTGCATGATGAGAAATTTTAGAGTCAAGAGTCCAATATTTCAAATCCTCCTGAAAGGTATTGTCTTTTTCATTGTCTGTATCATTTCTTTTTACTGGACAGTGACAAGACAATGATCACTAAGATAGTCTTCTGAAAATATACATACATACATACATATACTCACGGCCACAAATCCCTAGAAGGGGTATCCAGAGCTAAGGAATTAGAAAATCCTCAGCCGCTCCTGGAAAATTGAGTAGGGAAAAGATGGTTAAGTAAAGGTTGTTGGTGATGGGTCTCCAACCGCATCGACCAATAATCCCTTAAAAGCCCCAATACCGTTAGTCGCCTTTTACGTACAGAAACGGGGTAGTGCTATTCTAAGCCGACACTACACGGCGAGAAATTAAAAATATTACATTTAAAAAAAATATAATATAATAAATACCAAAACAAAGATGACTGATGAAAAGTTTACCATATATTTTATGGTGGCCGTATTAGGAACACTTTTAACAAATTCAACTGTTTAACTGCTAACAAAATTTAATAAAATATCACATGTATTAAATAAAACCATTTTAACATTACTATTAAAATTTATCAATCAATAAAACATTTACTGATATAAAGAAAATTCGATATCGTAAAAAATCCATAGCGATATTTTAATACTTAATAAACTAAATTAGTACTGAACCATTTGTTGCACTTGCGTTGTACCCTTCTCTTCTTTAACATTATTTGTGGTTAATACCAAGGTAGCCTTGTACTTTTTAATAATTCGTAATGTCAAGATACTGTATTTTTGAAGGCTCCACTATGTTTAAGTTTTCTCCATGAATAATTCGATATCATTTTTCGGATCAAACGTTAGGCAAATATGGCGGTCAAGGCGTTTTAAGGTCAAAACTTAACTCTAATGTGACTACAAAGTCAGGGCATGACATTAAATGGACATAATGTAATATAAAAGTTATATTTGAGTTGTGATCAAACAACCAAGTCATTTAAGTGTCTTAAATTGACTGCTGTATGACATACTAGTGACCGTTTTATAAACGTCAATGTTAAAACCTGTATACAACTACCGCATTATATAAATGTCATATAATGGTTTGCCAAGCACCAAATTTTGTCAGTTGGAAACGTTTATTCGACAGTAACGTTAGTATGACTATTGCGTGGTCGTACAAACGTATTAGCTTAAACTTAAATAAAACGTTATATACTTTAGTTTTGCCAACGTTGCGTTGCTATGACTAGTTTAGTATAACATATTCGTGGCACGACTAAATAGTTAAATTAAATACGTCTGTAGGACCTAGTAATCATCTAATTACTGTTATAGGACAGCTATTCAACTTTATGTCGTACAAATAATGACTTATACGACGTTTTTGTTTATTGGGAAAGTATCGATGGTGATACGTCCAAAACCACTTTAAAAAGCCCCATACTCGTGGTCAGAAATGGGTAGTGACATTCTAAGCCTGCATTAAACGGTTTTTTCTTACGCTTACTAAAGAGAACTATCGAAAACTCTTGACTTAGGAATTGAGTAAACAATGAACCAACAACAACTTTTTGAATCACCATCTTATCCCCACCAACCTGAGCTTAAAGCTGAGGTCAAAGATCGAGATCAGAAATTTTAATGTTTAAAAATGCTGTTAAAGCTGCTTGAGCATATTTATATTAGGGGGTTATTACTAATAAATAAAGAATAAATAAAGGAAAGAAAAATTTCTTTACAATTTCTTTTCCCGCCTGTGTCGAATATTTATTTATTAGTAATAATCCCCACATGAGGTTTTCATGAACAAAAAGATTTAAATTATATTAGGGGGTTTCGATGAATTTGTTAAAGGCACTAAAGAGCCTCCTAGTTTCTGTTCAGTTTCCGATTACCGAAAATCGGCATTAAATTAACATAAACGAAGCTCGAGAAGATCTTACAAAGTGAAGATCGATAGTCTCTACCTACCCCAATGGGAACTAACGGCACGGCGTGAGTATATGTATGTATGTAGATTAACATTATATGCCCAAAAAGGTAAAGGCCGGCCCTCGTTGCTGTTACACACTTTACGAAACCCGCAGGACGAGATGGGACAGTGCTATTCTAAGCTGATACATTTTCTCTAATAGTGAATCATATAGCACTACCCCGTTTCTACCGATGGGTGTACGTAAGAGGCGACTAACGGTATTGGGGCTTTTAAGGGATTTTTGGGCGATGCGGTTGGAGACCCATCACCAACAACCTTTACTTTACCATCTTTTCCCCACTCAATTTTCCAAAAGTGGCTGAGGTATTTCTCATTCCAAAGCTCTGGCTACCCCGTTTAGGGAATTATAGCCGTGAGTAAATGTGTGTATGTATGTATGATTATAAATCTTGATTACGAAGAGGGATTCGAGTCTACTCTATATAGGGTGATTTAGTCATAGTCCACCACGCATACTTTTGTGAGTACAATTGACAAAAAATACATTATATGTATAATTTAAATCTTTTTTTTTGTTCATGAAAACCTCATGTGGGGTTTATTACTAATAAATAAAGAATAAATAAAGGAAAGAAAAATTTCGACACAGGCGGGAATCGAACCCGCGACATCGGGTATACGCCCCGAGACGCTCTGCCAACTGAGCCACCGTGTCAATTGGCTGCCAGTGCGAAATTCTTCTATCCTTAATTTCTTTTACACGTTTAAGTAGTGTTTGCGTTTCCTACCTCCGAATTTTAACTAATTCGGAAGGCCACTTGTCTACCTTTTCAGATAGAATGCAAATGTTGAAAACGCCTATCACATAATTTAAATCTTTTTTTTTGTTCATGAAAACCTCATGTGGGGATTATTACTAATAAATAAAGAATAAATAAAGGAAAGAAAAATTTCGACACAGGCGGGAATCGAACCCGCGACCTTGGGTATACGCCCCGACGCTCTGCCAACTGAGCCACCGTGTCAATTGGCTGCCAGTGCGAAATTCTTCTATCCTTTTTTTCTTTTACACGTTTAAGTAGTGTTTGCGTTTCCTACCTCCGAATTTTATTATACTCTCACTCACCCTTAATTTAAAAACGATAATATTATTACCTATTCAATCAAAAAAGAATCATAGAAATCGGTACAGAAACACCAAAGTTATATCTATTCTATACTAATATTATAAAGAGGAAAGGTTTGATTTTTTGTTTGTTTGTTTGAATTGAATAGGCTCCAAAACTACTGGACGGATTTGAAAAATTCTTTCACTGTTTTAATGCTACACTATTCTTGAGTGACATAGGCTATATTTCATTTTCAAAAAATTAGGGATCCTTACGTAAACTTCAAAAATGTAACCCAAGGTGTTAAAGAAATACCAAAAAAAATCCTTACATCGCGTGCGCTGCGAAAACTATTGACAATAGAGTAAAATTATGTACTACAATTTTATAGAACACATTATTATCTAAAAAAATGCCCAGACAGCATGTCTCTAACTATTATAGTTATCTCACAACAAGCGTCATTATATAAAATTATTTAAAAATTAAATTAAAATCCTGCTTTAGAAAAGGCTCTTTATTTGTACCTATCTAATCCTTATAAAAAACGTATATATTATTTTAGACTATTTCAATACCCTTATATTACTTTTTGAATTATTCAATTCGAACATTCCATTCGAAAGTTATCTCGAATTAAAAAAATAGATAAAACTCCGCTCGATTAGCTATGCATAGTAAGTTGTTGCAGGCGTCACGAAGGGGTACGGGAGGCTGCTTATCAAAGAGTAAAAGCAAAATTTGATTGTAGCGACTATTATCACTGGCCCAGCAGCCGGTCAATTAGCTCATATACCGAGGATACCGATGATCCCAACTGATCTGCCAATTCCATTTAAACGGCTACAATTTCCGGTTAAAACATCTTTTGCTTTAACAATTAATAAGTCCCAAGGCCAAACCTTCAAATTAGTAGGGATTGACCTGCGAAAGAATTGTTTTACTCACGGTCAACTGTACGTTGGCCTGTCGCGGGTGGGAGCCCCTGAACATCAATTTATTTTGCTGCCCCAAAATACAACAACGTCAAATATTGTTTACAGGGAAGCTCTAACTCTATAAATTGAATGGCTTTTGATGTAATTACTCATTATAAAAAAAAAAAAAAAATATATCTAAATATAAATACAAAAAAATATAACATACATACATACATATACTCACGGCTATAAATCCCTAGAAGGCGTAGCCAGAGCTAAGGAATCCGAAATTCCTCAGCCACTTTTGGAAGTTGTGTGGGGAAAAGATGGTGAAATAAAGGTTGTCGGTGATGGGTCACCAACCGCATCGACCAAAAATCCCTCAAAAGCCCCAAAACCATTAGTCGCCTGTTACGTACACCCACCGGAAGAAATGGGGTAGTGCTATTCTAAGCCGACACTACACAGCAAAAAAATATAACATAGCTTAAAACTTAAAAAAAATATATTAAAATAATAATACATGTAATAAAATAAAAAACAAAATGTTAATGATAATTCATGCCCGAGCGAAGCCGGGACGGGCTGCTAGTAATGAAATAAAATAGACCAAAACCAAATCCTTACTAACTTGCATATAACATACTAGATGGCGCCAGTAGTTTCATCCTATATTGTTTCTTTTTTAGATTGTTTTAAATACATTCTGTGTACTAAGTATCGGGTCTATAAAACAAAATATACAAATTATTCATCTAAATTGATTTTATCGCCTTCAAAGTAGGCCCCATCGCTTGCAATACAACATCTCCACCGCTTCACCCAGTCTTCCATACATTTTTCATAGGCTATTTGCGGTATGGCCTTTAGCTCATTCAGCGAATTTTCTTTTATGGCTTCTATCGACTCAAAAATTTTCCTCGAAGTGGTAATTTTAACTTGGGAAATAAAAAAAAAACAGACGGAGCTATATCAGGTGAATACGGTGCTTGGTCGAGAACTTTTGTTGAATTTTTCGCTAAAAACTCTTTCACTATAATGACTGTGTGTGATGGTGCATTATCATGGTGCAGCATCCATGAGTTGTGTTGCCACAAATCTGGACGTTTTCGGCGGATACTCTGACGCAAACGCTTCATGACGCCTAAATAATATTCTTTATTCACTGTTTCTCCCTCTGGAAGGAATTCGGAGTGAACCACACCACGGTAGTCAAAAAAAACTGTCAGCATCACCTTGATTTTACATTATACGTTTCATAAAGGTCGGATCCGTAGAAGCTCGGGAAACCATGTCTTCAGCGACATGCTTTCGCTGCGCTTTTTGAACAAAATTGAGCTCTTTTGGAACTAGTCGAGCGGCGATGCGTTTCATGTCTAAAGTATCAATGAGAATGTTGTGGACGGACTTAAAAGATATGTTCACCTCACAAGCCAACTCTCTCAGACTCATACGTCGATTCTCGAGCACTAGCTTCTTGATTCTGTCGATGTTTTCTTTGGTCGTAGTGGTTGAAGGTCTACCAGAACGAGGCAAGTCTACTACTACTTCTCGGCCTTCTTTAAAAGCCTTATACCATTCATAAGCCCTTGTTTTCGATATACACGATTCGCCTAGGTATTTCGCAACATTTTTAGTGATTCACCACATGAAATATCATTCGAAACACAAAATTTAAGGCACACTCTTTGTTCAACAATATTTTCCATTGTAAAAATCGCCGAGGACTCAAAACTATGACCCACAAAAAATGTAGTTTAAAACAAATTAAACGACAGGTCCCGCTCAAATTTTGCGCGCTAAATCAGTACAGTGCTACCAACATGCAGTAAAAAAATTTGAACGACCTCTTTTACGCGGGTCATTTTACTCAACTTCAACTCTACCAACTCAACCTGAAAATTAGCTTATGTTCAGATATACAGAACCGTTCATAAAAGCGCTTTCAAAATCACAAAGTTACAATATTCTGAAGTGCTACAAATTGTAATCAAGGCAAGGCGCTAAATTTCATAAATCTTAAGCAGTGATTGAAGAAACCTCAGATGTTTTTAAAACTACGCTACCCGTGCGAAGCTGGGCCGATCCACTAGTTAGAATATATAAATATAATAAATATTAAATAAAGATGTACCTACATATGCATGAGATGAGTTGAAATTATTAATCAGTAAAACAGGGTGTACCATATGATAAGAGTTGTCCCTAGCATCCACTATTATTTTATTTTATAGACTAAAGTATACAATACAATACAGATAGTAGTATACATATAGATATAGTAGAATACAATACAGAGGTAAGATAGAAGATTGTACACACATACATACATTTACTCACGGCTATTAATCCATAGAAGGGGTAGCCAGAGCTAAGGGATTACAAATTCCTCCGCCACATTTGGAAGTTGATAGCGGACAAGATGGTAGAAATAAAGTATCGTTGGTGATAGGTCTCCTACCACATCGCCCAAAAACCACTTTAAAAGGCTCCATACCATTATTCGCCTCTTACGGAACCCGTAAGGAAGAAAGGGGTAGTGACATTCTAAGCCGGCACTACACGGCAGCAAAAGCATTCATTATATGCATAAGACGAGTTGAAAATATTAATCAGGATAAGAGAGTGTTCCATATAATAAGAGTGGTCTCCACCATCCACTATTATTTTGTTTTATTTTCTAAGGAAGATTTATAGACAAAAGTATACAATATAAAGGTAAGATAGATAGTCCAGAGCTGTGTAGGGTCGGCTTAGAATAGCACTAACCCATTTTTTCCGGTGGGTGTACGTAAGAGGCGACTAACGGTATTGGGGCTTTTTAAGGGATTTTTGGGCGATACGGTTGGAAAACCATCACCAACAACCTTTATTCTACCATCTTTTCCCCACTCAACTTTCCAAAAGTGGTTAAGGAACTTCTAGTTCCTTAGCTCTGGCTTCCCCTTCTTGGGATTTATAGCCGTGAGTACATGTATGTATGTATGTATAGATAGTCAATGCTAATACCAAATCTCCACAGATAAAGTCGTGATTGTAACGTCTCCGTTAATCCTGAGAACATAGTCGCTCTACATAATTTGAGAGGACTTGCCAGAATCTAAATATAACCAACATCTACAAGCTTCGGTTTTGTTGTATACCAATTAGATTTCTTTCTGTAAAGAGTACGTACAATTGATGGCGTCATAACTTTTACCACATGGAATAGAATAAAGGGTATTTAACTACCCCATAGATGTTTACCTCAAAAACCATTTTAAAAATGCATACAATAACTCAAACCATTAGTTCCCATTGGGGTAGGTTTCGTCTATTGGTTGCCCATATTTTTTTTATTTTTTTTTATTTCTTTTATTATATAAGGATCATCACATATTATTTAGTAAGTTAAAACAGTACAGTAAATAAGGCCAATAACAGATGATCACAAGTTAAAACAAGATACACACACAGTTAATTCAAAAGAAAAAAATAAACTAAACTATCTAAAGACGAAATGAATAACAACAAAAAAGAAAATTTATATAAAAATGCTAAACAATTGAGAAAAGAATAAAATTTAATATTAATGATAATTGATGATACTTGAATGATACTGTGTGTGGTGTGTGTAATGTGTGTTATGATGTGTGATTGTGTATATGAGAGTGTGTTTAATTAAATTACCCTTACCACGACGACGACGGCGGACATACACCTGCACTAAATAGAAAGTGCTCAAAAAGGCAAGCGTCCGAAGTATACAGAATAAACGACCACGTATGAAAAGATTGCTGGATGTTAACGAAGCTAGAGAGGTTTGCCAGGATCGTACAAAGTGGCGATCAATAGTCTCTGCCTACCCCAATGCGAAATTTGAGGACCCCAAGAAGCTTATTGATGAAGAAGCCATTAAGGAACTTTTATTTTCAAGAAAAATTAACGTTCATCCTCTCATTTTGTGAGCGTCATTTGTTTCTGTGCTCATACGAGTGTTCCAAGGTCATACATACATACATATACTCACGGCTATATTTCCCTAGAAGGGGTAGCCAGAGCTAAGGAATTATAAATTCCTCAGCCACTTTTGGAAGTTGAGTGGGTAAAAGGTGGTAAAAATAAAGGTTTTTGGTAATGGGTCTCCAACCGCATCGCCCTAAAATCCAATAAAAAGCCCCAATACCCTTAGTCGCCTCTTACGACACCCGTGGGTAGAAAGGGGTAGCGACATTCTAAGCCGGCACTACGCGGAAAGTTCTTCCAAGGTCAGTGGATGCGATATTGTGCACTGAATAATGTACACTATTACTCTGATTCATTTTGAATATAACTATATGTGAATATATTATACACACGTTAGCCCCAAACTTAGTATAACTTGTATTATGGGATACTAGCTCAATGATATATTTAATATTATATAATACACATACAATTCAAATCCAATACTACGAAACAATAATTTATGCTCATCACATAAATATTGCTCTCAGCGGGGATCGAACCCACATCCTCCGGACCGAGAGTCACCTAACTACTCGGCCACAGACTTCGTCAAAGTTATCACTGTATGTAAAACCTGATATTTTTATAATCTTGAAATAAAATTATAACCGGAACTCCCGTTTCTTTCTTAAATATTGTGAATTTGATGTGTAGTTTCGGCTTAGAATAGCACTACCCCATTTCTTCCGGTGGGTGTACGTAAGAGGCGACTAACGGTATTGGGGCTTTTAAGGGATTTTTGGGCGATGCGGTTGGAGATCCATCACCAACAACCTTTATTTTACTATCTTCTCCCCACTCAACTTTCCAAAAGCGGCTGAGGAATTTCTAATTCCTTAGCTCTGGCTACCCCTTCTAGGGATTTACAGCCGTGAGTATATGTTACGTTTATTGTGAATACTGGTAAGTTCGATATGCATGCGCATATTAATGCATACATATACTCGTATAGCCACTTATGGAACTTGATCAGGGAAAAGTAGGGAAAATGCTGATGTGTCTCCAGCCATATCGCCGACAATCGAATAAAAATGGGGTAAGATTTACGCAACGGAACTCTCTTAGATAAGGAGTTTCCGTTCCGTTTATATCCCTTTCCGTCTGAAATAAATTCGGACTAATACGGAAAAAAATACCGACTCCTTATTTTCCATGAAATTTGGAAGGAGAGAGAACGTGGCTAGTAGATAAATCAAATAAAACAAAAAGTTTTATCAACTTCTCGAAGTGAGTAAGCTCCGTATTGTTTAGTTCATTACAATTGCAATTTAAAACGTCTGCAAAACAACCAACAATTTATTTCAGTTGAAAAAGTCTCAAACACCTATGTGAAGAAGTGGCGCAGACGACGAGGCGGGGCGGGCTTTTTGACCGCGAAGCAATAAAAACCGCGTCTGCCCGTCGACGTCTGCGGCGCGGTCTTTTTCCCTCCGTGTGCGTTTGTTTGTAGTAGTATAGTCTTATTATTATCAGTGGTTTGTAGTATAGCATTCATTTTGTGCTATCTTTCGCGGCGAAAATGACCAGTCCGTTTGCGCCGCGCCTCATAATAAGTGTTTGAGTAGGTGATCTTAGATAATTACATACTAAATAATTATTTTAATGCTGTTTATTTGTAATGTAGTGTTGTCGGATTAGAATAGCACTACCCCATTTTTTCTCATGGGTGTTATAAAAATATTTTTTTGGGCGATGCGATTGGATTGGAGACCTATCACCAAAATCATTTATTTACTATCTTTTCCTCCTGAACTTCCAAAAGTGGCTGAAGAATTTTCTGTTTCTGAAGCTCTCTCTACCCCTTTTAGGGATTTATAGCCGTGAGTATATGTATGTATGTATTTTACTGCTATCTCCTACTCTTTTTACTAATGATGCTTAGAATGACTTTAAAAGTGCACCCATTGGATAGTGTGCCCATTTTGTCTAGATTGTTTACTTAATCCAAGTTAGTACCAAGGGTTGTGGAGATTGGGCAATGTGGCAGTCACGCATCACACACCAACCTATATTTTTCAATATTTTACCCACTGACCATCCAAAAATGGCCGATGAATTTATCATTCCGAAATTCTGGCTACCCCTTTTTGGGATCAGTAGCTGAGTCTGGGTAGTTATTGTTAATTATTACATATTTTCATAAATATAACAGTGTATGCCGTGTAGTGCCGGCTTAGAATGTCGCTACCCCTTTCTACCCACGGGTGTCGTAAGAGGCGACTAAGGGTATTGAAGCTTTTTATTGGATTTTTGGGCGATGCGGTTGGAGACCCATCACCAAAAACCTTTATCCTTACTATCTTTTCCCCACTCAACTTCCAAAAGTGGCTGAGGAATTTATAATTCCTTAGCTCTGGTTTTTTTTTTTTTTTTGTGAAACCTCCGTTTAGTGGAGGTTTCATGCGATCTTTTCCTCCTTCATCCCTTCTAGGGAAATATAGCCGTGAGTATATGTATGTATGTATAACAGTGTCAATATCCTACAAAACTGTTTATACAGGTTAAAGAAATAATTCAATCACAAATATATTTTTAATTTTTACCGGGTGTTCCCGTTGAGTAACACTCCGATGCGTAATACTGTTACTCAACGGGATAAAATTACCGATGAGTAACACTGTGACTCAACGCTATAATTTTTCTTCCCTTCTAGTAGCAGTGTAACTCAATAGGACGCTGTATTCCCGATAAGTAACATCGTCTTTAAAACAACAGTTGATGAAAGATGATACGATAATGAACATGTCTTACACACGTCACATTATGAAATTTATACTATTTTCGCAGTATGTGTTGATTCACTAATATTATTATATATTGAATAGCCCTATTGTAACTCTGGCTACCCATGGCTGGATTTAATGCCTGAATCTAGCCTAAATTATAGTATTTTCTAAAGATATTTACTTCTACTGCTATGTAGTGTCGGCTTAGAATAGCACTACCCCATTTCTTCCGGTGGGTGTACGTAAGAGGCGACCAACGGTATTGGGGCTTTTTAAGGGAATTTTGGGCGATGCGGTTGGAGACCCATGACCAACAACCTTTATTTTTACCATCTTTTCCCCACTCACATTTCCAAAAGTGGCCGAGGGATTTATAATTCCTTAGCTCTGGCTACCCCTTCTAGGGATTTATAGCCGTGAGTATATGTATGTATGTATATTTACTTCGTAACGCATAGAGAACTTAATTTAATAGAGCAGAAACCAAGCGTAGTTAAGTACAAAAATTACTAAAAGAACTTCGTCAAAAACTAATTGTCCCGACGCATTGATTGGTTGATTCAACATTCTGACTTTTGTTGGCTACATCATTCATACACACTCGTGACCCGCCATCAAAATGATCGCATTGCGTTCAATCTGTAGCAAAACTAAGATTTTTGTTGGGGATTTTTTTCGCCGTGTAGTGTCGGCTTGAATAGCACTACCCCGTTTCTACCGATGCACAGTGGTACCGCCATAGGCCATTAATCGGTAAAGTCGACTATTAAATACTATTCATTTTATTGTTTTTACCGATAAACCGATAAACAAGCTATCCAAAAAGTATAAATATGTCACCCTTTTCATTTGAGAACAATTTTCTTTTGACCCTCAAAGTGAAAGCATCTTACCCTTATGCTCGCCGTTATCAGTGACTCATTAGAACATGTTTATGCGGTAGTAAATTCTCAGAATTGCATTGTTTTTGAGTGACTTACGGGATATGAATTTCCAAGAACAAGGTATGTATTACAATTCAGGTACATTTTAAACCGTTATCTGTCATATTAGAACATGTTTGTCCCTTCTAATGTACAACAATATTTTGTTTAAAAATAAACATTATTTAGACTTTTCCTAAAGTTTTAAGAGTATGTCAGATATCGTCAATGGTTCTCACATAGTACAATTTTAAGATTAAAGTGTCTTCTTTCGAATACAAAAAAATTCAGCCGCCAAGAGCTGCCTATGTAGCTTCTACGAGTTCTTAAAGACTACTGCGTAGACTCAAAATTTGCAAATTCTCAAAACCCGATACAACAGTTTCAACTTTTCTTTCCAGGTTATACGATTAAATGTAGCTTTACAAGGATGCATTTATTTTAGGTATGGCTATTGGAACATGGCGGAACAGTTGCACAGAAACATAAACATATTTTAAGTAATTTTCGAGAAGTATGAATTAGAAACCGCGCATCTTTTGATTCAAGAATATCCGTGGTTGAACCTTCCAGCTTCCATCCACAAAGTGCTCATTCACGGGGCTCAGGTAGCGCAACACGTTTTAGTATCGTTCGGGGAGTTATCTGAAGAGGCAGCTGAATCAAACAATAAATTCTTTAAGTCCTTCAGACGAGATCACACGCGCAAGATGTCAAGAGAAGTTAGTAATTCGGATTTGCTAAATAGACTTTTACTCAGTTTGGATCCATTTATTACTGGCCTTCGAAAACTCCCCCGTCAGAAGAAGAGTGTTATGTCTAAAGAAGTGTTACATCTACTAAAAGTTTGATTTATATTCCAATTTATTTGTAGTACTTTTTTCAGTTTAGTAAGAGATGCATGTAAACTTAGCTGTAAGTTTAAAATAGAAATAGTTATAATGTATTTTTTATGGTAAAAATTGTAAATTGACAATTTTATTAATACCAAAAAGTAGATATTTCGTAGTTTTCATTAGAAATAAATTAATATATTTATACCTATTTATTTTATTTCTTTGAATTGTATAAAAATCGTGGTGGTGGTATACTTTTACTTCTTTATTTACTTCTAACAATTAAATACATCATTAGCATACAATCTTTAACGTTATTTTATTGATTTACCCAAAAAAAAATGCAAATTAAGAGAATAAGGTATTTATGACCGCCCTTGTATGGCGGCGGTACCACTGTGCGATGGGTGTACGTAAGAGGCGACTAACGGTATTGGGGCTTTTAAGGGATTTTTGGGCTATGCGGCTGGAGACCCATCACCAACAACCTTTACTTTACCATCCTTTCCCCACTCAATTTTCCAAATGTGGCTGAGGAATTTCTAATTCCTTAGCTCTGGCTACCCCTTCTAGGGATTTATAGCCGTGAGTGTATGTATGTATGTGATATTTTTCGCGCGAGTTTTATACCACCATAGCGGCTACTCCTATTGTATTGAATGTGTTACAGAATTGCGACAAAATAATCGCGCGATGATTGATTTTCGCTGTGCGGACGAGGCCTTACTTTGCTTTAGTCAGTAGCAATACAGATAACCATTTACGGATCATGACATCATTGCTTTTATCTCTATTTAGTTAGTTCTCTATGCGTAACGCCCACCCTCGAGTTTAAAACTTAAGCATGGAACAGTGTGTAGTCATTTCAAGCCAAATATTTTCAAATTAGTTCCTCAACCATTCCTTTGGGAATATACGGTTTAAACGATTAGTTGTTTGATTAGGATCGGGGCATTACTAGATGTATCAAAAGGGGGGTTGTTAGGGAAAATATGCTGAACAACTTTTACTCAAGGAAATACACTTGAAAAGTACTACTTTATTGAACTAATTTTAGTACACTTTGCAACAAGAGCTCAGCTGATTTGTTTAAATAGAAAAAAAGTTGTTTAGAATTATCTCTAACAGCCCATTTATGGATTGTTACTCCCTTTTGCCGTGTAGTGTCGGCTTAGAATAACACTACCCCATTTCTACCCGTGGGTGATCGTAAGAGGCGACTAAGGGTATAGAGGCTTTTTAAGTGATTTTTGGGCGATGTGGTTGGAGACCCGTCACCAAAAACATTTATTATTACCATCTTCCAAAAGTAGCTGAGGAATTTCTCATTCCAAAGCTCTGGCTACCCCGTTAAGGGATTTATAGCCGTGAGTATATGTATGTATGTATGTTTTGTAACACCATCTCTGGGGATCCAAAACAAAGTAATTTAAAATAAACAAATTTTAATTTATTGATATAATAACTAAAAAAAATATTTTACACAATACATTATAATTAGTATTACACTGCTAAGAATGATTATTTTTTAAACATATTAAAGACGTGGACTAGCAAATAAAAATTAACTTATACAAATTCAAAATAATTTTGATATACATTACAGATGGGGATACAATCTCCTAATTTTACAATCAAAGAGTACCCATTATCCTTACGTTTAACATCTTCGATTAGATGAATATGGTGAACTAATCTCCCAGAGGGTACAGTTATGCGAATGGTTATGTTCACTACAAGATAAGAACCAGTGATTATACGAGAATAATTCGTCTTCCCCGCTACAATAAGATACATACAATTATCATAGTTATAGGTTAAAATATGGCAGTCCATTCCGTTAAACACCATTTTGTAAAAGTGAGAAAAATTGGTCTGAATCGAAAAGGAAAGGATATCTATGTTCTTTCTCTTTTTTTAATACAATTATTAATTTTATACATAATTTAGGTGTAGCTTAAAAAGTACCATCGATTGAAAAAGAAGCTGTTACAGTATGTAAAAAATCATATTTTTTGTATTAATAATAATATAAAAGTCTTATTACACTATTCTTATTAGCTAGCAGACCGCTTGGCTTGGGAATGCCTCACGTTTTGGTTGGCTGTCTGATTCGCGGCTGAAAGCGTGAAAATCCTCCACTCATGCGTTTGACACATGACATTCAAAATGGCGGACCGCCGGACGCCATCTTGTCAACTTTGACAGCTAGTGTTACAGCGAACTACACGATAAAGACAAAAAGTTTCGGCGTTCTATTACGTAATGGAAACTAAGCTGGTGGTAAAAATGGACTGTTGTCACGTTTTGGAGATAAATTTGCGCTCTATGAAGCCGATCTTTCAATTGTGTTTTAATAAATAGAATGAAATAAATAATGATATGCCTATAGACATACGTACAGTCCCTGCCTTGCCGCACATTCATTTTCAAATTGTTTTACAATTAATTAATATTCATCGCAGTCATAACCTCATCTCTTTATAGGAATTATCGAATTGCAGAAACAATTTCAAAATGAAACTGATAAATTGAATCACAAGCGACCGAGCGTAGTAAAAACCTTGAAGTGTGTACGACAAAAAGTATAGGAGGAATGATTTAACAAATAAATATTTATAGTGCAACAACCATTAAGTATACGATGTGACAACTTTTTGCCTCCTATATATCGCCTGCTTGCTTACATTAACATCTACACTTTAATAATAGTAACCTATCTAAGACGAAAGGCTTAAATTAAACGAAAACATAAAGAAAAACAGCGACACTCATCCATTTAGACGTACTTATAAAGCGCCCCTATTTGTGCTAAACACCCGAATAAATACTGCCACAAATTAAAATTATACACGGGTCGTCCGCCATTTTCTATCGGTGTTTCGTCAAAATGGCTGACTCCGTTCGGTAATCGATTAGCATATCCTTAAATGTTAACCACGAAATAATGACACTATCATTTCCAAACATCAACATAGAATGTTTTAAGTTACAAATGCGTACACTTGTTGTGTTTATAAACCCTTAAGTTACTTAAAACTAGCTTACACTATTAAAATGAACCTAGACGATTTGGATGTTGATTCGTCTCAATTAAGTTAAACAATTAAGCTGTGTTGTGGAGAGAAATTTGAAAGGAATTTTTGGTTTATTGTGTTGAGACAAATACAATCGTTGTTACATCAACAATAGAAACATTGATAACTGAATTGCCTCGAGGTGTTATAGAGTGAAAGAAGCCTTAAGGCTTAAAAATCGATAGAAAATTGTAAGCAAAGCTTCGACGTTTGAGCATTCATAGTGTTTATAAAACCATTTGAAATCTAATGAGTTTAAAAATGCTACATACCGATAAAAGTAGATATCAGTTATCAAAAAACATCATATCAAAGTCATACTAAATGTGCGTTGGACCAAATTAATTACAAAACAAAGTGTTGTGCGTCAAAAGACTCAAACGGTAATCTCCTACTGAAGTTACAAGAAAACAAGTATATAATAACGAAGGGTACTGTGTATTGGATATTAAATTAGGATATAAATAGTCATAAGAGATCCATAGGTGATTAATCTCCTATAGTATACAATTCATCGCAAGCTTTATACTAAATACAAGGTTACCTGCTTATTCTTGTGGCAATCACTCAACTCTAAAGGATTTTTTGTTATTATTTTATCATTGACTTTAATAAAGCATTGAGTACCACTTTTATGATAACAATACATTAGTCTTAATGGCTTTTATTCTTTACTGAACTAATTAGACCGAATGATTAATTTGACTATCATTCAGCGCAATCAACTTCATACATTTCAATTTTCTAATAACCTTGTAATTAGATATAAAGCTTAGTGTCCATTATTTAACTATTACAATATTAAAAATCATAAATTAGCCCCAATCATACTCAATAATAATCGTCGAGATAATCAATTAAATAAAAATAAACGATTTTAATCATAATAAATTACATGATAGATATATTAATAATAGTATTTGGTTCTTCAATAATAAGTTTGTGTTCTTTTTAAAAGTTGTGCGAATCAAAAGGAATCTGAAAAAATGGAAAAGATTATTTAGCTTTTGAAGATATTCATATTAATACAATAATAAAAATAAATATGAAATAAGTTTAGCTCTGAATAGAATATATATAAAAAAGTACTTATACAAGACATAGATAATGGTGAATAGATTTTATTTTAACATTTGTTTATATATAAGAATAAAAATAAAATGCTTACCAATATAATAAATTGCTGAATGGTGCAACACCCCATTAGAAACCTAAATAGATATAAAGATCAATCGACACATTTAACTTATTAATTAAAAAATAATTAAAGAATCTAACCCCCTTATAAACGTGAAGCGAGCATTTCCATGTGTGCGTACAATACCAACAGCATACACATAAGCATGTAGTTGTAAGTGTGCGTTTTCTTTATGAGAAATGCTCGCCAATTAACTATTTATTTCGAATTCGGTTTAAAAGAGGGTTACATAATCACACACACTCACGATTCTACTAAACAATTTATTTTTAAATGCTTACAAAGAAATAAAGAGGAACTGATTACTTGATATTTCGTCATCAAATGTTTAAGTTGGTATTTTTTCATAAATTACAAAAAAAAAAGTCCAGGGACCAGACGAGCAGCTAAATATCAAAATTTTCAAGGGAAATCTTAGCTAGCTTTCCAATTAATTAAAAAAATCCATTCGTAAGGGGAGGCTATTATATAGCTTTAGGGTATTAAATTCATGAAATTATCTCCTGTATCTACAAGGTTTCCCTTTCAATACACTTTCTTAAAAATCTTTCATGGATGGTAAAACCATAAAAAAAGGAATTCCCTTTTAATGGGCTTTCCTATAATTTGAGTATTTTAGCGATTCATAATATTCAGACACTAATACTAATAAATAAAGGGAAGAAAAACTTCGACACACGGGTTCTCGCTGGTGTCGTAGTTTTTCTTTCCTTTATTTAAAAGTAATAATCCCCACATGAGGTTTTCATGAACAAAACATTCTAATCACTAAAATACTCAACTAAAAACCCTCAAAACCAAAAACTTCAGTCCCTAAAAGTCGACAACCCAAAATCAAATACCAACAAAACAAAATAACAGACATAAAAGCATAGAGCATAGAGTGCGCATAGTGTGTGTGAGTGCTTGTGTGTATGCGGGGTGAGAGGGGTTGTGTAATTCAGTTCCAGATGCGCAAAAACGAGTCCCAGGATCCAGTGGCAACAGCCATTCCATTTTCAGTGACTCCAAGACAGGATACTCGATTGTCGTGGCCGGCGAGAATTCCTGGAAAAAATAAGAAATGTTTGTTTTATCTTGTATGTATGATTCGCACAACTTTTAAAAAGAACACAAACTTATTATTGAAGAACCAAATACTATTATTAATATATCTATCATGTAATTTATTATGATTAAAATCGTTTATTTTTATTTAATTGATTATCTCGACGATTATTATTGAGTATGATTGGGGCTAATTTATGATTTTAAATATTGTAATAGTTAAATAATGGAGGGTTAGAGTTTATATTGAAATGTCACCAACATCTTTTTTATAGTGTGAAGGATAATTTTGATTAGCTCCCAAAAAAACAGTGTAGTTGGGCAAAACCTAGGTCTTAACAACATCGAAGTCGACGCCAGACCTAGGTTTGAATAGAAGCAAGCGTAATACACTCTTACGATTAAAACAATAAGTAAACAAAGGCTTAGTACTAATGTGGTGGACTCTGTAGTAATTTTCATATTCAGCCCCCTAATAACGTATATATTGCGACTGTTCATTGTGACGCAAGTTGCAAGATTTTCTTTGTTTACATCCTTAGCTTGTATGCGTTTTTTTAGCGACAATTGACGGTCGGAAATATTCTTAAAATGGCGGCGGGTCATAAGCCCATGTGTATGAAAACTTATAACTTGCGAAGAAATAATTTGTGTCACGTATAAACCCTTTTTTACTTGGAGAAGGCCACAGAAGTTATTTCGCAGATGATATTATCGTGCAGGTACATGTTTAAGTAGATATAGATGTCAGATATTAATGTGATACATACCGGCCCTTTCGCTCTTGATAGAGTCCCAAACATTGCAGTTGAAGTCATCGTAGCCAGCCAATAGGAGACGGCCGGACTTGGAGAAGGCCACAGAAGTAATTCCGCAGATGATGTTATCATGCGAGTACATGGCCAATTCCTGGTCTGCGCGGATGTCGAACATGCGGCATGTCGCGTCGTCTGAGCCAGTTGCGAATGCCCAGCCTGATGGGAAGAACTGAGGAAAAAAAGACATGTCATCAGTACAGTTATACTTGATAGTAACCTTTTACCAGTTATATTTATCATTTATAATAATACAGAGATATTAGGTAAATTTTTCTGCTTATTAGAATTAAATAAGTGTTTTGTGAAAGTCCGATGTAAATAGCATTTTTTCTTTCAAAAAACCCTTGATTAATAGTAATCTTGCAGATGCAGTCGTGGATATCTCACACTTATCATTATCATTCCATTCATTTATCATTTAGGGTGGTACATCTAAAATTTATCTAATAACACATGTCTTCCTGATGATCCTATCCATTACATCCTTCCCAACATTCCTTAAAAACAAAAACGTCAAAGACTCTTCCTGATTTCTCTAGGCAATTTTTGAAAAACTCACCGTAACCGCCTTGATATCGCTTTCATGTCCCGGAAAGGTCTGTTTGCAGATGCAGTCGCGGATGGTCCATACATATATCAATATCATATAAGGCAGTACATCTTTAATTTCTTAAAAAACACCTTTTTTCCTGATCATCCTATCCATTACATCCTCAACATCATTCCTTAAAAACAAAAACGTCAAAAACTCTTCCCGATTTCTCTTGGCAATTTTTTTTAAAACTCACCGTAACCGCATTAATATCGCTCTCGTGTCCCGGGAAAGTCTGCTTGCAGGTGCAGTCGCGGATGTCCCACAGCTTGGCGGAAGCGTCACAGGCCCCAGAGACAAAGCAGCGCTGGTCCGGAGCCAAAGACAGGGACATCACGTCACCTGTGTGCCCGGTGAACTGACCGCATTGTTGGCCCGTCTCGATGTCCCAGAGGGCGCTGGGGATTAAGTAGGAGTTTAGTTAGACGACAGTGTTCAAGAGATGCAGAATAAGTGAGATATAACGAGATCCGTTCCACAAATGATAGCTCAGTGGGAAGTACCATAATAAAACATACATAGCATACACCACATAGTTTGTGTCCTGAGTCAGGCCTACACCAATGGTTCTTGTCATGTAATATGTATGGTTAATTTAAATGTTGGATTAACCCACACGGCTAAGATTTACTTAGTCATGACAGTATATCAAGTGAGAACACACTCCAAGCAAAATATGGATAGTCTCACCAGGTGAAATGAATGTCACGTGATATTTAGAACTATTAGTACCTTTGCCACGCCTTTGGGGATTTATGGCATAAATGTTTGAGTAGTATATTTTAGGAGGCGTATGTTCATCAACTGACTGATCCTAACAATGTTATGGATGCCATATCAAGTCCTGTCCCCTGAGCTGGTCAGTATCTGGTTTTAATTCCGGTAACTTTTGATGATGATGGCTTTTGAACACCAAGAAACTTGACGAAAAATGTGGTTCCCTAGAATATAGTAACATCTCTCATTTAACATGTTTCATGCACATGGTTTGCTAGCCAATCTGATAAATTGGCATTGGCTGAAAATCTGCCAATGACCATTGTTGTTGCACAGTGTTAGGTTTCAGCATAGCTAGTAAGAGCCACTTTAACTAGATATCTCGTGATATAAAACAGCCATCGCTCTCGCACTAACTTAGTATTGTATACTTACCAATATTGTGACGATAAAATATAACTCGTTCTAGGCCTCCTGATCTATTGCTTTATAGTTGTAAATACTTTTTCTTTAATTTAATTTTTGTGTTTTTTTGCTTTTCTCGTTTTAAATGTGGCACATATACATATAATACCACCGAATATAACTATGTTTCTTTCCTTCAAATACATGATTTCATTCTTACCAAGTCATATCCCCCGAGCTGGTGAGGATCTGGTTATCATCCAAGAAACGGCAGCAAGACAAGTAACCGGAATGTCCGGGCAGCTCGCGAGATACGCGGACATTGCCTTCGCGGGTCTTCAGACTGGAATAGAAGTAAAGATTATTGTTACAATGGTCGTAAATTGTGAATGTGTCAGTTTATAGGGAAACATAAAGAAGCTGAGTAAATATATGACAATCATGTGACTATCTTTCTAAAAAGAGGCGATAAAGGAATAAGTACTTTAGGCAAAAAGTGGTTTCTCTTGACAATGTCAATTTTAACAAACATGACAAGTTCTGATCTTTTTCACACATTTGTTTGACTTACTTACTTACTTACTTATACTCACGCCTATTAATCCCATTGGGGTAAGCAGAGACTATCGATTAGCACTTAGTACGTTCTTGACAAACCTCTTTTGCTTCCCTTACATTCATTATTCTTCTCATACATGCTCTTTTATTCTTCTCACTTCGGAACCCCAAGGGCGGCGGCAGGCGGGGCCCCGCCTTTAAAATTATTATTGTGCTGAGGGCGCATCGACACACGTCATGACCCACGAAGAGTGCATAAGAATGGCATGGTTCTAGTAAGTGTATTTTTCCACAAATAAAAGAAAGAGCTTAATCTATCACATGTTAGTATATCATACCTGTAGATAGAGCAGATATTATCGAGTCCTCCGCAGGCCACATAGCTTCCCGAGGGTGCATAGGCACAAGTCATGACCCAAGAAGAGCGCAGAGGAATGGCATGAACCTTGTTGGTGGTGTGGCTGTCCCACACTATCAGTTTGCCGTCCTGACTGGCTGACACCAGGTTCCTGGGGAATTGTAAACAAAATTAGAAATGTATAGACATAGGACTTACATTAAGCTTAATATTAGAAAATTAGGGAAAACAAGCGTTTCAATAAACGGCCCCCATCAAACGTATCTTTCGCGACTGCAAATTAGTTACAAATTGCGATATTCTTGCTATCAAACAGGGTTGATATAAATCCTGATTTTTTTTTAAAAAATCAAATTAATCGGATTAATTTGATTTATTTGATTTAAATCAGATTTTTTTGATTTAAATCAGACTTTTTTGATATTTATAAAATCTTTTCCAATTTTTAATCAAAAAACATACTTAATCAAAACATGCTGTAAGCTTTATTATCACAAATAGAAAAATACTTCTAAAAATATATAAAAAATCGACACACTACTGTCATAAACAAGGTAAGATAATTAAAAACTAAACAGTTCCACAACTCAAAAATATTTTAAAATGATCAAAAACAAAAAAGAAACTTCTAAAACCAAATAACAAATGGACACATAAAAAAAACAAAGAATCAGTTAAATCTTTTCAAAAGGAAGACTAATTTCGCAGCTTTTTCGGTGCCTAGCCTATTTCTAACTTTGCTGTGTACCAAATTAAATGCTGAAAATATTCTTTCGACCCCCGCTGAAGAAGCAACTATACATAGCAGTTGCTTGATTATTGCATAGTTGTTTTTGCGGGGAAAGTCCCTTGACACATTTTGCCTGATTTGGTCGCAGTAAAAAAGTATTGATTTTAATCATAGATTTTTATAAAAAAATCACTTGATTTTAATTGCGATTTAAATCAGTGATTTAAATCAAGCGATTTAAATCATATCAACCCTGCTATCAAAACGAATGGAAATCGATGACATTGTCTACGACTTTCTAGCCGAGAAGCCGTTGTTGTGGAATTCCAAAATCTAATTGTAACCACCTTCAAAATGTAAAAAGTATTAAATACTCACTGCTTTAAATCGCAAAAAGGAGTAATCTAGAACTAATAATCCTTCAGCAACTTTTGGAAGTTGATGGGTTATAATACAGTAAAACAACAGAGATGGCTATGGGTCTCCCACCCAGCCACTAATTCCGAACTAAGACAAAACTACACAGAATTAAATCAATAAAATAAAAGATATCTACGTACCTAGAATCGCTCCCCCAATGCATAGCATAAATCTTGGCGAGATGACCGCGCAGAGTTCTCCTGGTCCTCATCTGGATGCGGCCGATCGGCTCCAGGTTGGCCGTGGCCTGGGCCAGCGATGTATCGCATGCGGCTTTGCGAGCGTCCTGGACAAAATATCTAGTTAATATATAAAGAATAAATAAAGAAAAGAAAAATTTCGACACAGGCGGGAATCGAACCCGCGACTTCGGGTATACGCCCCCGTCGCTCTGCCAATTGAGCTACCGTGTCAATGGCTGCCAGCGCGAAATTCTTCTATCCTTTATTTCTTTTACACGTTTAATCCCCACATGAGGTTTCCATGAACAAAAAGATTTAAAAAATATCTAGTTGTAGTATAAACGTTGTTAATTGAATTACTTTTCGACCATCAAAGGGTCTGAGAAGTCAAAAACAAAAAAGACTTGGTGTGACCAAGCTCTAATATAGTGGCTTATAAATTTATTTGTAGGTGAATTTTTGGATAGGTTCAAGAATACATTCGAAAATAATAAGTTTCCTTGTGAGTATCAAATCAATGTTTTTAACATATGTTCAAGAATATTTTTGAAGCCGTAGAATGTCTTTGGAGCCGCAGAATGTAAACTTATAATAAATATTTTCTTTTAGATTGCAGGAAATTAGGAGATGGTAGAATCGAGGCATCCAAACCTATGTACTAAGTAATCTGACACAAATAGTAATTCAAGGTGAAGGGACAAAGATATTTTGATGCTAATGTATACTTAATTGTTATTTTAATCAAGTATACTTCGTTTTTGTATTATGTTTTTAGCCCATGTAGTATGACGCAGGTAAGATGCGAAAGAGTCACGGGAGACAGATTATTCACACAAAATCTGCATGTATCACATCTCAGGTGACATACTCACTGAAACACTTCTCACAAATACTTTTCTTTCTTTCTCTAGAACATAACTCTCGTCTCATGCTACCTAAACTGATCTGTGTTTCTATCCCTTGTTCTCTATCAAACTTTCCTCTCTTTTTCACACAAAACCAGTATTCCTGCTTACCCTGATGGCATTCTTGAGCGTCTCCGCCTCCTGGCGCAGGCTGTCTAACTCGTTCATGCTGGCGATACTTCAATACTCTGCAGAGCAACCGAACACGGCACCTCAGTACCAACGCACCAACACCTGGGAACACATATGATTGGATTAGAATGTGGTTATAAGATCATGTTTGATAACGGTGAGAGATAACATCGTGAGGAAATCTACGCATGTCTTAAGTTGTACAAATACATATATACTCACGGCTATAAATCCCTAGAAGGGTTAGCCAGGAAATTAGAAATACCTCAGACCCTTGGAAAGTTAAGTACGGAAAATATTGTAAAATAAAGGTTGTCCAACCGCATCGCCCAAAAAGCCCTTAAAAGCCCCATTACCGTTAGTCGCCTCTTACATACACCCACCAGAAGAAATGGGGTATTGCTATGCTAAGCCGACACAGCTAAATAGCTTGTACAAATATTCTAATTTTATCACACAGTATAAATTGTTTCATTCGTATCGGTCGTCCAAATTAACAAGTTTTCCTTCCAAAACCGCGTTTGTTGATACAAATAGATTACTATTTCCTCGAAACCCACTTAACACTGATCATAAAATCTAGTATCGTAAACGAAATCGATTGCATCTAGAAAGAACCGGCTAAGTACGCATGAAACAATGTAAGAACTCCTGTATAAGTATCATATGACGTATGTCACGTGAAATTTGAGGTGCTGATGGATTTAGTATGAACCTGTTAGTTTGTCACTCATCACGTGACGTACTCGCTCACACACTGGTCATGTCACAGGGGCTGTTTGACTACATGAAAAATCATTTTTTTTAATTAAAATTAAAAGTAAGTACTACCGAACACCATCCCAACAAAATTCTAACAGGCAGACATTTGTGATAAAAAAAAACAGGAAGCCAAACCTAGCAGCCAATCACATCCTATCATTAACTGCATATTGATTTTCAGTGTTGCCAATATTTAATAATGTAACAATGGTACATTTTAACAAAACCGCGTAATGGCTACCTTATAGAGCGAAACATCTAGGTATAAACTAAAGAAGGAAGTATGTGCTTCCGTCCGTTTGTCGCTATTTCCTCCTGCAAGAAATGAAGCCTTAAACGATTTTTCACCGCAAGACAGAATTGTTTAAGACGATTTGTCTACCTATTATTTCCTTAGGGCGTTGTATAGGTAGGTAAAAGTAAACAATGTTGTCTTGAGAGGCAACGGTATCTGTGACTTAGTATATAGCTCACTTTTGGAGTTATTTAATATCAGTGTTTTTAAAATCGATATGACTAGTGTTAGAGATGCACCCTATCTTCGCAAGTCCAAGCCTTTGTAATATAAGGATCTAACAAACATCACTTGGAAATGGAATAATCAAGTTATTAATCAAAAATAGCATAACTGTACACAGTTTACCACAATATTAACACAATTCTTCCCACGTATCACAATGGAGACGCCACAGGGTATTGGAGATTTTAAAGTTATGGCTGGAGATAACACCATTTTTAATTTAATTTATAATCTTTCCTTCACTTCAAATTCAAGAATTAACAGATCAATTTCTAATTATAAAGCCCTGACTACCCCTTTACACCGCGAATATAAGGAATCTACCACGGAACAACTCCAACATTACATAACACAGTGTATTACCATAGTACGAGTAGAGGCACATAAAATATTACCATAAACAGTGGTTCTATTCAATCATTTAAATATCAAGTAGGCTATGGAAGGGTGTTCGGGTAAAATCGATACGGATGACACACGCAACAAAATAGCCTGCGGGATCCAATCGGTGACATAACATGCCATCACACCCATACGCAACCCACTGTGCAAATCCTGAAGACTTAGGAGACGGGAAACATACATACATATACTGACGCCATTAGTTCCCATTGGGGTAGGCAGAGACTATTGATCGCCACTTCGTACGATCCTGACAAACCTCTCTAGCTTCGTTTACATCCATCAATCTTTTCATACATGTTCTTTTATCACGGAAAATAAAGTAAATAAAGACGAGACGGGAAACCACGTGACATTTCAATGCTCTGAAAGACTTGTTTCATAAGAGCGTGTCCTCGTTGGGAAGACTTAGTATCAGTGTTAAATTACTACTAACGATAACGCTGCTGTGGGCTTAACCCCGTAACATGAGGCATGTGAGAGCGAGTATGTGAGGTGAGAAGAGTTTCTCACTTCTCATGTGACATAGACGCTCTCACAAGCCTCATGCTACTAGTGTAGAATAGCATTAACTCATTTCTTGCCGCGGGTGTCGGTCGCACAAGTTGACTTGACGTTTCAAACTGGTATATCCGTGAGTACATGTACAGAGTTACATCCGTGCAGCTAGTAAGTACGTAACGGAGAGCAGAGGCCTTAGCTATTACGCTAACTCGATGCAATCGCTATGACGTAGCCAAGGACAGTTTAACAATTAATACAATACAATAGACTCAACGCCTTTCCTTTAACAGACTATTTATAGTAGGTGCGTTATAAACTGAGTCGTGACGCCATTAAGTCAATGGACATTAATGATGATAATGCTGTGTAGTGTCGGCTTACAATAGCACTACCCCATTTCTTCCGGTGGGTGTACGTAAGAGGCGACTAACGGTATTGGGGCTTTTAAGGGTTTTTTGGGCGATGCGATTGGAGACCCATCAACAAAAACCTTTATTTTACCATCTTTACCCCACTCACATTTCCAAAAAGTGGCTGAGGAATTTCTAATTCTTTAGCTCTGGCTACCCCTTCTAGGGATTTATAGCCGTGAGTATATGTATGTATGTATGTACATTAATGATGTGCAACGCGTCAGGACCGCTGAGTGCAAGCGAGATAGATATAGAGAAATATCGACTCAGTTGTAACCGCGACTTCTATAGTTGCGCGTTCAAAGGTAATGAGAAAACAAATATGTTTACTTTAGAAGATTGAGAGGAGAATGATTATTGGTTGAAGGAAATTACAGATTTTGGTCTAAAAATAATGAAACGAACCGCCTTGGCTTCGCACGAGTATAAAGAGGATAAAAAGTATCTGGTCTTAGTAAGTCCTTATTCTTTCATCTATTTGCCAGTGAAAGTAACGTTAGCATCGGTCCAGCCAACAATAAAAAACTTGAAAAATAATTGAATGAGCCGAATACATATTCGTATACATGTAGTATGAAAATAGGATGTTTCAATATTACAGACACTCTAATTTTATAAATGTACAGATAACAACGTTGCAGTTCAGTGGAAAGATTGTGTAAAAAAATGTGGAAAGATCCCCGATTCAGATGATAAGAAGTCTCGTGGGTTGTTGTAATGGGTGAGGCAAAAATAGGTACCACTACAGCTATTTTTAAAACTTTGATCAATAGGAACCTACACTCTTCACAAGAAACATGTATAACATCACGCTACGCTTATTTTGGGGGACCAGTGAATTAAGAAAGTTTAAGATAATTGAACTGTAAGACTAACCCTGGAAAACTTGGATAGTTCACTAGTTAATAAATATAGAAATGCAGACAACGTCTTGAGTTATACTAACATAAAATATGTCTTAATAAAAATATTACACACTATTATGCTTAGTTTAGCTTCTCAGTAGACTATAACAAAAACAAATGTTCGATTTTCTCATTGTATTCTTAGGAAGTAAACACTTTTATGCCATCAGATGTTACCCTATTAATGTTCTACCTATCTACCCCTTAAAAGATCTTCGTCGCAATCAGACATCACAAAAACGAAGAACACACAAAAATAAACTCAAGATAACATTAACTCTCTTGCGACAGACGGGCGATCACCGGCCTCGAATAAACCTATTGAGTTAAATTTTATGGAATTCTCCATTCCTCATTCATATGTAAAATCTAATTTTAGTATGAGCTTAGTAACAAAAGATGCAACCTCTACACACATACATGTGCACTGCGTATATGAGCTTCCTCTTTTTGCACAACCTACCTATCTGTACTCACAGCTATAAATTCTATAAAGGGTTAGTTAGAGTTTCAGAATAAAAGAGCCTGCAGTCACTAATGAAAGAAATGGGTGTTAGTGTTATTCTAAGCCCACACCACACAGACTTCTACTTATTTTACTTTCAGAATAACTTGAAACCTTGTTGTGTCAAAATAACCCTTATCCCATAATTTGCTATGATATGAGTTTTGTACTGTTCTGGCTACCCCTTCTAGGGAATTATAGCCGTGAGTATATGTATGTATTTATGAATGAGTTGTGTACTAGTAACTGAGGGGCTTTTAGGCTAAATGATAACTGGTGGATTTAAATGAATGGCGGGCACTTTGAGTTGTAACCAAACCTTTCTGAATTGGCTTCTAATAGGCGATAGTATAATAAGATGATATAGCTAACTGGAACTGACATTATGTACAATTTTGTTAATTCTGATAGTCTGATGTTCTGCCAACCACTGTACTCGGGTAATTCACATATTAAACGCCGTTTTTAAGAATGATGGCAGAGGATTTGCTGTCATAGCACTTTCACATGGACTAAACTGTTAGTTAGTCCTTCTTAGATAATTTAAAATCATGATCAACAAATTTGACAAAATATTAGGAAGTTTATTAGCTAGAGAGGTTTGCCAGGATCGTACAAAGTGGCGAACGATAGTCTCCGCCTACCCCAATGGGAACTAACGGCGTGAGAATATGTATGTATTAGGAAGTTATATTCAGGATTTGAACCCAAGCATATATACCAGTAACTAGAGGAAATCCACTGTTCAATTTGACCATAACGTCAGAAAGACCAGTAATACCAAAGGCTTAAAATATAAATCTATTCTCAATTTGTCCACAGACTTTATCCATAAAAAAAGAAATATTAAAGAATTACTCTTTCGTGTCTAGTATATGGTAGTGTGTTAGTTATAGATTTATGTATGTCATATTCATATTGATTAACACAATATAATCAAAATGAACTTCTTCTCTAAATAAAATATGATACAAAGTTTCATAAATAAGTAAAGAAAGTTTTGGCTTCAAGTAAGCCCCCAGAAAGGTACATTGAGTGGCTTGTGGTAAAGGATACTAACCCAAAAGTATATAACTAATAAAATATAAAAAGCAAGCAAGCAAAAGAAACACACATACTCATCACATAAATGAATGCTCTGAGTGGGATATGAGCCCATTACCTCCAGACCCAGAATCTTGTCCCCTATCCACTAAGATATGAATGTCATAAGAATGTCATTGATAATATTCATGTAAATGCTGCCAAAAATATAATATATTCCAATGAAATAAATGTATTCAAATGTAAAAATAACTTAGCTGGTATTCCCTTAGCATCACTAACATGAATGCATTGGAATTCAGCTTATCATATCAAACAGGAAAACTGACAATAGTCCATATATACTGTATGAGATTTGGTTTGTCAACTTGCCCTTTAGGAAATGAAACCATTTGTTTGAGAAATAATTTCAACCTCTTTAAACTGTGAATTGAGCTGAGGAAATAGAAATAAAAGACCCAGTTTTTGGAAATTGTAAGAATTTTATCCATCATAATGCCTTTCTAGTATTCTATGAGGAATCCCTATATTATGATTAAACCATAACTGTTCCATATTGAAAAGTAACATACAATACATATACTCAGGGCTATAAATTCCTAAAAGGGGTAGCCAGAGCTAAGGAATAAGAAATTCTTCAGCCACTTTTGGAAAGTTACCAACATTCTATTTCAGATTATATTTCATTTAATCTTGATTTCAAAATTTATCACATTAGGTCTTTGCATGAACATGATCCATCAGCAAACCACTATTGAATTTCTATGCTATTATTCCCATGTGGGATGTAGTCTAAATATTATATTATTTATTTATTCATACATGAAAACCGTGATAGCCCAGTGGGTAGAACACTTGGTTATCGTGCAAACGACTAGTGTTCAAATCCTGGGTCGGGCCTACACCAATTTGTCTTTTCTAAAGACATATGTGTGGTTAATTTATCATGGTTGTTAACGGTGAGGGAAAACATCGTGAGGAAACCCACATGGCTGAGTTGTACTTAGTCATGTGACAGTGTATTCGTACAAAACGGCGATAGGCCTGCCCCCTATCACGTGAGTACACTGTCCATGCAAAACGTGGGTACTCTGAACACCAGGTGACAAAGTCACGTGATGTTCAGAAGTATTAGTACCTCTGCCAACCCCTTCGGGGATATTCGGCGTGAACGTTTATGTTTTATGTTATATGTTATGAAAACCATAATTACAGGCGCAACCTAATGCAATGACATCGAAATACAAAACAACTTATAAAATATATTCAGATGAAATTATGAACAATTTAAGAATGTTTGAATATTTCATAAAAATTACATACATACATATACTCACGGCTATAAATCCCTAGAAGGGGTAGCCAGAGCTAAAGAATTGGAAATTCCTCAGCCACTTTTGGAAAGATGAAAAATTGTTCTTTATAAATTGATGAAGTGCACTTTTTATTTGGAAGGAATAATTCTGTCCATTCAAATAAACCATACATTATCTTGTCACTTTGCTAACTTGAAGGAAAGTACTGTGCAAATAATACAGCATACCAACTGATTTAACACTATATATTAAATCTGTAAGTGGTAATTTAAGATTTGGCTAGGCAGGATTAATGAAATAGTTTTACCAGTCTTTCTTCTTAGAGATTGTGCAAACTTAAGTGTAAACATTTAAATTATAGTCAAACATGCAATGGATGTAAGCACTTATACAATACTTTGTTCAGTGTACAAGTTTTAAACTTTCACTTTTCACAGACACATGGTCTTGGTAGTTGAGAATTTAAAATATTCTAGTTCTAGTCATGTGGCTGGAAATTGTTGGCTCAAAATAGCACTTCCCATTTGTGCTTACAGGTGGCTTTTATTACATTCTACATTATTTTATTCTATTTTATTACACTCACAGTTATAAACCCCTAATAGGAGTAGCCAGAGCTGCAGAATCAGAAAAACCTTCAGCCATTTATGGAAGTTAAGTGGGGAAAAGATTGTCAAATATAAAATAATATAGTTATTATTGTAGGTGCAAAAGCAAATGAAGATAATATTGGAGGCATGAGATGACCAATCACTGTAATGTTTTTGTAATTTGTTTCATAGCGTAAACATATGTTAATGTTCTGACCACATATATGAGAAGCAGAGATGTGACTCTTTCATGTTCAAATTCCGAATGTTATAGGGAACATAATGTCATCTATATTATATATATTCAACAAGATTAAATAATAGTAAATTTGAAGATACGTCCGAAGTATAAAGAATAAAAGAGTGTGTATGAAAATATTGATGGATGTAAACGAAGCTAGAGAGTTTTGCCAGGATTGTACAAAGTGGCGATCAATAGTCTCTGCCTACCCCAATGGAAATAATGGGGTGAATAAATGTATGTAAATTTGAAGATGAAGATGCAGGATAAAGATACTAGAAGAGAAGAATAGTATTTGGCACTGGAAGTTGAGAGAACCTGAGCAAATAAGCATTTATTTTATAAGAGCATAATGCATATGTTGAGATATTGATTATAATAATCGATCAGAACACTAATGTATTTTCTTAAAATTTTGTCATTTATCCATATGTCATATTATGAAATGATGGTACCCAATATATGACCAGAGCCTTATAAAGGGTTAACATAATGTGATATTACCACTACCACATGCCTTTTATACCACACCTGGAGTGCAATCTTAATGTCTATTCTTGGTCGATTCCCCAAAACCATGAGAGCAACACTAACTTGTTGTTTCAACCTTTCACGTCCCACCGGTTCCCAGAGTAGCCAGAAGCAAAAGTGCCGTCAAACCCCGATGGCTACCCGTGGAGCCGCCGATGACCAGCTTACCATGTTCGAATCAACCGCTTATTTTTTTAATTTTAAGAGTTAAATTACGTTTTTATTGATATCAACGGCTTGTGTATGAAGTGAGCTTTTAAAAAAAGACTAATCACTGCCATTTTGGATTGGAAATGCAAATAATTCTATTGTTCCCGGGTTTTGATGGTACTTGTCTTTCGCTAGTGCTTGGGAAGTCACAGGTTAAATTAAAAGACAGCATGCAACATATCTCTTTATGCTCAAGACTAAAATCCCAAAAATCAGTAGCCAAAAGTTTTAAAATTGGAAATACCACAGCCACATTTGGAAGTTACATACATAAATGCACACCTAAGAGGACTTACAACATAAGTTTAAGTTATGATTATACTTAACATAGATTTGTGAAATCATGTGATGATGGCCTGTGTTTTAGGTTAAATGCAGTAAACTTGTTGCAATTTCTGTTACAAAGCCATTGTATAGTTAAAAATAATGATATTTGTCAAAAGTACAATCACACTAATGCTATTTTATTATTATAACTTTTAAATTATCCCTACATACATATACTCACACCATTAGTTCCTATTGGGGTAGGCAAGGCAGAGACCAATGATCACCACTTTCAATGATCCTGGCAAACCTATCAAGCTCTGTCTACATTCATTAATTTTTTCATACATGCTTTTCGTCTCCATACTTCAGGCACCTGCCTTTTTAAGCACAATCTTTAATTGATCTTAATGGGTCCTTATGTTTGTCCTCTACTTACATTACCTTCCATATTGGCTCTATAAATATCTTTCAATCATCCATTTTACAATTAATTTTACAATCATCAATCCTCTCTATGTGCCCAAACCATCTAAACATCACTGGATCACATCCTTACATTACAAACATTCCCCTACAAACACATTATAATCATAATTGTTCAGTTCATGCATACATTGTCACCACTAGAAAACACAAAAAAAGTGGTTAAGAGATTACACACATACATATCACACTATCAGAACGAAAGAGGCTCAAGTCCAAAAATAGTGATATTGAGTTAGCATCATAGGGAGACATAAAAAAGTATGCTTTATCCAATGAATAGTAAAACAAAAGCACTTATTGTTAAAAAACAGGATTGCGAATTTACTTTTTTATGTCTCTCTATGATGCTAACTCAATATCACTATTTTTGGACTTGAGCCTCTTTTGTTCTGAGAGTGTGATATACTCACGGCTATAAATCCCTAAAAGGGGTAGTATTAGAAATTCCTCGGCCACTTTTGGAAATGTGAGTGGGGAAAAGATGGCAAAATAAAGGTTGTTGGTGATGGGTCTCCAACTGCATCGCCCAAAAATCCCTTAAAACCCCAATACTGTTAGTCGCCTCTTACATACGTCCACCGGAAGAGATGGGTTAGTGCTATTCTAAGCTGACACTACACAGCGCAGATTCAGAATTAGAAATAACTCACCTACTATTAGAAGTTCAGTGGTGAATGATTTGTACAAGAAAGGATTGTTGGTGATGGCCAAAATCACTGAAGCCCCAAAACCCTAAGTTGCCAGTTATGACAACCACAGGAATAAATGGGTTGCTACTTGATACATAGGATAATTACACGATAGAGCTGAGCCAAGACTATTGATAATCCTAGCAAGCTCCTCACAAGTTTAGTACCATTAATCAATATTTTCATTCTCTTCATAGATGAATATATAAAACCACTTACAATTACAACTTTGCATTGCTGTGTAGTGTCGGCTTAGAATAGCACTACCCCATTTCTTCCGGTGGGTGTACGTAAGTGGCGACTAACGGTATTGGGGCTTTTAAGGGATTTTTGGGCGATGCGGTTGGAGACCCATCACCAACAACCTTTATTTTTACCATCTTTTCCCCACTATCATTTCCAAAAGTGGCTGAGGAATTTCTAATTCCTTAGCTCTGGCTACCCATTCTAGGGATTTACAGCCGTGAATATATGTATGTAAGTAATTACAACTTAAATTCACTAGCTTAGGTCACATGATGATATAGATGTTTAGTGATCCTGCCACACCTTAGGGTGTGGTGTACCCATTCTTAGGGTTTTTTTACGTATATATAATTATTCCTTATCTTTTTGAGCAAAAAGATTGATCTTTTACCTCAGTTCAGATCACAATCAAAAATTATTATTTTAACAACTGTTGATATATGGCCATATCCAATAAAACTATTAGCCTTACATCCATTTCTTATCTTTTACTCATTACGAAATGAAACTAACAAAGGATAAGAAATAAGGAAACTTGATAAAAATCAATGTCCTTATACCTGGTGGTTTCTATGTAATCTGTATTATAGGTAGTTATATATATGCATAGTTCCCATAGGAAAACCCTATTAGTAAGTGTACAATATTTTCAATAGGGAGTTTTATATGAAATAGGAGTGATAAGTTACTTGATAAACTGAATAACAGCCCAATATTACGCTCTAATTAGTACATCACGTCGCCCATAGGCCGGCCCGTGAAGCTACCAATATGGTGTACATTAGAACACTTTAACAGATTATCGAACGCCAAAATACGAAATAATCAAGTAGCATACAAAAATCTTCATGCGCTTTTACATATTCTAATAACAAATAGATCGCCAGAAAGTAAGATTATCGAAAAGTTCTTTACCCTTCAGTCAGCAAATTGTCTTCGATCGTCCCTCCGGCAGTTTCCAGCGAGTCCTAAACTACCATTAAGACCGGATAATCACTTTTTGGCACATTGTGTCTTTCTACTCAAACACCTCACAGAATTTGCAATTATCCACTTGATTTTAAAATTATATGTATTCACACAATCAGATATTTTTCACACATCTAACCCGGGCTCAGTCCGTTTCACGGCCATTTGCAAATTGCGTCAAAATGTCTGGTTTATGATTGGCTGTTTTCGCGCAAGTCTTCAAAATACTAAACTAGCGCTAACTACTGACTGCGAATAGAACTAAAAATATGTGTAAATCAAACAGTACTTTACTGCTATGCAATAAGATCTTTTATCATGAAATACGTAAAAAAAGTTACATCTTTTTTCTATGCATTAAATAGGGTGCGGTGAGTTGTTCGTGAACCCCGTAAAGTGACGTCAAACTGGGCGTGATAATAAAATGGCGGCCGATTTGAAATATTGTATTGTTTTCGTTCTTTTAGCGATTTTATTTAATTAAGCTTGCTTTCTAAAATAAACAGCACGGCGAGGAATTATGAGTCTATTTGTCCCCTTTGTTGTATTTCTATACTTCTGACGTATAATCTTAGTAATCCTTAGTATAATAGCGTTGAAAGTCCGTAGGCCGTAGAATAGAAACTTAGACCTGGAACCGGGGCGGGGCTGCTCCTAAATCATGATGAATCCGAGCTTTAGGAATCCATCAACCGATAAAAAATAATAGGATAGAAAAACTTTATTGCGCATCACAATTATATTTTTTTACAAAATACAGTTTTACAAAGGAAAAATACAATCAGCGAGCGGTCTTGTCACAAAAAGCGATCTCTTCCTTTCCAGACAACCCATGGATGGTAGGGAAGTTTGTGGCAGGGTCAATTGATTATAATCGTGTTAAGCGGCCAGTACACAATGGCCGACGATGGGCCACGCTTCGCAATTGGCAAAATGTCCAACAGCATAAAGAAACGAATAATTTGCCTAAATCTAATTTATCTACACATGCAAACACATGTTTTAATGAGAGTTCCTGTAAACGTTACAAGAATACTTATATCTACATACATACACACACATTCTTAATTAATAGATTTTAAAAGAAGGGGTAGGTAGAGCTTGATAATTAATATTTCCTCAGCCACTTTTTGAAGTTGAGTAACGAAAATATGGTAATTAAAGGATGGTGGTATTAAAAGGATGATAAAGTATTTAGTAAATAACCTCAAAAGCCCCCAAACTAAAACCTAAGTTTCTTTATACGATGCGCGGGTAGTAAAATATTTGTGCTATGTATATGCTATGTATATGTGCCGACAATATACGGCATCGTATTTCACTTATATTATTTATTAGAAATAGAAAGGTCACAAAAATTTTCACCATATTTTGCTCTGCCAACTAATTTCTTAGTTAAATGATAAAAACTACGAAACACACGAAAAGATCATAAATTTTGGACACCTCATTTATATGTTTAATAAATCGTTTATTGGTCTAGAACAATTCCTTTAACCATTACTTATTTCGATAAATTTCATTTTTGGTATTGTTACAATGTACGTACAACTTTCACTTAATATTGTTACATGTAGAATAGAATAGAATAGAATAACTCTTTATTGTACATCAAACACAAATTTACAAAAGAAATTATCATACAGTTTACAGTGAGGTACAATCGGCGGTCTTATCGCTAAAAGCGATCTCTTCCAGACAACCTTTGGAAGGTGAGATCGGTAAACTAGTTATCTAGGTAGATGCACAAAACAAGCTTACTTTAAAACTAACTTATTTAATTGAAATAATAACATAAATATTAATTACACAAAATAATATAGGTACATATTACACACATATGAACACACATACATACATAACTACATACTTTTATATATACAAGTAATACAAATACCTAAATAAAATACACAAATACGTTTTAGAAATATAATTAATACATATAATTTAAAAAGCAACAGTATTACAGCGCTTCAGTGAGATAGTGTTGTTTCACCAGATCCTTGAACACATTAAGGGATTTAGCCAGTCGCACCTCCACAGGAAGTGCGTTCCACAATTGCAATTATTTGACTTATATTAATATTTAAAATACATTTAGATAAGTTTGAATTTAATTAACAATCTCAGGCCCGTACCGGTTTGCTAATACTTTAAATCACTTACGTGAAATGTTCAATTAAGTTTGAATTTGTTTCGCGAGCGGGACACACTCCTCTAGTTCGAGCTCTCGTTCTAGGACGTTTCTCTGCTTGACAGTGTTCAAAAGATAATAAACTTTATTGCATCGTAATAAATTGCATTATTGTGTACCATATTTTTGTGAGTGCGCTCGCCTGTTTAGTTAGTACCTTCATGATCTGAATCTACTTTCTGAATATAATCTTCTATTAAGTATTCCCTCTCATTCAACCCATTTCTATGGCTTCTACTTCACTGTGCAGGCTGATCAATTGTGGAACGCACTTCCGGTAGAGATTCGTCGCTATTTTCAACGATATGGTAAAAAAGCACTAACTCACTGAAACGCTATAATACTGTTGCAAATTAAATTACATATATTTAGCATATAAATAAAAAGTACATATAATAATATTGCTATGTATTATAAGTATAAATTTATAGTATCATATGTATGTAAATGTTTGTTAATAGTTTATTATTTTTTTACTATATAACTATAGCTGGATTGTTGTATTGATTGTGTAGGTAGATTAACGCATAGTTATCAGTTGCACCATGTTGTTTGACATCTATCTCACATGGCTATAATTTATTGACCTCTCCAGTCAAAAGGTTGTCTGGAAGAGATCGCTTTTAGTGATAAGACCGCCAATTGTACTTTTGTTATTTAATTTTGTGTATTTGTAAAGGTTTCTCCATTTTTGATGTGTAATAAAGTGTTTTCAATTCTATTCTATAAATATATTTTTACATATTCAGATACAATAAATTAATTTGCAACAACAGTATTACAGCTGTGAAGTGTCGGCACTACCCTATTTCTTTCCGTCGGTATCCATAAGATGCAACTAAAGGTATTGGAGCTTTTTGCAATTTTTAGGTGATACGGTTGGACAGTTGGACTGGACACCCATTCATCACCAACAACCTTTATTTTACAATCATTTCCCTACTCAATTTTTAAAAGTAGCTAAGGAAACGAGCTCTGGCTACCGCTTCTGGGAATTTATAGCCTTCAGTATATGTATGCGTGTAGAACAACATTTCAGAAAGGGTATTTTTTTACTATATCTTGTTAAAGAGTTTGCCATGTAGTGTCGGCTTAGAATAGCACTACCCCGTTTCTACCGATGGGTGTACGTAAGAGGCGACTAACGGTATTGGGACTTTTAAGGGATTTTTGGGCGATGCGGCTGGAGACCCATCACCAACAACCTTTACTTTACCATCCTTTCCCCACTCAATTTTCCAAATGTGGCTGAGGAATTTCTAATTCCTTAGCTCTGGCTGCCCTTCTAGGGATTTATAGCCGTGAGTATATGTATGTATGTATGTATGTTAAAGAGTGCCATGGTTAAGACAGAAAGGTAGAAATAGAAAATTAATAAGACCGCCGATAAAGGCTGCGTGAAGAATGAAGTTATGGAAACGTTCTGTTCGATAGGAGGGGGTGGCGAGATTGAACAAAATAGAGTATAGAAAAAAACAGAGTATGTGCGTTCCAGCGGAGACGAATGGGAAGCCACTTAAGTTGTGAACGATAACTAGAGACGTGGTATGAGTTGTTCAATTTTGTTCAGTTGCTCTTTGATTAAATCAAGACAAATCAGCATTGCTAGCAGGAGCGACCTTTTAACTAGATATCGCATGGTATAACACAGCCATCTCTGTCGCACTTACTTATAATCGTTTATTGTCATCTCATTCTAACCGTTATCGTGACGTCAAAACAGCGCTCATGGTAGGCCTCCAGCAGGGCAAGCACGACAGCTATTATATCGACACAATAACGGTTAGAATGAGATGGCAGAATACGATACTAACTAAGTGCGTAAGAGATGGTTGCTTTATCCCACGCGATAACTAGTTTAAACACCGCTCGTGCTTGTCCTTCTGGTGTCAGCATCGTCGAGATTGGGCAACGCAGTTGTGGTACCAGTAGGCAGACGCAGTCTCTGCCTGCTGTTGCAAACATTATCCGGCTTAACGTGGTGTTATCTATCATTAAACCTAGGTTTCTCATTGCATGGCTAAAAGGCATTGATGTACCGTCAAACGACACAGGAAGAAGTGATTTACGGTTCTTATTTAGAGCACGGTTTAAGCTTAAACCGTGCGTAAAGATAGTAAAAAGACTGAGGTTTTCCTAACTCGCTCAGCTCAATTCATTTCAATAGCAATTTGCATTTAAGTCCTAGTAATTACATTGAAGTGCGTATGCCTCACTCCATTACCAAATGTGGTCTAGATAGTTATTAATCAGCTATATGGACATGTTCAATTGGTCTAGAATCTAAATAAAATATTTTATTCCAACTTGAGTCTAGAGTAAAGCAGTAGGAAGAAGATATTTGAGAAGAGAGTTATAATTATTTCAGGAATGCCGAAAATAATTATGTCAATGATTGGCGAAATATTTTTTCAACAAATACAATCACGCTGTACTACGTTGTAATGGACATAACATTATTCTAAAATCACTATCTATTTATTTATTTATTTATTTATTTGAGAAACAAACGGTACACAATATTTCAAATAAGATAAAAATACAGAGAAGTTCTTGACCTATAAAGTTTCTACCAATTGATATACAGACGATACAGAAAAACGCAAATTAAAATAACTAATGAAAACAAAACAATTATACATCAGTTGTAATATGGATAATTTATACAGATGAAATTAAGTAAGTTAAATGAATTATATTGTCATTCCCACCAGACCAAGCAAACACTACAAGATTACAAAATATGCATAGAGATTTTAGGAAATAATCATATTTTAATAAATCAATATTTTATGATAATAAAATATACCTAAATAAGATACTTTTCAAGGTTAAAAATACATAAATTAATAATATATAAGATAATTATGAATGAAAGTACTTAAAATACATACTTTAATAATAAATATAACATAATAAGTAAATACATAAATATAGTATAATAAATAAATATAAATTCAATTCTATCGGAGAATTGACAAATGTTAATGGCAGGATAATCCGGAGTTGAAAGTGAATAAAGAAACGCAATATTGCAGCTTTTATAACACCATGGTCAAATCACACTTACTTACTTATACTCACGTCCATTGCTCCCATTGGGGTAGGCAGAAACAATCGATCGCTACTTTCTACGATCCTGACAAATCTCTCTAAATTCTGTAACATTCACCATTCTTCTTATACATACTATTTTATTCTTTTCACTACGGACTTTCGCCTTCGTTAGAACTTTTCGATTTGGTTTTCAAACGTCCTACGCGGCCGTCTTGCACAAACAACACCATCCACATTGGCTCTATAATATATTTGTTTTCCACTTTACGATCATCCATTTTCTCTAAGAAAATCTCAAAAAAATAAAAATCATAAGGATCTAAGAAACTTCCACTTTAGTTGGATCACCATTATCAACGGATTCGTGAATGTGGATAGCTGTGCACCTATACACACCAAATTGCAGTAATTTCGTATAGATACATATTTCTCCTTATTCCCATCAGATAGTAGACATTTGAATCTTGACTTGGTGCTTGCTTTTTTTGACAAAATATTATGATAAGTGAGACATGGGTCCGGAAAACGTGTATTTCTTTTTACTGCTTTATTGGAAGTCACACAGCGAGTTGAACCTGGTATAGAATTATGAGGCAAGAGAAAAGTTAATGTACATACATACATACATATACTCACGGCTATAAATCCCTTAACGGGGTAGACAGAACTTTGGAATGAGAAAATTCCTCAGCCACTTTTGGAAGTTGATTGGGGAAAAGATGGTAATAATAAATGCTTTTGGTGGCGGGTCTCCAACCACATCGCTCAAAAATTACTTAAAAAGCCCCTATACCCTTAGTTGCCTCTTACGATCACCCTCGGGTAGAAATGGGGTAGTGTTATTCTAAGCCGACACTACACGGCTAAAAAGTTAATGTATTATTTGTTATTCCTTAACAGTCTACTTCTTTTTTCTTTAATCAAGCGAATACGTGTGCATGTTAATGATTGCCGATTTTTTTTTCGAAAGGATTGATTGTTGGCGGCCCTGTGGCCTGTGCAGCTTCACCATGACTTTATATGTGCCGTCCAGCTGAGGGCCGCCCTGGCGGGGCAAAGGTTGTGTACCTAAGCTAAATCGTATATAGAGGAGAAGGGAGCCCCAACAAGGTGACCAAGCGGGAGACTTATGTCAGTGCGAACTCTTGCGTTCTTCGAGAGGCCTATGTGCCTGGTGGCAGGTAAGGGAGGTTATTCTAGAGGTAGGCCTATCATGTAGAGAGGCGTGAGTTGAAATCCCGAGACCGGTCTAAGAAAAATATCATGTGTGTGATTAATTTATCATGCTTGCTAACGGTGACGGAAAACATCGTCAGGAGACACACATGGTAAGTTGTACTCAGTCATGTATTCGTTAAAATCGGCTATAGGCCTGCTTCCCATCACATCAGTACACTGTCTAAGTAGTAAGCGGGTACTCTGGATACCGACCGACAATAATGTCAAGTGATGTTCATAATATTCAACGTGAACGTTTGAGTGGAGTTAAGGGTTCATCATCGACATTTAGCAGAAACATAGCATTAAAAAAACAACATAATTAATAAATAGTATGTATAAAATATAGGTTATAGAGGTTCTAGAAGAAATCATTGGGGGACACCTAATGGTATTGTTAGGCAGGAAGATATGAAGCCATTTATGCAGTAAAGCTGAGTTTTCATTTTTCAATTATTCTAAGTTTAATGGTCTTACTTGCATGCTTATTTATTTCACTTGGAAGCTATTATGGTGGTATAGACAATTTTTACAAAGTTTTACTTTGTAAGCCATTTCATAAGTAGAATTCAATCATATAAATTTTTAGCGAGTATTTTTGTTCGACATCCACTTTGATAATTGGCCTAGACCTCGCTTTTATAACATACCCTTTTTATGTTATAAATCGATAAAGGACATCAAACTTAACAACTTTGCCTATGGAATGCCTATCTAAAATATTGTAATTTTCAAAAAAAAATGATAATTAAAAATTGTCGTACCTAGTTCAAACTGAGAATGTATAGAACTAGATTCTTTGCTTCAGTGAAAATAAGAAATAAAAAAAACACATTTGATCTATGGTGTAAACAAAAACATAACCTCTTTCGATATTTTCCAGTTCAATCGCTCGCTTACCGGTTTATTTTCATGATATTATTTTTCAACGACGATCAATACAACTGGAAAATACCGAAAGAAGTTATATTTTTGTTTACAGAGCGAAAAGCATAGATCAAATGTTTTTTTTTGTTTCTTATTTTCACTGAAGCAAAGATTCTCATTCTATACATTCTCAGTTTGAACTAGGTACGAAATTTTTTAATTATTATTTTATTTTGAAAATTACAATATTTTAGATAGGCATTCCATGGGCAAAGTTGTTTAGTTTGATGTCCTTTATCGATTTATAATATAAAAAGGGTATGTTAAAAAAGCGAGGTCAATGCCAATTATTTAGTTGGCTTCAATCGTGAATGTTGTCAACAAAAAGTCTATGATAAATGAAACGAGACATGTTTGACAGTAGGATAAGTACTTCAACACATTGTTATCCGTCCATCAAAGTCAAATATCGGTTTCTATCAACTGTCAGTTTGTTTCTCTGTCACTGTCATTTGTCATTCATCTGAGAGTGGTAGGAAGTGGTGGACGCGTGTGGTAACTCACATTCAAAAATATTGTTTACGTTCGAAAATCTAGCGATTTCTTCAAATCTTTACTGTTTATTGTGCTCGTTATTTATTGTGTTGTTATTTAAAAGTAATTTTGCTACGGAATCTGGCTGTGTAATCAAGAAGGGGCTGTTATTGTGTCTCCTGGTGTCAGTAAGTTTCCTATTTTTTATTATTACATATTAAAACTGTGAAAGTGTTTATGCAGGTCGATAGTTCTTTGTAACGGCACAACAACGAAGTAACGTTCATACTGTTATGCTGTCAGTTATCTATTGTTTTTCAAGTAAGTAGTTAAACAAAGAGTTTGTTAAGAGGCTGCAAGGAAGGAAGTCCAGTCGTCGGTTCGTTATATTTATTTTAATTTACATCTTCAACCCAATCAAACTCTTTTCGTTGTTGAATTGCCTTACTAACTTGATTTACATTTAGTTATCTTTCTTACAAGTTGTTTACGACCTATGAATCCAATTGGATTCCAATAATAAAGTTTCAGGCATGTTGGCTCCCTATTTCTGAGTCTTACAGTTTGGAAAATCATTTTCAATTATTTAGATATTACATTTATTTTGAGGCACCTGGATCTGCCCCGTATTTCAAGTACACTATCAATAAAGAAAGGATACTCTATATAAACTAACCTAGCTGTATAAAGCCTAGATGTCACATGAGTTTCAAAAGAATATATGTATCTCTTTTTAATCCTGGGACCCTGGGACTTGAAATAAGTGACCAATTAATTATTTGTTTTTCAATTGAGGCAAAAAGTCATTGCCTGTGATCATTCCTTTGTTATTGTATGACCAATATGCTGCAAATTACAAATTTTATTATTAAATAAAGACATACTATTTTTTTACTCTTGGTCATATATCCTCATTACATCTCCTTTCTCAGACTGTCCAGTTCATAGATAGGGCTTTACAAATTTATTAAATCAATTCTTTTTTAAAAAGTATGGACTAGTCTAATAATAGAGTATAAACATAATATTTCTGATGGTACTTTATACAAATATGGGAATAGCTGTTTTTCATTAATATTGAATCTCATCAATGCTGTGTAGTGTCAGCTTAGAATAGCACTACCCCATTTCTTCGGGTGGGTGTATGTAAGAGGCGACTAACGGTGTTGGAGCTATTAAGGGATTTTTGGGCAAGCTATTGGAGACCCATCACTAACAACCTTTATTGTACCATCTTTTCCTCACTCAATTTTACAAAAGTGGCTGAGGAATTTCTAATTCCTTTGCTCTGGTTATCCCTTCTAGGGATTTATAGCCATGAGTATATGTATGTATTAAATCTCACTTTTGACTTGACAGACTGCTTACAATAGCTGAGGAATTGATAATTTTGAAGTTCTAGCTATTCCTCTACAGAATGAGAGTACTTATAGAAATAATAATGCTTAATTGAAATTGAATAAATGTGAGTATAAGGAGTTTCTTGTCACTTCTTCAATCAAATTTTCTTCAATCAACTTTCAAAGCAAAAATAGAGTCTATAATAAAGAATTTAAATATTTAATAGTATAAAATGTTGACAATAACTTTATATTCAAAACAACTAACTTTATTTTAATTTCTGTTATGGAATGTTTATTATTTAGCAAAATAATGTACATTCATCCGACATGTAGTTTGGGGTGCCTTTAGATATGTTTTTAATGCTAAAATTTCATATGAGAAGGAAAACACACAAAACTTTAAAAAAAGTCCATTAAATGTTTAAGTAATAACATATCAATAGCTGCCTGTGTTCTGTGTGTAATTCTTGATGGTAATTTGTTTACTAAAACACCATTAACAATGATAGAGTTAAACATTTCATTAGAACATACTCAGAATATATTATTGACTAATTAATTATCGTAAAAGGTTTTACTTACAATGTTTAATAGTTGATAACCATACTTTTAACTGGAATAATTGACTTCTTTTTAGGGTATCTATTTAATGTTTGTATAGATTATATAGCAGGTGATTAAGTAACATGCATGCATATACTCACACCATTATTTCCCATTGGGGTAGGCAGAGACTACTGATTGCCATTTTGTACCTCTCTGGCTTCACTTACACCCAACAATATTTTCTTACATGCTCTTTTATTCTTCATACTTGGGACGCCTGCCTTTTTTAATAAGCTGCTTATATGAACTCTCTCATGATGGAGTAAAGATATGTAAATAAGGTAAAAAATATGAAATGATAGTTGTTAAATAAAAGGCAGAAAACTTACTGTGAAGAACCTAATCCATCGTTTTGTTATGGGGGTTTTTACCTGGCATATAAACTGAGCTTAGGTAATAGAAGAATATAAGCTTTAGCAGTATCCTACCTAAAATTCATCACCATATACATATCATTTGTATCTATCTTCTACTATCCTCCAAAAGTGGCATATGTGTGATCAATTCTATAGCTCTGGTTTCCCCTTTTTGGGATTTAAGCTGTAATTTGATTTTTCTTTCTTTATTTACATAGAAAAGAACACATACATACATATATACATATACTCACGCCGTTAGTTCCCATTGAGGTAGGTAGAGACTATCGGTTGCTGCTTTGTATGATCCTGACAAACCTCTCTAGCTTCTTTCATCTTCTACTTTCTTTCCATACTTTTCTCAATTTTTTTAAATATAAATTTACATACATAACATAACATAAACATAACATAACATAAACATAAACGTTCACGCCGAATATCCCCGAAGGGGTTGGCAGAGGTACTAATACTTCTGAACATCACGTGACTTTGTCACCTGGTGTTCAGAGTACCCACGTTTTGCATGGACAGTGTACTCACGTGATAGGGGGCAGGCCTATCGCCGTTTTGTACGAATACACTGTCACACGACTAAGTACAACTCAGCCATGTGGGTTTCCTCACGATGTTTTCCCTCACCGTTAACAACCATGATAAATTAACCACACATATGATTTTAGAAAAGACAAATTGGTGTAGGCCCGACCCAGGATTCGAACACTAGTCGCTTGCACGATAACCGAGTGTTCTACCCACTGGGCTATCACGGCTGCTTATAAATTTACGTATATTAATATCTAACACTTGATCAATTAAATAAGCATGACGGTTTAAATGTAATTGATTTGTTCTTACAATTAGCCTTGATGGCTTTATCAATTTTGTTGTAAGCACTAAGACTTAATTTCTTATCTTTTTTTGTGATTTCAATTATTAGTCGTGTTCTGTTTTACTTAATTAAATAATGATTTGTATTAAGCTGTAAAATATCACAAAGTTTTCATGTACAGTTAAGTTAATGTAAAAATACTATACACAACTAAGTATTTAAACACCTCGGTTTCCTTCCTCAAACAAAAGGTTTCCTCACGATATGATCGTAAATTTATACCCACCCAGTTTATGACTTAAATTGAAATCGTTGGAGTTGGCAAAAATGACCGATTACATACTACCATTGATAATAAATAAAGAATAAATAAAGGAAAGAAAAATTTCGACACAGGCGGGAAATAAAGGACAGAAGAATTTCGCACTGGCAGCCAACTGACACGGTAGCTCAGTTGGCAGAGCGTCCGGGGCGTTTACCCGAGGTCGCGGGTTCGATCCCCGCCTGTGTCGAAATTTTTCTTTCCTTTATTTATTAGTAATAATCCCCACATGAGGTTTTCATGAACAAAAAAAAAATTAAATTATGTGATAGTTAGGCGTTTTCAACATTTGCATTCTATCTGAAAAGGTAGACAAGTGGCCTTACGAATTAGTAAAAAAAAAATTCGGAGGTAGGAAACGCAAACACTACTTAAACGTGTAAAAAGAAATAAAGGACAGAAGAATTTCGCACTGGCAGCCAACTGACACGGTAGCTCAGTTGGCAGAGCGTCCGGGGCGTTTACCCGAGGTCGCGGGTTCGATCCCCGCCTGTGTCGAAATTTTTCTTTCCTTTATTTATTCTTTATTTATTAGTAATAATCCCCACATGAGGTTTTCATGAACAAAAAAAAATTAAATTACTACCATTGATATTTAAATTTCCCCGCCTACGGGTTTTACGTGCCCATCGACGCAAATAATTTTCTTAATTTCCGGACAATCACGTAATGCTAAATTTGTTCCAACAAAACTATAATAAATCCTATGAATATTATAAAGGCGAAAGTTTGTAAGTATGGATGTATGGATCTTTGTTACTCTTTCACGTAAAAACTACTGAATGGATTTGAATGAAACTTTACCACAATATAGCTTATACATCAGAATAACACATAGGCTATAGCTTATACATCAGAATAACACATAGGCTACAATTTTTGAGGTTTTATTAAATTAATTAAAAAAACGCCTTAAGCTTTGTCATAAGCAAATTTGACAGTACGAAGTCTGTTGGGTCAGCTAGTATTAAAATATAATTGTTTTTGACGTTTGATCTCGTAGGCAGTTCTATAAGTAGAATAATTTTCAAAGTCAGTTCAGTATTCAGATTACCATCCATAAACTTACCAAGTAACCTAAGGAAAAACATGATTATATTTATTTTATCATTTCATTTTGTATTACGATATCATTATCCGGTAACATTGACTTGTCAACCCTAATAAATTGATTACTATTATCACATATATCTTGCAGTAAGATGGATTTATTTTTCATTATATAATCTGATAATTAAATTCGAATGAATGGAGATAGTTATTGTTAATTAATATAGATAAAAGGTTCTTATCTATTGCAGGGGGATCGTAACGAAAGTAAGTTTCACTGGCTGCCCAGCTAGAAAAACTATAATTGTTTGTATCAAATATTAAATCAAATAAAAATAAACTTTAAAATCTAAACGGAAGAGACTAAACTTCTTAATTACTAATAAATAGTTGCCTGTACTGTACGACACTTTCAAAAGGTCTACCTTCCTACTTAAACGGAATGCTTTTTCCCAAAAAAGGGCTACCCAGAGCTTAAAAAAAAAAGATTCCTCCACCACATACTCCCAAATACTCTCATGCCATACCCACAGGCAGATACTGATTAGTGCCTTTACTTATTTTTATATCGATTGTTTAATCCTTCAGTTTACCTTTTCGTAGATTATAGTCACAATTCCTTACCAGTTTATTTCGATAGCATTACTCAAACATTGCAATGTTACTTCATCGCACTGTCTTCTGAAATATGCGCTCCTAGTCAATAGCAAGTAATCCTAGCGTTGTGTAACGCAATTGACTGCAATGCGGCTTGGAAGCCTCTCCGGTCGCTTTGTTCGCCTGGTACTTGCAAATGAGAATATCCGACATGTTGGTTCAGAATAGCTTGTTGACATTAATTTGTTATTAGTTTATTTATTCTATAATATTAAGATATTTTATTCTATCGAAAAGAAGTCAGGGATATAGTTGGAACAGTTAAAGGTTTTTTTATTTGCACCATGCAATTTTATTTTTAAACAATTATTTTCAGCTACAATGCCGTAAACACAACAGTAAGTAAGTAAAAGTACATTTTAACTATGTCAATTTCCTCACGATGTTTTCTTTCACCGCTAATAACCATGATCAATTAACCACACATATTACTTTAGTAAAGACAAATTGGTGTAGGCTCGGCCCGGGATTCGAACTCACACCTGTTTGAGGCGAATTTTGTGCGTAAATTTGCAAGTATAGCTCGGTCAAGCTGTCTGTTACTTTACAAGATACGGGCGTTGCCTTTTGTTATCTTTGTTTGCGGACTTTGCCTTGTTACATTGATAAGTAATTATTGTATTAATTTTAGCGCAACATATTTATTAAGAAACTGTTTAACATACATTACTCAAATATAAAACCTTAAGAGGGGTAGCCAGCGCTAAATTTCTCAGTTGCTTTTCGGATTTTAATGGTGAAAGATTGTAAAATAAAGGGTGGAATACTACCGGGTGGTGAAGGGGATCATTTTAAAGGCTTTAAAAACTAGATAACTTATTAAATTCCCGATCGAAAAATTTTGAGTTGCCTTATTTGTACATAAACGTTAATAGGTATCACGTAGAATTTCGCATTCTACATTTTAAGCCAGCACTACACGGCAATATTGTCACCATAATAATATAGTTTTACTCAAAAGCGATATATACAAAAAATATATTGTGCCGGCTTAGAAAGTCGCTACCCCTTTCTACCCACGGGTGTCGTAAAAGGCGACTGAGGTTATTGGGGCTTTTTATTGGATTTTTGGGCGATGCGGTTGGAGACCCATCACCAAAAACCTTTATTTTTACCATCTTTTCCCCACTCAACTTCCAAAAGTGGCTGAGGAATTTATAATTCCTTAGCTCTGGCTACCCCTTCTAGGGAAATATAGCCGTGAGTATATGTATATAATATGTATGTATTAAATACAATATTCCATAATTCATAACATGGCAAAAAGTAAATCGTATAATTAGTTAGATCGTAAATTTTCATTAACTTGGAGGCTGTGGCTGTGGAAAAATATCAAACACATTTTTTCTCAATTCGTTTGGAGAAAACAATTTGAGTTGGACTTTCTAAAATATTGCAGACGGTCACGTGTTTTAAGAACACGATAGATAACTAAGTTATATGCATTATTCAATAATCTATCTATCTATACTTATAATAAATCTGTAGAGAGGTCAATTCTGTACATGGAATATATTTTCAAAATAACTATCAGGGGGTGATTAGGGATCGATACTGATGCCAAAAATGCAATCAGTAAAATTTTTGTCTGTCTGTCTGTCTGTCTGTCTGTCTGTCTGTCTGTCTGTCTGTCGGTTTGTATGTTCCTTATGGAAACAAAAACTGCTCGACGGATTTTAACGAAACTTGGTACAATTATTCTTCATACTCCTGGGCAGGTTTTTGTATACTTTCCAGCAGAATAGTAAAGGGGAATTTTGGGAAAACGGGAGAAGTTACTCCATTTTTTAAGCTTCCCTCGCGTGTGCAGCCTTAATGGTCAAAGTTACATAGAAATCACGTATGACGGAAATATTCTACATAAAATTATCTAAAAAATATTCCGCAACAGTATATGTCTATCTTTTATGGTTGACTCACAACAACACGTGTAACTCCTGATAGCTTAGCAGTTCGGCGCATTCTGATTATATTTGTTTTCTCTTACGTTTATAATACTCTCAATCACCCTTATTTCAAAAGTTAACATTATTACCTACTCAATAAAAAAAGAATCATAGAAATCGGTATAGAAACACCAAAATTAATAGTCCCAACATAATAGTCGCACGCGATCAAAACCAAATCCTTAGTAATTTACATATTACGTACTAGATGGCGCCAGTAGTTGCATCAATTAAAACCTATAAATTAGCTTCATTTCGGAGATATTGATCTGAACCGATCATAAAAGCGCTTTCAAAATCACAAAGTAACACTATATTCAGACATGAGTGCTGTAAGTTGTAATACGAGGGCTGCTATTTATGTATCCGGAACTGGCCACTTACAGAACAATAATTTAAAAAGTAATTACATCATTTAAAAATAGAACTCTTTAGCTTTAGAATACATTTATTTTTATGTGACTGTCAATTGTTTTCACATCGTAGCGTCATTTTGAAAATTGCGTGTCTTCACCACCATGGATTTAACTCGTGAACATTTTCGTGCCATGATTTTTTACGATTTTCGGCGTGGTCTAACTCAAAAACAGTGCATCGATCAGCTTACTTCAACTTTTGGGGATGAAGCACCCTCAAAGACCACTGTGTATCACTGGTTTAGCGAGTTTAATCGTGGACGATCTAAGCTTACTGATGAAATTAAAGAAGGTCGCCCTAAAACGGTCGTTGTACCTCAAAACATCGATGCTGTCCGGGAACTAATAACTCAAGATCGTCATGTTACATATCGTGAGATAGAGGCATCTCTGGGCATTAGTATGACGAGCATACATAAGATACTTCATGAACATTTAGCTGTAAAAAAAATTTGCTCCCGTTGGATTCCGCACAACTTGAGTATTGATCAAAAACAGGCTCGTGTCGATTGGTGCAAAGAAATGTTAAAAAAATACAACCGTGGTGCGTCAAAAGCTGTTTATAATATCTACACAGGTGACGAATCTTGGATCTACGCTTACGACCCCGAAACTAAGCAGCAGTCCACGGTGTGGGTGTTCCAAGATGAGCCGAACCCAACAAAAGTTATTCGTGCAAAAAGCACATTGAAGCAAATGGTCGCTTGTTTTTTTGGTATAAATGGCCATGTAGCTACAGTGCCTTTAGAGAATCGTAAAACTGTTAATTCGGAGTGGTATACGACCATTTGTTTGCCGGAAGTCTTTGAACAAATAAGAAAGACTAACCGACAACGTAGAATCATTCTGCATCACGACAATGCTAGCTGTCACAGGTCGGCCGTCACAACTCAGTTTTTAGAAGCTCAAAAGATCGAATTGACAGGTCATCCGCCGTACAGCCCTGATTTGGCACCCAATGATTTTTATTTATTTCCAAATGTGAAGAAAAAATTACGTGGTCAACGTTTTTCGAGCCGCGAAGAGGCAGTCGATGCGTTCAAAATGCACGTTTTGGAGATACCTCAGTCTGAGTGGAAAAAGTGCTATGAAAATTGGTTTCAACGCATGCAAAAGTGTATAGATCTGAGCGGCGAATATTTTGAGAAGCAATAAAACCATATTAATTGATATATGTTTGTTTCTTTTTTTTATTCCGGATACATAAATAGCAGCCCTCGTAAAGGCGCTAATTTCATAACGCTTGAGCAGTGATTGAAGAAACCTCCAATATTTTTAAAACTACGCTACCCTTGCGAAGCGGGGCCGATCCACTAGTTTACAATAATTTTGCTTTATAAGTTCATAAGGACTTTGGAAATAGATGTCAAATTTCAAAATTTCAATTCATTAGAAATGACATCATATTTAAGTTTTGGTATGGCATCGTCGACCTCGCTTGACTGCATCGGCCTATCGCGCCTGTCACTCACGGAACATGACATTATTTCGTGCATGCAGCCGGCCGGCACCTTTCGATAGTTAAAAGATTGATAGAATGTATGATTATAAGTATGAATGCGGAGAGCGGCAGAGGTTTGTCAGGATCGTACAAAATGGGATTCTTTTTAATAATAATTAATAATACCTCCGAATTAGTAATAATTCGGAGGTAGGAAACGCAAACACTGCTTAAACGTGTAAAAGAAATAAAGGATGGAAGAATTTCGCACTGGCAGCCAATTGACTCGGTGGCTCAGTTGGCAGAGCGTCGGGGCGTATACCCGAGGTCGCGGGTTCGATCCCCGCCTGTGTCGAAATTTTTCTTTCCTTTATTTATTCTTTAATTAATTATTAGTAATAATCCCCACATGAGGTTTTCATGAACAAAAAGATTTAAATTATGGGATTCTTTAAGCATAAGTTTCAATATGTACAGTGTTCTATAGTGATCAGTACATTACATACATTTACTAACGACCATAACGCCCAAAAGGGGGTAGTTATAGCTTCAGAGCAAGAAACCCCTCAGACAAATTCGAAAGTTGAAAGGTGAGAAGATGGTAGAAATAAAATATCGTTGGTGATGAATCTCCTACCGGTTCGCCCAAAAACCACTTAAAAAAACCCATACACTGAGTCGCCTCTTACGACACCCGTGGGTATAAAGGGGTAGTGGCATTCTAAGCAAATAATACACGGCAAATATGTAAATTTTTTTTATTAGGAAAGGATCGTTCAAGTGGGGTCTTCCAGATAGATATCGATAAGCTAAATAGTTTTGATTGTAATTATTTGATTTGCGGATCAGCTTATCGAGGTATGTTGATATCTTCAAAATATTATGATCTATAAATAGCTATAGTTTTATACTATATAATAAAGTAATTGCTTGTTTGTTAGTGGGAAATATAAAGTTTTTTCTGGATTGAATCAGGCGTTACTTTGCGGAAATCGATAGCAATAATAATATTAATAAGTTTCTTCGCTTAATTCCGCTAAATACCTGCAGTCTTCATGCAACATGCACTGTGCACCGCCCGCCTTCCCACTCGCAAGAAATTTTTGTAAAAATACAAATCGTATGACCGGCACTCGGTGGTCATCTGCCGAACTGTCTACTACTCGACAATGACTGGTGTTGAGTCGAAACGCGTCGCATTTTTGTGGTTGCCTGTGGTTTTCGCTTGCGGGTGTGTGTGTGGTGCATTGTCTGCTTTTCGATTTCTTGTAAGTAGGAGGGCGGGCGGTGCACAGTGCATATTGCATGAAGACTGCAGGTATTTAGCGGAATTAAGCGAAGAAACTTATTATTAGTATAAAGTTTTTATGTTACGCGTATATTATATGATACTATACTAATCACTGTGCCGTGTAGTGTCGGCTTAGAATGTCACTACCCTTTTCTACACACGGGTCTCGTAAGAGGTGACTATGGGTATGGGTCTTTTTAAGTGTTCTCTGGGCGATGCGGTTGGAGGCCCATCACCAACGATACTTGATTTCTACCATCTTGTCCCCTATCAACTTCCAACGTCTTTTTGGGATTTATGGCCGTGAGTATATGAATGTAATGTACTGATCACTATAGAATGAGTACTCTTGGTTCTTCGTTCAATTATTATTACTGAGACACAGTACCACACCAAGGCTTCTCATTGATTGTGCCTTTATAGAATACCATCTATTTTTGTATTAAAATAATTACAACCGTGATAGCCCAGTTGGTAGAACACTCGGTTATCGTGCAAACGACTAGTGTTCAAATCCTGGGTCGGGCCTACACCAATTTGTCTTTTCTAAACACATATGTGTGGTTAATTTATCGTGGTTGTTAACGGTGACGGAAAACATCGTGAGGAAACCCACATGGCTGAGTTGTACTTAGTCATGTGTCGTTTTGTACGAATACACATTCGTACAAAACGGCGATAGGCCTGCCCTCTATCACGTGAGTACACTGTCCATGCAAAACGTGGGTACTCTGAACACCAGGTGACAAAGTCACGTGATGTTCAGAAATAATAGTACCTCTGCCAACCCCTTAGGGGATATTTGGCGCGAAAGTTTTTGTTTATGTTTATTATGTAAAATGATTACCTATAACGAGAAAGAGCAATAATCGATAGAAAGGCATGATCGACCTTAGGAATCTAGGGAGAGTACTACGTGCACTAAAGGACTTATTAAAGTTCCGCTTCGGCATAGCTAGTACGAGAGACTTATAAACTAGATATCGCGTGGTAAAAAACAGGCATCTCTTTCTCACTTACTGAGTATCGTATTCTGTCATCTCATTCTATCCGATATCGTGACGATAAAGTAGCGCTTTCGCTAGGCCGCCAGAAATGTCCTCGAATTACATTGTTATTTGTATAAATGGTTTTCTTCAGTCTTCTGTCCTTTTCGAGGTCCTAATTAACACGTGTAAAAAGTTTTATTATGATTGGTTGAGTAGTTAAAGCTTTAGTATAGTAAAGTTTAGTATGTTTGAAGAAACAAACATACAAACACACAGTCGCGTTTATAATACTATACTTTGGTTATGGGTACTTCATTACTAAAACACTATTGTACTAATCCTTTAGTGCTTGTATGTGAAAACTCTACAATCGAACTTTATAGCTTTAGTATAGTTTGTAAATAAGCAGCTTGTATAGGAAAATTCTGTAATATTTATTGTAATGGAAAAGAACTGAAAACTCTTTATTGCTTATTATCTATAGAAATAAAATTGCTGTGTCTGTTGGTATTGTGTAGTAATAAAATATAAATTTTCACCTTATCGCATATACGTGGATAGGCGATCGTCAGTCTCTGCAAACCCCAGTGGGAACTAATGGCGTGATTATAGATAGATGATAGAATAGCACTACCCCATTTCTTTCCGTGTAAGTACGTAAGAGGCGACTAAGAGCATTGGGATTTTTTAAAGGATTTTTGGGCGATGCGGTTGGTGACCCATCCCCTTTATTTTACCATCTTTTCCCCACTCAACTTCCAAAAGTGGCTGAGGAGTTTTTAATAACGAGTTTTTTTTATGCACTTAGCTGACGTAAGTAAGGAGTGACTAAAACCGGGAAAAAAAGCCGGGCAAGTCTGGTAGTTTCCAATAATACTTTATATATTTCTGTATTTGAAATTCACCTATTCGTGATATTGCTGTATGATTTTTTAAAGGCCAAAGGTAATTTTGGCAATTTTTTGCACGAAAAATATTTAATGTCAATTAATCATTATCTTTAAACAATATTCTCGACATTTTTTTTCGGAGGTCAAGTTTTGATCCCGGATGCTTTAAAATATAATATATTACAATAGCAACAAGACACTTAGTTAAATATAATAAATTTATATTTTTCAAAACAATATTAACATGGATGGAACAATACAATACGGATGATTGTAAATTGGTAGAGCTAATGTCAGTAGAGAACGACGTAGAAAAGAGCATGTATGAGAAGATTGACGGATGTAAACGAAGCTAGAGAGGTTTGCCAGGACCGTACGAAGTGGCGATAGATAGTCTCTGCCTACCCTAATGGGAACTAATGGCGTGAGTTGATATGTTATGTTTTATGTCTTTTCGGTTCAGTGTTTTAGAAGATTAGATCTTACTCATAAAATCATGGTTTAAATCTTTTTTAAATACATATACTCTCGGCTATAATTCCCTGGAAGGGGTAGCCAGAGCCAAGGAATTATAAACTCCTCAGCCACTTTTTAAAGTTGAGTGGGGAAAAGGCGGTAAAATAAAGGTGATGGGTCTCCAACCGCATCGCCCAAAAATCCAATAAAAAGCCCCGATACCTTAGTCGCCTCCTACGACACCCGTGGGTAGAAAGGGGTAGCGACATTCTAAGCCGGCACTACACGGCAAATTTAAATCGTTTTTATATTAGTATAGATGTAAACCTTATTACAGTGCAATTTTATAAGTGCTTTAAATTGAGCACTGTTGATGGATGAATCAGTGACGCAGCGACAGACAATTGTTATTCTTTCTTTCTAACGGTTTCCTTTTATAAATGTACAGTTCGTTTGTGGCGGATCTTTTAGCGAGATTGTGTTAAGTTTATTTAACCGATTGATTTTTTGTTGTAATTGTTTGTATTAGCTGTGTTTTGTTGAGTTCGAATTGCACTAACCCATATTTTCTCGAGGTTGTTGTACGAGGAGACTAATGGTATGGACAACGTTATATGGTTGTTTGGCGATATGGCTTAATCCCATCAGAAATGAAACTCTCTTTTAATTATCTTTTCCAAAAGTGGCTGAGGAATAATTATGCACTATATATTCTTCTATCCTTTATTTCTTTTACACGTTTAAGTAGAGTTTGCGTTTCCTACCTCCGAATTAGTAACTTAACTAGTAAGTAAACTAACTAATTTAAACGTTTAAAGAAATAAAGGATAGAAGAATTTCGCACTGGCAGCCAATTGACACGGTAGCTCAATCGAGGGTTCGATTCCCGCCTGTGTCGAAATTTTTCTTTCCTTTATTTATTAGTAACTAGCTTTCCGCCCACGGCTTCGCCCGCGTGAAATTCGGTTATATTACGGTATAAAGCACAACTATAAGAAAACTTCTCATTCCCACGATTTTCCTCGGGAACATCATTTTTTTTCGGGATAAATTTTTTTTCCTGAGATATTTAGAATACAAATCAGGAACTTTAGACACCAACTATATAGAGCGATGTAAGAGATACCATTTTATTCCACTAGAATTTAGGAGGCAAATAGCAGATGTAGACTTTCTGATGAAAATCGCAAATGGTATGATTGATTGCACTGATTTATTGTCCTCTATCCACTTAAGGGTACCGCGCTCAACTTCACGGGACCAACAAACTCTTGCTGTTCCGCTTGCTCGTACGAACTATCGCAGAAATACTTTTATGACTCGAGCGGCTCGAAGCTTTAATTCACTGAGTAGTCAAGGTGATTTAGACTTTTTTAATACCAATACCTCACTTTTTAAAAAAAATATGGCAAATTTATTCTTTTAGGATGATCACAAATCTTTCTATTTCTATCCAGTTCATTATTAAAACCACAATTTCTTTCTTGATTGTCAAATTTGTTAATCTACTATCTTTCCTAGTTCTTATATTATTAGTTAATTTACAGTAATACTTAATTAAGCGCATGTTCGTTACCAATATGTGAAAACTTTTTTTGGCTATGTTTTAATTTTTATTGTTTTTTTGCTAATTGTTGTGTTAAAGCTGTTTGTTTTCCGTAAATAAATAAATAAATAAATAAATAAAAATTACCCTATTATTTAATCCAAACTTCTAACTATACGTTTGCAAAATTTCAAAGCAATCGGTTTAGTAGTTACGGCGTGAAAGCGGAACAAATAAACAAACAAACAAACTCACTTTCCCATTTATAATATTAGTAAGGATTATGATAATATTGTTGGAGTCATATAGCAGTCCAAACGGGTACGATAACTATAAAATGTGTTATTTGACCATCAGGTAAAACCATGTCATGTGATATCTTTAACAATAAGTACCTCTGTCAACCCTTCGAGAATCTCTTCGCGTTCGTTCGTTCACTTAATCGTTCACTTAACGCCTATATGATAGTTATAAAGCTAAATAACATAACAATAATGCAACACAATTTTGCAACGACGAGCTGAGAAAGTATTATTTCATTCAATATAATGCAACTATTATAGTGTTGGGATCAGTCAAAATGCAATAGCGATTATCGATAAATTGACATTAGATGATACTAATAAAAAAAAACTAAGAGTTTTAGAAATTTTAATAACGTTCTTAAAATTATATATAATAATGAAGAAAGATAATCTAAATGTGACAAATCAATCTAGATACGACTTAACATTGTAGTTTTATTACATTTTTCGCCTAATAAATAAACTAATTTTGCATCCGTCATGATCTGTATCTTAATCCGTATTAATTACACAAGCTACCTTGTGCTTTCAATCGTTACTCCTTACGTCTACAATCCCTTTGAAGTATATGAGTGTAAAATTTATAAGATCTTAATAACCTTAAGCTTGTATACTCTAACTCTTCACACTTAAAAAAATTGCGTTTATAGTCTATGGTAGTAAAAATATCCAGTAATCTTCGTTTCAAATATATAAAACTCATCTATTATTTATTATTTGTTAGAATTAGATTGTATACTTTATCTTAATACCACTGGTATTAATAAAATAAATATAATACTTTGTGTAAGAAAATTCAAATTTAATAGGCTTTCATAATCTGACAGTGCTATAATTATTTCCTTAGTATTCACATGTGTCTACATACATATACATATACTCATGGCTATAAATCCCTTAACGGGGTAGCCAGAGCTTTGGAATGAGAAACTCCTAAGCCACTTTTGGAAGTTGATTTGGGAAAAGATGATAATAATAAATAATTGTTGGTGACGGGTCTCCAACCACATCGCCCAAAAAAATACTTCAAAAGCCCCTATACCCTTAGCCGCCTTTTACGATAACCCACGGGTAGAAATGGGGTAGTGTTATTCTAAGCCGACACTACACGACTCTATGTGGCTCTTAGGCGAAAAGAGTTCAGCGTTATAATCAAATCTCAAACAATTAATTTACTCTATTTTTTTGAATTAAATATAATAATATTTATCTCAGGACAGATATCGATAAAACTCTTCTTAATGCCCCCATCACTATCAACACAAATCGTCGACTCGCATTGACGTCTAGTGACATCTCCAACAATGGTGTTAGTGTGTTGGTGACGCAATACATCAAGTTACAGATGCACCGGTCGTTACGTGTTGTATACGTATACACAGCTGAAAATAAGAGAGTGTTTTAATTATTTCATTAATATGCAGATATTCTTATAGGCTAAACAAGCTCGAAATCATTATCTAATGACAAACAACAAAAACTTTTATTTTGCCCTAGTTATAATCTTAACATTCACATGCATCTCTTAGACAAGTTCAGCACTGCTTTACAGTGTTAAAACACAAACTTATTCTTGTTTTTGTTAATAATAAATACATATTATCGATGGAAATCTTTTTAAAACCCCCATCACTATCAACACAAATGGTCGACTCGCATTGACGTCTAGTGACATCTCCAACAATGATGTTTGTATGCCGGTGACGCAATACATCTGGTTACAGATGCAACGGTCGTTACGTTGTACTCACTGTGTTAGTGGTGCGATCTGTGATGGAAGTGTCACGTGGTTTACTTAGGGTTGTCTTGTTGTATAGAAATAGCGTGATTCGTGAAAGGCGTGGTACGAAAGATGGTCTTGTAAAAAGATAGAAAAAGGAATGTGGATGGCGCATAAAAAGGATGGTTGCAAGTAAATTGGTGAAAGAGATATATAAGGCCACGACCACGGAGGACACAATTAGATCAAATATAGAATATGTTTTAAAAAAAGCAGGCGTCCGTATACTGAAAAACAAAACAGCATATATGAATGTAGATAAAGCTCGAGGAGATCCTACGAAGTGCCTACCCCAATCGGAACTATAACCGTGAGAATATGTATGTAAAAAGAATATAAACTTCAATATGCACAGACATACCACAGTATTGTTATGTTGAGCGCCGACGCATCGGTTGCAGTGGCGCAACTTCCGGCTAAATGTTCGCAATTGCATTATATGTCTGTTGCTACATTTGGTGTTACGACCATTTCATTTGTAACAAGAATATGTTTGTATATTGTCTATCAGAATGTCATACTCATAATGCTACATTATTGATTTCCAAAATTACGTCTCACGTGTTGTTGTCTGATTATATCGATCGGCTAATCAAACAAACGTTTTAATTCTATAAAAACATTCATACATATACTGGCACTATTTGTTCCCATTGGGGTAGGCAGAGATTAACGATCGCCACTTCCTACGATCATGACAAACCTCTCTAGCTTCGTTTACATACATGCTCTTTTATTCTTCATACTTCGTAATTCTATTAAAATAATTTATTTATTTACAAACAACTACAATTGATATTTAGTTTATTTGAATCTGATCTTATATCTGAGTTGAAGAGCAGGCCTCAACTGACTGTACCGAAACTTTATAAAAAGGTAATAGTATGTATGTATTTGAACATGTATATAAATGTAAGTTTTTAGGACGCAAACTACAAAATTTGATTGCTAAAGCAAATTTAATGTACGTAAGAAGGAAAGTCAACATTATTTGCATAAGAGAGGTGTGTCAAGATCGTACTAAGTGGCGATCGATAGTCTCTGCCTACCCCAATGGGAATAATATGCGTGAGTAAGTAAGTAAGTAAGCTGGTAAATTGGTTAATCCATTAAATACATTTTTAAGAAACGTTTAATTGATCCGAGTAGGTTCCAATTAAATCGTCAAAGTGAGTTACTTAGATATGCAATAATAAGAATTTTGAACTAATAATAGTCTCCTTATTAGATTTCAAAATATTATAATTTCAAGGTTTTTCATTGCCTCTGTCTTGCGATATTTTGCTTTCGTGTTTTAAGTGTATAACTAGTTTAGATTTGATAATCATAGTTAAGCAATATATCACGCTGCCGTTGTTTTAATTGGTGATCATTATAATTCTGTATTGTGGTGTAAACGCTTTTAGGAAACACTTTAGACCCATTTTAAGTTATAAAAACAGCTTTATTAACATTGTGATGGCTTTTCAGCCAAATCTAGCCTCATAACCTTACTATCTCCTATTACTACACCCGAGGAAAGAAAGGTTTTAGTGCTATTCTAAGCCGAGACTACACAGCTATTTATAACTACACTGATGTTATGATGTATTTGATAACTGGCTATCTAATAACATACTCAAAAACCCAAAGGTCTTACGATTGAATTCTTTTGACAATTATACCCGCTTGGTCAGCCGCCTGAACCGGCTACTCTCAATGGTATTTTACTCGATCTATGTTTTTTTCTTGCCATCCCTTCTAAATATCGTACCACCTTATTCAGGGTAAGCTCAAGACCCTCGGTGGAGACATGTATAGGCTGTGAATAAAGTTGCCAGGTCGTCTAACCTAATAGCCGGATAGACCAGCCAGTGTGGCCGGACATTTGGGTAAAAAAACCTCAGTAAGAATGTTCATCGTAGTCTGTGGTGAACAATAGTGCTAAATCTCGATAGGGTATACTGAGCTATACGACGATGTTTCCAATGTACATAAACTAATTCTCCCTACACACAAATTTTGTCTCTGCCAACACAGTAATATATTACAGTCGTGAAGCTGTATCCGACACTAAAATATAGTGTCCTCTAATGATTGAAAGTAAGTTATAATGTTAGCAGCTAAGGTCGACGGGGCATTGCGAAATATACCGCCCCGAATAGTTAGGATTCGTTGCGAAAGAGGTGAACGGATAAAGGCCTTTTAGATGATAGACGATAGCATATATATACAGTATTTGTGAAGGGTTAGTAAAACCTTCGAATTAATATACTGACACTAAGAGTTGCCATTGGGGTAGGCAGAGAGTATTGATCGTCACTTTGATACTGGAAAACTTCTCTAGCTTCGTTCACGTCCATCAATCTTTTCATACATGCCCGATATTGCCTTTTATTCTTCTTATATTAGCTGTGTAGTGATTAGAATACATAGAGGAAAACCAAAGAATGTCATTTTTCGTAAGGGGTTCAGTGGATTGCCCCTGACTTTAGCGACGCAAATGTATGAGCAATAAAAAAAAAACATATTTATTGGAAGTTTTACAATAGGGAATATGCGTAAGATTCAAATAACGCTCAAATATTTTTTTTCCTAAAGTTTATTGCCTAAGAATTGCGTACACGTTAATATTTTTTAATATAATTACGTTTTGAATTAGAAATTATGAAATAAAAAGTGCAAAAAATACGAGAAAATTCAAATGAGCTGAAACGCAACGCTATTGGTCGGAACGAGTTGTGACGTCAAAGTCTATAATAACAAAACAAATAATACTGTTCTCAGTTCTGTGCTGTTAACGATTTAATTCCGTTTTATTGTGATTTGAAGTAAATATTGAAGTTATATTACATTTTTTTCGTAAAAATAAAGTCAAAAGACTTACAGAAAAATGACAGATATTGGTTTCGTAAAAGCACAATCGGACAATCTCCCGAAAATTGATATATGTTTATGATGACCACGATTTTTGCATCAAACCTGGATTTTACGTCTACTGAAATAAAAGGGGTGAAAGCAGCAAGGTAATTACATAATAAATATTATGTTTATTCGATTCTCCACGCATTATTTAGATGTTTTTTTATCTATAAGTCAAAATAACCTCAAAATCTGAGTAAGAGAACATTATAAGATTTGCTTGTTTTATGGAAAAAGAACATTATTTAAAGCTTATAATGTTTTTTATGGTGATCTTGGCACCCCGATCAAGTTGCTAGCAATCGAAAGACTTACGTAAACTATTTTATGGTATCAAAATCATAGGCTACTTGCCATACAATAATCATACATTTAAAAACATAAAAAAATACACGCATATTCCCTATTGTACATTAGAACATATAGAACGAATACAGCTGCATTAGTTATAAAACTGTGTCGCAGCTGTAAACGCCGTCCTCCATTTCACGGGTTAGTACCATATTGGTACTATCAATTCCAGTTAAGAATTACAGTGGTTGCCTTAAATTATTTGTTTTATATTTATTACTTATTCTAGACCTAACCTAGAGCCATTAAATATATGTGAATACTACTATACTAGTGTATGTGATAGTGTATGGATTTGTGTAAAAATGTTAATCATGTGTGAGTATGTGTGCTATGTTTGTGTGTGTGTGTGTATATATATATATCCATACTAATATTATAAATGGAAAAGTGAGTTTGTTTGTTTGTTCCGCTTTCACACCGTAAATACTGAACCGATTGCTTTGAAATTTTGCAGACGTATAGTTAGAAGTCTAGATTAAATAATAGGGTAATTTTTGCCCGAAAAAAATATGTTCCCACGGGAAATCAAAAATATTGTTGGCTTGCTGGATGCATTGGAGATGGCGCTTTGTATCGTTTAAAACAACGTAATATATTGTAAACTAATATAAAAATCAAAATTTAGAAGCTTAATGTTACGATAATGGATCCCCGAAAATAAGGAACTCCCGAGGGATGATGTACTATTTTTTTCATCGTATAAACAATTATTTACATCTACTTATATTGCAAACGAATAAAAACATGTAAATTTAGAAGCTAAATGAAACGACGATGATTCCTTGAAACTAAGAAATCCGCAAGAGTTCTCATAGGAACATCAAAAAACCTTAACTCATATAAGGCTCAAAATATTGCAGCGATTATATTTATCATCGATGGAATTCACATCAGACACTTTGTTAATGTTCATTTTGGAAAGATTAAGGGGTTTCATCCATTTTCATCAAAATAAATGAACATTTAAATGACAAATTTGTTTATCAATAGTAAGACTAATCCATACTTCCATACTAATATTATAAATGAGAAAGTGAGTTTGTTTGTTTGTTTGTTCCGCTTTCACGCCGTAAATACTGAACCGATTACTTTGAAATTTTTCAGACGTGTAGTTAGAAGTCTAAATTAAATGATAGGGACTTTTATCCTGGAAAAAATATGTTCCCACGGGATATCAAAAATATTGTTTGCTTGCTGGATGCATTGGAGATGGCGCTGTGTATCGTTTAAAACAAAGTAAAATATTGTAAACTAATATAAAAATCAAAATTTAGAAGCTTAATGGTACGATAATGGATCCCGGAAAATAAGGAACTCCCGAGGGATGATGTACTATTTGTTTATCGTATATATATTTTTTACATCTACTTATATTGCAAACGAATATAAACATGTAAATTTAGAAGCTAAATGAAACGACGACGATTCCTTGAAACTAAGGAATCCGCAAGAGTTCTCATAGTAACATCAAAAAACCTTAACTCATATATGGCTCAAAATATTGCAGCGATTATTTTTATCATCGATGGAATTCACAACAGACACTTTGTTAATGTTCATTTTGGAAAGATGAAGGGGTTTCATTAGTTTTCATCAAAATAAATGAACATTTAGATGACAAATTTGTTTATCAATAGTAAGACTAATATGAAATAAAGCGTAATAAAAATTTGACACCGCCCCGGTAACGTCTCCGTGGCGTAGCGGTATAACTAACTACTATGAATATTTAATTAGAACTATTATGAATCAATCGTCCCGGGTTCATATCTCAGGTATTTCAATCTTTTTGTAAAAAAAAAGTTTTGTTAGCTTAAAATAGCACTATATATAATAATAGCAAGCACTATCCCTTCAATTTAGCGATTTTTTTGGATGGAGATCCACCACTAATCATCCCTATATTGCCGAGCAATCGCTGCAAGTTCTCCCAATATCATCAACGGTCAGTGTATGGGGCAGCACCGGGCCGCCGCCGCAGCGCCAAACTACTATCCGTATCTGTACTTACTAAAGATATTTTCATTTCTGAACATAAAAACTTGGTATATTTGTTTCATGATTCTTATGAACAATTAAAAAGGAATTTTTGGAACTCAACACCTAACGGGTTGATATAGCAAATGAAAGTTAATATAGAGTTTTTTTTTACATTTTATAATAAAACTTGGTGCGATTGAATTTATGAAATCCATCTATCAATCATTCATGAGTATATGCTAACAACCATAAATGCCATAAAAGTGTAGCCAGAGGTAAGGTATTCAAAAGGGTATTCAGAGATGCTAATTCTTCATCCAATTTTGGAAATAGATTAATAAAAGATAGTTTAAACAAGGTTGTTAGTGATGCTTCACAAACTGAATCGCCCAACAATCACTTAAAAAGTCTCGATGTCCTTTATGTCATTAACAACGCCCGCGGGATTATAAATATAAAACACAGAGTTGAGATAGTGTTTCGGTATATTGGTATTATGTAAACTGGATGCAAAAAATGAAGTCCACGCGGACGAAGTCGCGGGGCAAAAAGCTAGTATATATATATATATATATATGAATGTGGTTGTATGTGGAATTGTTGAATTATCAGTGTACTATATTGAGTAAACTTTCTATGTCATCGTATGTCTTCTGCATTAGCCATTCCAATAACAATGTTTTTACTTTGCTTATCGTTTCGGGATAAAGTTTTAATACCTTATTAACTTTATTATAAATAAAAGGACTTAGAAAGATAAATTGATATTTTGTCAAAGCTGCTTTGAGTCTGACAGACGGACAAACTATGTCAGATCTTCTTACAGTTTTACAAAAGTTATCGTCATACGTTAATGACTTATGTGTTTTGGTGATTATGTGAAGAATATATAGTTTTCGAACACTAAGTACATTCCAATAAGCATAAACTTCGGTGGTGGGGGTTCTGATTGGTTTATATGCCATAACCTTTAAAATGCAACGTTGTGCTCTCTCAATTTTTAACATTGCTGTTTTTCCCGCGCCACCCCATGCACTGATACAGTATGTTAATATTGATTGGGCTAATGAAAGGTACACCGATTTCAGTGTTTCTGCATCGGCACTATTTCTTAAATTTTTAAATACAAACAAGAGTTTACGAGTTTTTGTTGCCAAGAGCTCAAGATGTGGTTTCCACGATAGCGTGCTGTCTAGCATTACGCCAAGGTATTTTACATTGTCTGATCTAATTATTTGGTCACAATTACATGATTGAGAGCAATTGTTAGTTTTGTGGACCTTTAACTTAAATGTATCGCTAGGCTGAGTGACTTTGGTCAGAGAAAAAGTTACGAATTGAGATTTGTTAGCATTAAGTGTAAGTAGGTTGTCGTCTAACCAATTTCTCACTGAGGCAAGGACAGCTTCAGCTTTTGTTTGTGTGTCTGACCAGGAACAACCATGAACAAGCAGAACGGTGTCATCAGCATATGTCGTTACTTCGCAATTGGGTAATTGAATGTTGCATAGGTCATTTATATAAAGCAGAAATAGGGTTGGGCCGAGGACACTTCCCTGTGGGACTCCGTAAGTAATTATTTCCTCATCACTTAGGTGCTGATCTATAATCACGCGTTGGGAGCGATTAGAAAGTCAGAACTTGAAACAACAAATCAGGGTGTATTTATTTATTTATTTGAGAAACAAACGGTACACAATATTTCAAATAAGATAAAAATACAGAGAAGTTCTTGACCTATAAAGTTTCTACCAATTGTTATACAGACGATACAGAAAAACGCAAATTAAAATAACTATTGAAAACAAAACAATTATACATCAGTTGTAATATGGATAATATAAACAGATGAAATTAAGTAAGTTAAATAAATTATATTGTCATTCCCACCAGACCAAGCAAACACTACAAGATTACAAAATATGCATAGAGATTTAAGGAAATAATGTGACTGTAGAAACAATTTATATTGACAAATTAGTTTTTGGCGGAATTCTTTTAGCATTTTTTGTACTTAATTACGTCTGATTTGGTTTTGAATATAACTAACTCATTCCTTCCAGCGCAAGTGTCGAAAGAGGCAACTTAATTTTATTGGGGGTTTTAAGTGATTATCTGGCGTTGTGGCTGGAGTGGGTCTCCACTTCAACCGTCTTTTCTATTCCAAAAGGGCTAGTACGAGCGGTGTTTAAACTAGTTATCGGGTGGAATAAAGCAGCAATCTCTTACGCACTTACTTAGTATCGTATACTGCCATCTCATTCTGACCATTATCGTGTCGATAAAATAGCGCTCGTGCATGCTATACAAAAGTGGCTGAGTAATTTCTAGTTCTTCAGCTCTGGCATCCGTGATAGCTCAGTGGGTAGAACATTGCTTATCGTGCAAACGATGATTCAAATCCCGGGTCGTGCCTACACCAATTAGTGCATAGTCTTTTGTCCTTAATCTTTTGTTTGGTTAATTTATCATGGTTGATAAATGCAATGTTGTGCAAACGACTAGTGTTCGAATCCCAGGTCGGGCCTACACCAATTTGTCTTTTGTAAAGACTTATGTGTAGTTAATTTATCACGGTTGTTAACGGTGAGGGAAAACATCGTGAGGAAACCCATATGACTGAGTTGTACTTAGTCATGTGACAGTGTATTCGTACAAAACGGCGATAGGCCTGCCCCCTATCACGTGACTACACTGTCCATGTAAAACGTGGATACTCTGAACACTAGGTGACAATGTCACGTGATGTTCAGAAGTATTAGTACCTCTGCCAACCCCTTCGGGGATATTCGGCGTGAACGTTTATGTTATTATGTTATGTTATGTTTTATGTTGTTAACAGTAAGGGAAAATATCATGAGGAAACCCACGTTTCTGAGTTGTACAGAGACAAGTGACAGTGTATTCGTACAAAACGGCGATACGCCTGCCCCCTATCACGTGAGTACTGTCCAGGTGACAATGGGAATGTGCGGTGAATAATTTGTTTCCTTTCTTTGTTTAAGGTCGACGCAGAATCTTCATCCATTGTAGCTGATGATTTGGTTACAACTACGATCCTAACATGTTTTAAAGGTATGTTAGTGTTTTTACTTGAAATCCCACTAGGGTATATATTTTAATACATAAAAATATATATGTACCTATCGTTGATATTATTCACCTTATAGTTCAAGCAAGTTTGTTTAATAGCACTTTTAGGCTATATACGGATTTTAAGGCTTTTTCTTAGTATTCAAATGATTGCATGTCAACCAAGATAAGTCAGGCGAAATCGCTGGTTTCATATTAATCCCTAAATCTCAAACATCACTAAAAATATTTCGCATCCGTTTTATTACCTTTCAAAGTATCAATCTGCCGACCCCATTAACTTAACAAGCGTGCAAGCCGACTACTATCACAAAACAAACAAATTGAGGCGATGTACTTGAACTTGGGTAACTGTGCACAATGAATCATTCACTGAACAAAGGGGAATGCGTGATTTGTAATGTCTTTGTGTTTTGGTCACGTGATGTTGTAACCACGTGTGAAATATTTATGTAAATAAATGAATTGGGAGTTACTGTTTGTTATATACATACATACATACATATACTCACGGCTATAAATCCCTAGAAGGGGTAGCCAGAGCTAAGGAACTAGAAGTTTCTCAGCCACTTTTGGAAAGTAGAGTGGGGAAAAGATGGCAAAATAAAGGATGTTGGTTATGTTTACTGTAATGGGTCTCCAACCGCATCGCCCAGTAATCCCTTAAAATCCCCAATACCGTGTAAATGCTGTGTAGTGTCGGCTTAGAATAACACTACCCCATTTCTGCCGGTGGGTGTTCGTAAGAGGCGACTTTGTTATATATAAAAGGCGGTTTTCTATATGAATGTATATACGGTATATGCATACAATCCGTATCAACTTCCAAATGTGACCGAGGAGTTTCTAGCTCTAGAGCTCTGGCTACCCCTTTTTTGGATTTATGGCGATTGATAACCTCTGCCCACTCCATTGGAAACTGAAAGCGTGAATATGAATACTGTATGTATTTAACTTCTGTGTAGTGTCGGCTCAGAAAAGCACTACCCCATTTCTTCCAGTGGGTGTACGTGAGAGGCGACTAACGGTATTGGGACTTTTTAAGGGATTTTTGGGCGATGAGGTTGGAGACCCATCACCAACAACCTTTGTTTTACCATCTTATCCCCACGCAACTTTCAAAAGTGGCTGAGGCTTCTAGGGATTTATAGCTGTGAGTATATGTATGTATGTATGTTCATTTGAGTATAGGAAAGTTTTTCTTAGCACAATAGTAATTGTCATAGTATTGCGAAACTTTTTTCCTATACAATAATAAATATCAAAACGTAATTTTATTGAAGCATAAAAAAAGTTATTTATTGGCTCGTTGTCATACAATATTTTTTTATATAATTTTTTTTTTTTGCAATGAATCAATGGTCAACGTTATGTGATGAATTTTTATGAATCTCTATTGTTATTTTATGTTTACTGTAATGAGTTGAATATGAATGAGTTTTTTTTTTATTTGTGGAATATTTTCTATGTTTGGTGGGGTTTATGCTATTAAATCATAAGGTAGCTATAACGACGCGATAGCTCAAAGGGTAGAATACCGGTTATCGTGCAAGCGACTAGTGTTCAAATCGCGGGTCGGGCCTACACCAATTTGTCTTTTTTAAAGACATATGTGTGGTTAATTTATCATGGTTGTTAATGGTGAGGGAAAACATCGTCAGGAAACCCACATGGCTGAGTTGTACTTAATCATGTGACAGTGTATTCGTACAAAACGGCGATAGGCCTGCCCCCTATCACGTGAGTACACTGTCCATGCAAAACGTGGGTACTCTTATACCAGGTGACGAAGTCACGTGATGTTCAGAAGTATTAGTACCTCTGCCAACCCCTTCTGGGATATTCGGCGTGAACGTTTATGTTATGTTATGTTTATGTAGGTAGAGCGAGCCATTTGTAAAAAACAGTTTATATTTATATATTACGTACTTTTGATCAAAAAGGCAGGTGTCCGAAGTATGAAGAATAAAAGAGCCAGGATAATGGCGTGAGAATATGTATGTATGTTTTGATAAAAACCCGATGGGTGAGTGTTTGTGTGTGTACTTAAACAAGCTTTATCTCCATTACATAAATCACGTGATGCTCAGAGACGATCTATTCCACCTCTTTAGGGATATTAGAAAAACAATGACCCGTCGGCTTAAAACAGCACTGCCCCATTTCTACCCGTGGAACGGTTGTTCGTAGGAGGCAACTTAGGGTATTGGGGTTTCTTAAGTGATTATTGGGCGATGCGGTTGGAGACCCATCAACATTAATTGAAAACTTTCTTCATTCTACTTACAAAAGTGGCTGAGGATTTCCAAGGTCTGGCTACCTCGTTTTGGGATTTAAAGCCGTGACTATAGTGTGTGATTAGATTATACAAATCTATATTTTTTAATTAACAATATTTCATCATGATTGAAAATATCAAAAATTGTTCGCTGTTTTTTTGTGTACATGAATTGTGCTCACCTATTGTACTGCCAGTAAAATGATTTGTTGTATAAGTATTTTTAGTGTATTTTTGTCATTTTTTTCTTAAGTCATCAGTTATTGTAACTTAATTTGTTTTACTTTATGCTGACAAAAAATACCCTATTGAATACCAGTCATATATATATGGTGTCATTTGCTGTGTAGTGTCGGCTTAGAATAGCACTACCCCATTCCTTCCGGTGGGTGTACGTAAGAGGCCACTAACGGTATTGGGGCTTTTTTGGGGATTTTTGGGCGATGCGGTTGGAGACCCATCACCAACAACCTTTATTTTACCATCTTTTCCCCACACAACTTCCAAAAGTGGTGCAGGAATTTCTAATTCCTTAGCTATGGCTACCTCTTAATTTTATATGTATATCTGTGTTTAATGTGCTGTATTCTATTGTTGATCTTCTTTTCCTTTGTAATATTTTTATTATTTTTTATGTAATTTACGTTTACTTTCTTTACGTTTCTTAATGTATGTGAGTGTAACTGTGCTTTTCTTTGTATGTAGCAATGAATAAATGTTTTCTTTCTTTCTTTTTTTTCTTTTCTAGGGATTTATGTATGTGTGTATATGTATGTATATGTATATATGTGTGTGTGTATATGTATGTATATCACATAATGAGTATTCTACTTTCTAAAAACTTCTACCTACTAAAAACTTACTTAAATGATATTCAACAGATTTATGTTTTTCTTCGGTCTTTGCTTTACTAAACCTTACCCCGCAGTAATAAAAAATACTGGAAAAGAATATCAGAATAAAAACGTGGGAACAAACTGACTTTAATCGATCCTGTATATATCCAATTTACAATTATTAAACTATAAACGGTGAACAATAATGAGGAAATAGTGCTAAAGTCTGCGAAAATAATTTAATTAAGTTCGTGCCAATTATCATTATTTTTACTATTTTATAGGGAGATGAATATTTAGTGAGTTAAGCCAGCCGCCTCACACGTGAGTGCATTGTCCAAGAGAAACGTGGGTACTCTGAACTACAGGCGAAATTAATGTCACGTGATGTTCAGAAGTAACATAACATAAACATAACATAAACGTTCACGCCGTTTATCCCCGAAGGGGTTGGCAGAGGTACCATTACTTCTGAACTCACATGGCAGCGCCATCTAGTGTCCAGAGAAGGTACCCACGTTTTGCTTAGACAGTGTACTCACGTGATAGGGGGCAGGCCTATCGCCGTTTTGTACGAATACACTGTCACATGACTAAGTACAACTCAGCCATGTGGGTTTCCTCACGATGTTTTCCCTCACCGTTAACAACCGTTAAAACCACACATATGACTTTAGAAAAGACAAATTGGTGTAGGCCCGACCTAGGATTGGAACTCACGCCCTTCTGTTTTCGGGCGGGTGTTCTACCCACTGGACTATCATGTCGTCATGTTCAGAAGTATTAGTACCTTTGCCACCCCTTAGGGAATATACGTTGTGAACGTTGAGATTCAAGTTTAATAATAGTCAATTTATCTATTGCTAGTTTTTATGTGTTTTTTCTTTTTGTTAAATTATGTAACTTATAATGGTTTTAAACATACATGTATTTTTATTTCTAGATGTTTAGCTCCGGAAACTTACTTGAGTCCAGATATTTTTTTAATATTTATGTGATATCAGACCAATAAAAGCCTTATCATTAAATCAAAAATATTTATTATTTTTAAATATAAGTTATACTATTGTTTTATATTTGTCTCACACACAATTTACTCTCTCGCTGCCTGCATGCCTTTATAATATATTTAAATAAATAAATCGCATCGCATGTGTTCTTGCAACTAGTTGGTAGTCATCACGTGTTTTTTTTTAATCTCGACACTTGTCAGATATCTTGAGTCGCGCTTGATAATGAATCATTCAGCCAATCTTAGTCAGTTGTTGGTCGGCTCCCGTGGAGGTCGGAGGTTTGACGCGAGTTCCATATTTGAAAGTTTTGCTTTTAATCCTTTTTGGTGTGTGTTGAGTTGAAAAGAAAAAGTTTTTGTTGTGTGATATTGTTTTGTTGGTGGAAAATTATTGGTGCGTATTGGTCTTTTTATTAGAGTTTTAATAGTTGATTTATTAAATTAACATTTATTGGTGATTATTATTGTGAAATATTCGATAAAAATATCGAGTTAAAATTAATATTCAAACAGTTTTTAACACTTATATTTTATTTTGTGGATCTAGAAGAATGTGTCTTAAATTAATTTAAAGGATTTTTGCAAACGAAAGTTAAATCCCACAACCACAGATGGTCAACTATACAGCACAGTAAATAGAAATATTTAGTTATTGTTTAGTTCGGTTAGCGTAATTTTAAAATATAATTTTAGTTTCTTACATTACTGTTCAAACACTGAATAGTGTAGTTTTTTGATTATGAGAGAATTTTCATGATCGGTTAAGTATTTCCCAAGATAAACCCTAACAAAAAAACAATCAACAAACTTTATCTCTTTATCATATTTATATAGACTTTGTTTGATTATTTCAATACATCAACCATCTTTAAAAATATCGGCACATATTTTTCTTTTTATCTCTGGCTATCCCTTTTTGGGATTTCTAGTTGAGATCTGTCTATCTATATATCAATACTACCTACCTAGTCCAAAGATAAAATTCGGGTATCGAATGAGGCAACGATGTAGTTAGGATTTTAGTTAAATTTTGGCAGGCGTAGTTCAGGTGTAAGCTTCCAAAAGTAAATAAGCTTTTTTGTTCCGAAGTCCGCATTATCAAAATTATGGGTAACTATTATATGATTATACTATAATTACATACATACATGCATACATAAACACGGCTATAAATCCCTAGAAGGGGTAGTCAGAGCTAAGGAATTAAAAATTCTTCAGCCACTTTTGGAAGTTGCGTGGGGAAAAGATGGTGGTGATGGGTGAAATAAAAGTTGTTGATGATGGGTCCCCAACCGCATCGCCCAAAAATACCTTAAAAGCCCTAATACCGTTAGTCGCCTCTTACGTACACCCACCGGAAGAAATGTGGTAGTGCTATTCTAAGCCGACACTACACAGCTACTATTCTAAACACTATACTATAATTATGTCGACTAATTGTGAGAAGTGCAAATGGTACACAAAGTAATGCTGTCCTTCTTGCAATTATTGATTCATGTTCTCTGTCATGTTCATGTGTGAAAATTAATGGCGTGACTATATGTATGTATGTAGAAAATAACTTTATTTTTCAATGCCAATTACAATGGCCGAGGTCACAGAGTTTTGACCTGAGGTCGTAACATCACGACCTGAAATTGCAGTTAGTAAGATTTAATTACGTTTATTACAGAGTTGTCGTCTCATTAATTGCCTTATACATTGTTTAAAATGCTTTATATAAATAAAAATGTCGAGTTTAATAAGTTCTTGAAAGTCGTAGATGTCGCAAATAAACAGTGCAAAGAAAAGGTACTTATTTAGTTAAACGAAAGTATGGACAATGTGACGATTTTCTATGAATTAAATACATGTCTTTATTTATTTTTATACTTGAGCTACAAATAAATTCTCGCACACAGTCACTTTTGTTCCAATAATATAAATATATGGTTGTTCTTGAACGTTATTTTTTCATGTTAGAGCTATCTTAAGCGCTTGCATACATGCATATAATCACCGCTACGAGTATATATCTCAGAAAGGGGTAGCCAGAGCTTCGGAATCAAAGTTCCTCACGCCCGAATTCTGAATTGAGTATTCCAGCTGAGAACAACTTAAGTATCGTTCTGTCGCGTTGAAATCTTAACAACTGAATGAGGCAAAACAATAGTTAAGTCGTTCTCAGCTTGAATTCTCAATTCAAAAATCGGGCGTTAGCCACTTTGGGAAGTTAAGTGGGGAAAAGATTGTAAATATAGGCTTTCAATTTTCATCTATCTTAGTTAATTCAAGAGAATGTCCGCAAACAAGATTTAAATTTTTTTCTCTGTTCAAGTGAAAAGTTATCACTTGAATAATACAAACACAGATTAACGTACATATGTTTATTATGTATTTGCTGTGTAGTGTCGGCTTAGAATAACACTACCCATTTTTGTCGGTGAGCGTACGTAAGAGGCGACTAACGGTATTGGGGCTTTTAAGGGATTTTTAGGCGATGCGGTTGGAGACCCATCACCAACAACCTTTATTTTACCATCTTTTCCCCACGCAACTTCCAAAAGTGGCTGAGGAATTTCTAATTCGTTAGCTCTGGCTACCCCTTCTAGGGATTTATAGCCGTGAGTACATGTATGTATGTATGTTATCTTAATGAGTACAAGCACAATAGTAACCGTTTTGTCGAGTAAACCACAGTTAGAGAACGTATTTTTGTGGGACTTTCACTCCGGAGTAGTTATAGTAATTGGGAGTGATCAGTCGACATCATTAGCTGGGCGGTAGAAAGTTGACACCGACGCACAGTGATTCGCGTAGAACAAGCTAGGTGGACAAAAGTCATTGTCCAATTTCCTGGAATTGATCGTTTTATGTTGTCAAGAACAACCCTATTATCTCATTTCCAAGAATTGATTGTGCAAAGTCCCGTTATGGCTTGCTAATGAGGTGTTAAAGGGTAAGTAATGACGATTATTACTAATTTGTAATCGTCTCAGTTGCAATTTTGCCACACATTCGACAGCACCTCATGACTTGTGCAGTAAACGAATCAGTGTTTTGTGCTATGGATCCTATTAGTACAGGTAAGAACATTATATTTTTATATAAATCTTACTCCTAGGTAACTAAATCCAATAAAATTTTACGGTCTAAAGGATAGTGGGAAAAACACAAAAAAATAATTTCATTTTAAATGTTTTATAGACTGCAACTTTTTGTCTCCACATGTCTCCGGGTTAGATTTTATATATGTCGTAGATCTAAGCCTAAACTTAATATTAAACATCATTCTCCATGCTCCTTTTTTGCTCTAACATTTTTTTTTATTTTTTTTACAGAGCAAGTGCTTAGTGTTTCGAAAATTGAATTTTTCGAAGAGTGGATCAAATACGATAAAGAAAACAGAAATTCACGCATTTTCGATTATCTTTCGGTTAAATTTGATCTCTCAAATATAACCGAAGTATCCTTGCGTGAAATCACCAAGAGCATCGCTGCTAGTGGCACGAAAATAGCCCAGAAATGGAAAAGTGCTAGTCGCATTAGGGAAAGGTTTCTCTCTATGCATAAAACATGGCTGGAAGGCACAGACTTTCATTTCAAGGTGTCTGTTAACCCTCCAGTTGCCACCACTTCTACTGAGGGTGCTCAGCGACCGGGAAGACCTCAAAAGAGCTTTGAGGAGTCATCATATAAAACAAAAAAACGACGTGTGGACGGCATCGTTTCTGAATGGAGTGCAAAAGAGTTGGCAATTGCTGCAGAAGTAGCTAGTAGATCGGAAGGCAAGCGGAACGTTGCCCAAGCTATAAAGCGAGCGAGTGATGGAACAAGTGTTGAGCAAAATGTATCCTGCCCTAATGGAAGACTTCTCACCAATATTGAAGCGTGTGCCTATTATATGGACGCTAAGTGTACAAGTCACACGTACAAAGCTACGAGGAAGTGGGAAATGAAGGCGGGACATAAAGTGTTTCCATCATACTATAGTATACGTAAGTGTTTTTTATCCTGTTATCCCCCTTCGGAGCACATTTCTGTAACGGAAACACGCGCAGAAATTAAGCTACAATCGATTTTAGACAAAACTGCTGAGAGATTAGTAAAAACACAGGAAGAAGTTATAAGAAGTGTGCTTCCACAAAATTCGTCATTCACTTTAATAAGTAAGTGGGGCTGTGACGGTAGTTCCGGCCACAGTACCTACCAACAGAAATTTGAAGATCATGAGGCCACAGATGAGTTCTTGTTCGTATTTTGTTTCGTGCCATTACGTTTATATCATGGTGATATAATTATTTGGCAAAATCCCCACCCTTCTTCGACAATGAACTGCCGTCCTATAAAATTTATATTTTCCAAAGAAACCACCGATTTCACTGTAGCTGAAACTAATAAAGTGTTGGAAGAAGTTTCGCTCCTACTTCCAACACTATGTTCAGTTGGTGATACTCAAATTTCTGTTGAACATAATTTTATCTTTAGTATGGTAGATGGTAAGATTTGTAACGCGTTGACGGAAACACGCTCTTCTCAAACTTGTTATACATGCAAAGCAACACCAAAAATGATGAACGAGCCCTTAACGGACACTTTTAGCGTAGAACACGATTTTGGCTTTGGTTTGTCCACTTTGCATGCTTGGATTCGTAGCTTTGAGTGCTTGTTACACATTAGTTATCGCCTTGACACCAAAAAATGGCAGGCCCGAAGTGCAGATGAAAAACAAAGTGTGAAACAGCGCTCAGACAAAATCAAGTTGTTATTTAAGAAAGAAGGGTTGATAGTGGACAAACCAAAGCCAGGATACGGAAACACAAACGATGGAAACACAGCGCGTAGATTTTTTGCTAATGCAGATAAGAGTGCAGAGATTACAGGTTTGAATGTTGAGCTCATAAGAAAATTTGATATTATCTTAAGAATCCTTGCCTCAGGCTATGATATAAATTTAGAGAAATTTGAAGAAGCTTGTCGTGAAACGCGTGAGCTGTATCTAAGTCTGTATTCGTGGTATTTCATGCCCGTTACCGTGCATAAGATCCTTGTGCATAGTGTACAGGTAATAAAGACAGCACTTCTTCCGATTGGACAATTCTCCGAAGAAGCCCTAGAAGCGCGTAATAAAGACCTGCGCCGATTTCGCTTGCACAATACGCGAAAGACGTCTCGCATTGCCACGAATACAGACTTATTACACATGCTTTTAACTACATCCGACCCTTTAATTAACGCCTTCAGAGATATACCCAGGAAAAAACCTGAAAAGTTAAATTCGGAAGTTTTAAAATTAGTTATCCCGCCTTCAGTGCCCATTTCGCGACCTTATGTAAATATCCCTCGTAATGAAAATGATTACATAGAGTCGGATTCTTCAGATGATGATAGTGATAGGGAATGATTGTAACATGTATAGAATATTATTTTTTAAGTAACTGACTTGTAAACATTTGTTTTTTATATTAGTTTTAAGTTTAGAAAAATGTTTAATGTGGGAGAATACATGATTTTTGCATTTTTTTAAATATATATATATTATTTTTTCATTCTTTGTGTTTTTATTTACACTACCCCCCTCCCATTTACCTTAAGTCATGAAATGCAAAACAAAGTACAGAATACGTATGATTAAGCACATATAGAGCCATTCGAGTCGAAAAATAATTTTGTCCATCTAGCTTGTTCTACGCGAATCACTGTGCGACGACGGCGGGTACCTGAGTCGCCTGAGTTAGAAATGGTTACCCTATGCCTTAGTTTTTTCCTGAATTGGGTAGCTGTAACTGTATAGTTTAATTGAGTGGCTGAAACTTTATAAAACTCGTAATCAAATAATAGAATCATACATACATATACTCACGCCATCAGTTCCCAATGGGGTAGGCAGAGACTATCGATCGCCACATTGATTAAAAAAAAATATGTGCAAAATAGCACATTGAGCTCCAGAGACAACAATATTTAAAATAATATATATTACAGAAATAATAATTAATAACTCATGGCTTTAAACCCCAATAAAGGGGTAGTCAGAGATTCAGACTTGAAAGATCAGCGTCATTTAGTAATTTGTTCAAAAATATTGTTGGAAAAGATTAACATAAAGGATAGTTCCTCATGGGTCTCAAGCCACATACATACATACATATACTCCCGGCTATAAATCCCTAGAAGGGGGAGCCAGAGCTAAGGAATTAGAAATTCTTCAGCCACTTTTAGAAGTTGCGTGGGGGAAAGATTGTAAAATAAAGGTTGTTGGTGATGGGTCTCAGGCTTCATCGCCCAGAATATCACTTAAAAAGCCCCAAAACTGTAAGCAGATAAAAATGGGTTAATGTTATCTATTCAAACCCTAATATTTTGCTAATAATCTGTACAAAACGTACGTATTTACAACGTCCGTTCTAAATTATTATATAAATTTTTCAAGGCAGCTTCTTCAAGGTGATCACGATTTTGCAACCGCATAGTTTTCTTTTATTTGATTGGACTCTTAATTGTGTTGCTATTTAGGCGAGAATCTAGGTTTAGAAAATATACAACCACAGGAGGCCTAGCATGACCGCTATTTCATTGTCACGATGACGGTTAGAATAAGATGACAGTATGCGATACTATGTAAGTGCGAAAGAGATGGCTGTTTTATACCATGGATATCTAGTTAAAAGGTCGCTCGTACTGGCTATGCAGAGGACGTTTAAAATCAAGATTTACATGAACAAGAAACTTTACTTATACTCACGCCCATTATTCCCATTGGGGTAGGCAGCGACTAGTTGACGCCACTTTGCACGGTCTTGACAAATATCCTTTGCTTCCCTTACAATCATTAACAAGTCCTCTGGTTTAGACTTGCACATGAAGGTCCAATTGCTGTGAGATATGGCCAAACAGAATTGACGAAACAATAATATATATATTTTACGCTATTATCGCAAATTGGGGTAGGCAGAATCTATCGATCGCCACTTTGTAAGATCCTGGCAAACCTTTCTTGATAAATTTACATCCATGAATCTTTTCATATATCACTTTTTTATACGAATCTATAAATGTTTCGTATTTTGCCATTCAGTAACGAAGCCAGGGAAAAACACGATAATTGGTAAACAAAGATAACCAACGATTATGTTTACAAACAATTAAAGTGACCTCATTAGAAAAGCTTTTTTATTGAAGTTTTATAATAATATAGTAATATAGCCGTATTTGTAAAAACACCTTTTTAATAGGGTGATCTGCGGCGATAGGCTGCCCCCTATCACGTGAGTACACTGTCCATGCAAAACGTGGGTACTCTTAACACCAGGTGACAAAGTCACTTGATGTTCAAAAGTATTAGTACCTGTGCCAAGTGCCAACCCCTTCGGGGATATTCGGTGTGAACATTTATGTTATGTTATGATCTGATGGGTTCTCCTAAAATTTTGGGTAATTAATTGCCAAAAGAAATCTATTAAATCTCTCAAAATGAAAAGCGCTTATGGTCCCTGTTGCCAACCCGCACTAGGCCAGTGTCGTGGATGTATTCACTCGAACCAATTGATAGGGACATTTATGAACTAAGAAGATGAATTTAATTTGAAAGATTCATAATTTTATACTCAGCAGTTACTGATATAAAATACATAATTAATTTTTATTCTATGTGCTGTGTAGTGTCGGCTTAGAATAGCACTACCCCATTTCTTCCGGTGGGTGTACGTAAGAGGCGACTAAGGGTATTGGGGCTTTTAAGGGATTTTTGGGCGATGCGGTTGGAGACCCATCACAGACAACCTTTATTTTACTATCTTTTCCCCACGCAACTTACAAAAGTAGCTGAAGAGTTTCTAATTCCCTGGCTCTGGCTACCCCTTAAGGGATTTATAGGCGTGAGTATATATGTAATTTGTATTCAGTGATTCGTCGAAATCCAGTTATATTCGCAATAACGCTCTCATATCTTGTATCTCGATCGCCTTGACCGATACATATTCGATTCTCGGGCCGGCACTACTAATTTTATGTAAAACGTTGAAATCGACATTGAATCGACAGTGTGTTTATCGGAGTCTTCATTTCTTTTGATACCTCTTTTTATTACTTTGAATCTTCAATGATGCGTATATTTATATTAATTCACAAGGTCGCAGTATTAAATGCATATGGCGGAGACTAAATTTTGTGCGATCCAGTAAATCCTTTCGCGTCTCTTTTACGTTTCTAATACTAGCTACTAGTGATGAAACTAATGTTGGTTTTTATTATCGTGATGTGAATGTCGGATCCCAAAATTTGCCCATTCCCATTCCCAGTCCCATTCGCGCATCTTGTTTTGAGAACGGTTGGGTTGATTAGAATACAAAAATGAGACGCGGTGCGATGCGAAGTTCTTTATTACATACATATACTCATGGCCATAGATCCCTAGATGGGGTAGCTCGAGCTTAGGAATTAGAAATTTCTCAGCCACTTTTGGAAGTTGCTTGGGGAAAAGATGGTAAAATAAAGGTTGTTGGTGATGGGTCTCCAATCTCATCGCCCAAAAATCCCTTAAAAGCCCCAATACCGTTAGTTGCCTCTTACGTACACCCACCGGAATAAATGGGGTAGTGTTATTCTAAGCCGACACTACACAGCAAATTTCTTTATTATGCAGCAGGAAATTCGCATCTTATCGCAGTTTTGTTTACAATCCCTAACCGAAGTGTTATCCCGCTCGCACTAGTCTGCTTATTACGTTAATAAAAACAAGTATGAATCCAATAAATATTCAATATAACATACATACATACATACACTCACGGCTATATTTCCCTAGAAGGGGTAGCCAGAGCTAAGGAATTATAAATTCCTCAGCCACTTTTGGAAGTTGAGTGGGGAAAAGATAGTAAAAATAAAGGTTTTTGGTGATGGGTCTCCAACCGTATCGCCCAAAAATCCAATAAAAAGCCCCAATACCCTTAGTCGCTTCTTACGACACCCGTGGGTAGAAAGGGGTAGCGACATTCTAAGCCGGCACTACACGGCAAATATAAAATAAAAATATTTACGAATCCAATGCGAATATGCGAATGTGAATATTTGTTACATCACTACTATCTGCCAAAGTCATTGAAATATCTGATTATATTTAAGATTAGATATTTCTGCCTACATTTACAGCTTTAAATCCTGAAAAAGAGTAGCTATTAGCTTTTGAATTAAAAGTTTCTCAGCCACTTTTGAATTTAAGGAAGGAAAGTTTAAAAATGAACTTCGATTTAAATCGACTGTTACGACCCACAAGAAAAAATTGGCCAGTGCCATTTTCAACAGACACTGCTTAGCTATTACGTAGATAATCTCATCCTCTATTAAAGTAGCTACGCGGAAATACTTCTTATATTTGTCTCCGCTGCCTACCGCTTAGTAAGATTGTTTGTTTATAAATCTCGTTTGGCCGGCGCCGGCGCATTTTACTAACCTGACGGTTTACTTTCACTGTTTTCACTTAACTCGTTTTTTTGTTGTGTTTGTATGACTCGTGTGTGTTTGATTGTTTTGTTAACATACATATGTGGAGATATAGACATAGTCAATACACCGTCTTTCTGCGTAGGGGTGGCAGAGGAACTACTCGTTTTTAAGAACGTATTTTGATATTTAGTTTGAGAGTGCCGACGTTTCGACTGGACTGAGTAGTCACGTGGTATGGAATGCATTTTGAGATGTTATTAGAAATACAATGCTAAATATTTGGTGACTCCTAGGATTTTCAAAATAGACTGTATTTTACAAAATCGCCAACACACACACATTCAAACACACAAACACACACACACACATACATACATACTAACGTTCACATACATTTGAGGATGCAAGCGCATGCAATTTTAAAATCTAAATGTATTAAATTTAAGTTTTCATTTAACATAATTAATATTAACCTATAGTTCTCTCATTTAGGGAACTTGTGCTATTGGTTGATCTCATTCTTTTTGTGTAACTTTTAGTTTATAAACATATTTTTTAAGAAGCTAAATTGATTGTGAGCCAACTTTATGGGTTGAGCAAAATACTTATCCTAAGTTTACAGGGCTTTGTTCTTCTCAATAAAGATATATTATTATTTTGGGCATGACTTTTAGTTCCTCGCCTCTCCCATGGCCGAAAAAGAAAATATAAATTTTAAATGGGAGAGGCGGTACTCCCCGACAAAAGAACAGTCGGTCGGGGTCAGGGACTCAGGTTCAAGAACCGACGAACGATCCGAGCCGTATCGAGCAGCACCGCCTTCTGCATTTGTGCTGGAACCGACACGCTACAGAAATCCAACCGCCTGGTTGGAATTAACCCATTCGCGGACAAAACAATTGGGATTATTTCTGTCGAAGTCACACCCCACATGTCGGTGATCTCGTGAGCCAGATCGAGATACTTCCGACGCTTCTCGGTTTCAGCTTTCACGAGACCCTCGTCATGAGGGATAGTGTAGTGTAGTAGATATTATCATTGCTGATTGGTGCCGAATTAAAATAGCCCTATCAACCAATTACTTCCCGTGGATGCCGTTCGAAGCGACTAAGGGTATTGCAGACTTATCATCAATGATCCTTTATTATACAATCTATTTCCTATTCATTAGCTCTGGCTCCTCTTTTTTATATATCCATGAGTATATGTAAATAAGTCGCGCAAAACTCAATTAATTATTGCCTTAGAGCAAACGTATTCAGGTCGTTACTATTTCTACACCAGATTTGAACCCAGGCTCCTTCTCAAGATGCTCAACCTCTAAGCTGTCAAGGTCGCTATTATCATTATCTTTTTTTCTCGGTATCATTTATAATGGTATCATGTATCGTTGCCTACGTGACCGAGGTCAGCCAACTTGTCTTGGAAAACGAATCCATAATAGCTCCTTATTGTCTGTCTCGCACTACGTAACAAATAATAGATTCCAAAGGAAAGCTTAGACAAAAGCTCATTTTATTTTATTAGGGACATCAACAGCACATAAACACATATGTTACAATTAGATGAGTACAAAGAAAAAGCCAATAACAGACATCCACAGAAGGTACAAAAAACAGTAGTACATACAGATATGTTAGAAAAGTTGTAACATAAAAGGTGTGGAATGATTGAATGATTGATTTGTGTTACATTTGGTATATATATATGTGTGTGTGTGTGTGTGTGTGATTTACTTATTCCCTCTATTTATTATCTAACGTTTTAATAACGTCGAAACGGAATTTGGCCTTTGAAGAAGCAAAAGGATCAGTTTCACCAAAGAGGTTATTAAATTGATTGATTGGCAATAAGCTCATATTAAAAAATAGTTTGCTTCATTTTATTTTACACAACATAACATAAACATTCACGCCGAATATCCCCAAAGGGGTTGGCAGAGGTACTAATACTTCTGAACATCACGTGACTTTGTCACCTGGTGTTCAGAGTACCCACGTTTTGCATAGACAGTGTACTCACGTGATAGGGGGCAGGCCTATCGCCGTTTTGTACGAATACACTGTCACATTACTAAGTACAACTCAGCCATGTGGGTTTCCTCACGATGTTTTCCCTCACCGTTAACAACCATGATAAATTAACCACACATATGTCTTTAGAAAAGACAAATTGGTGTAGGCCCGACTCAGGATTTGAACACTAGTCGTTTGCACGATAACCGAGTGTTCTACCCACTGGGCTATCACGGTTGCTTAGTTTGCTTCATTTTATTTTACAATGTTTTTATAAAGTAATATTGCTACGATGTACATGCATACTTAATGCCATGTCATTAGTTCCCATTGGAATTGGTAGAGACTTTCGCACATTTTCGATTTAATCTTCGTGGTCGTCCTCTACTGACGTTATCATCCAAATTCTGAATATAAACAATTCAATTAGGTGTTCAGTGTCGGCTTAGAATATCACTACCCCATTTCTTTCCATGAGTGGGTAGAAGATTGTCAACTAAAGGTTTTTGGGGATGGGTCTCCAACCGCATCGCCCAAAAATTACTTAAAAGCCTCACTCTTAGTCGCCTCTTACGACACCCGTGGGTAGAAAGGGGTAGTGACATTCTAAGCCGGTACTACAAGGCAATTGCCCTTGTTATAATTTTAGTTTTTTAGTTAATCTTAAGTCATTATATAATTATGTTCTATTTGACTTTATTTCTATACATCTACTAAATCGCATATCGCTCGAACGTGGTTTGAATCTTGAAGCCCATAAAGATTGATTAATGTAAATGACGCACGAGAGGTTTGCCAGACGGGTACAAATTGGGGACAGATAGTCTCTGTCTACCCCAAATCGGAACTAATGGCCTTAGTATATGTTGTGTGGTCTTTTTCTACTAAAAGAACCATTAAATTGCTTCTTTCACCACTTAATTAACAAATCCAATATGTTTGCCCGAACCATCCAAACTTAAATTATAAAATAGAATAGAATCATCATGCCTAGCTTCTCGAGCTTATGTTTCCACGGATATTAATCGGTAAAAGGGGTAGGCAGATCATCATAATTTAAATTAAATTTAATTTCTTCAGCCACTTTTAGAAGTTGAGTGTGCAAAAGTTTGTAGAATAAAACATGGTTGGTGATGGGTCTCTAGCCTTATCTTCCAAGAACTAAAACGCCCCTAAACCGTTCCGTCTTTTACGACACCTGCGGATAGAAGTGGGTTCGTGCTTGTCTTAGCTGACACTTTTACACTTAATGTTTTAGTGAGTACAACAGATAGACGAACCAATCGTTTTAAATTTTATTTATTGCTTTTGATTTAATTTGTCTTTTGTAGTTAACTCACGTATAAACGATTGTCACTGAATAATTATTACAGTAATAATTGTTATATTGTTGTGTCGGCGGCATTAGACTGATAATATTGTCTGCATACGCAAAACTTCCATTTCGAATTCACTTCAGTATCTAAACGTTCACTCACGGCTTTAAATTCTACAACTAGTAGCCAGATATACAAAATAAAAACGTGCTTAGCTACTTTCAAAAGTTAGGAAGGGAGAAGATGGTAACATAATGCATACATACAAATACTCCGATTAGTTCACATTGGGGTAGGCAGAGACTATCGATCGCCACTTCGTACGATCCTGACAAACCTTTCTAGCTACATTTATATCCATGAATCTTTTCATACATGCTCTTTTGCTCTTTACGCTTTGGACACAGTCTTCCGCGGTCGACCTACACTGACATAGTCATCTACAGCTCCATAAATCTAATAATTTTGATATTTCTTAAAAACTCTCAGTCACTTCTCTAATAAATGTCACATCAAAAGGAAGTCACATGACCTTCACCATCGCAATACTGACAACTTCCGTCAAGAGTACATCTGACACAATTTTACCTTCGTCCTAGCGTCGTTTTGAATAATTCAATAATTCTCTTTGGCGCTCCATCCTTATATTGGCGTATGACACTCCTTGTGACCTCGTGGATGTGTTTTATGACTCATAGAAGTCCCTATAGGGATAGGAAAGATTATATGGCTTTATGTTACTAGGCTTTCTATCTGCTATATGACACAAAAACAAAAAAAAATATATAAAAAAAGTAGTGTCGGTTTAGAATAGCAATAATCCATTTCCTACAGAGCGGTTGTTGAAAAAGGTGACTTAGGGTTTTGTTTAGGGTTCGTCTTCGAGTTTCTTAGTGCTATTATTCTCAGAATGCACTGACATATTCGATTTCTCATAGACCCCTATGCCAGTAAGAATGATGTTATAAAGCCTTTGTTACTTACCATAGTTTTAGCTATTCATTGGTGAATAAATTTTTGAAGCCGATACAGCCGTTTTGGACCCTATTTACTACAAACAAACACACAAACTAATATTAGTATTGACATATAAACCACGTGGTTAGCTGACCCTCAGTCGATAAGTTCGTGATTTCCGGAAATATAAATGCAGAATTAAATATATACGGCTGAACGGAGAAAGCTAACGTAATACTGATTTTATCCCGTTACAATCCTGCGAACTTTCACTTTCATTTGAAGTATTACAACCAAAAGTTGTTACATAACTTGTGACATTTGTATAAACGCATAATATACGTATACTCAAGGCTATGAATGCTTAAAAGGGGTAGATAGAGCCTCGCAATCAACAATTCTTTAGCTATTTTTGAAAGACAGTGAAAGTAAAGTATTTTTAGTGGTAATTCTTAGTGTAATAGCGGTGTAGATTATATGGAAAGAATGAACGAAAGTAATTCATTCATTCGCCTTTTAACCCCTTGCACGGGTATATTTGGAAAACGGGGTTTCTAATTGATACCTTCAATAATAAAAACTTTAAACGTAGCGTCTTTTTAAGTCACAAAGATGTTCCCAATTATATTAAAATTAAACATACCCAAGCCAAGGCAAATTTTCCTTCATTTCACCGTTGCGATAGCAGATCAACTTATTGTACTTAACATCACATGATAATCACGTGCATATGATTATCATAAAACAATAAATCCACTCAAGCATATTACAAAGATCGCGGTAGATAACAAAACTGTACATAACAATTTCCCTATTGCGTAATTGAATACATTCTTATAATATACAAAACTGTTATGAGCAGGACATAACTGTTATGTTATTGCAGACTTGTTGGTGCTTCTCAAACTGGTATGCCTGATAATTTAAGTTTTGTATTATGAATTGCGCTTGTCGTTGTATATTATAAAATAAGTACTGTGAGTTAATAAGCATAATAAGTAAATAGCTGTGTAGTGTCGGCTTAGAATAGCACTACCCCATTTCTTCCGGTTGGTGTACGTAAGAGGCGACTAACGGACTTGGGGCATTTAAGGGATTTTTGGGCGATGCGGTTGGAGACCCATCACCAACAACCTTTATTTCACCATCTTTTCCCCACTCAACTTTCCAAACGTGGCTGAGGAATTTCTAATTCCTTAGCTCTGGCTATCCCTTCTAGGGATTTATAGCCGTGAGTATATGTATGTATGTATGTAAGTACTTTTAGGGTATAGAAATAACAAAATCTTAACAGTGACGCTGTTAGTTCGTATTGGGGTAGGTAGAGACTATTGATCACCATTTGTGATGAACCTGGGTTCATCTTTTTGTTCATAAATTCCCATTAATTCTTCATACTGCAGTCGCCTGTCTGATTGTTACCTTATATAATTGACATGACGATAGTCCCAAATTAGTAAAAAGCTTTTTTTTTTTAAACTATCTTCTCACGAAGATACAAAAGTAAAATTTGTTCCATTGCCTAAAAAGCGTCAGTCCACATTTTCCTGTTCCAAAATTCTTGTTTTTTGCATAAAATTTATGCCATAAATGTTTTATTGTAGTAGTTAAACTAGTCTTGCGTTATTAAATGTGTCAGATTATAAAGTGCGTTATAATAGGTATTTGATATTAACAAATATGTGTCTTCTTATATCTACATATTCTCACGCTATAAATTCCCATTAGGGCGGGCAGATATTATTGTTTGCCACTTTGTACGTTCCAGGCAAATCTCTCTTACTCCATTTACATCCATTAAAATCATCTTTGCAATACTAATAAATAACCAATACGTAGAAAGATTTAATATTCCCGATGATTCTCATGTAAGACAGTTGGAGAACCACTGATATGTGTTTCTTATAAGCCATTACGAAATCGCTGTTCATGCAGGTGCCATGCGACGGTTTGCGATACAGAAACCACTTTGCTCTTGAACTATATGCGACGTTACGATGCATTTTAATGCAGCTGTAACTCATGAACTAGAAGAGAAATCTGTGTATAATTTAACGTATTAATTTCGATAAGTATCGACTTATAATACATACTATACTCATGACCATAAATCCCAAAAAGGGGTAGCCAGAGCTTCAGAGCTAGAAACTCCTCAGCCACATTTAGAAGTTGATAGGGGACCAGCAGGGCAAGCACGAGCACTATTTTATCGACACGATAACGGTTAGAATGAGATAGCAGTATACGATACTAAGTAAGTGCGTAAGAGATGGCTGCTTTATCCCACGCGATAACTAGTTTAAACACGGCTCGTGCTTGCCTTGCAGATTGACTTATAATAGGTATCCCATTTCTTCGCGCGTTTGGCATAAGGGGTGACTTGGGGTTTTGGGGCTTTCATAGTAATTTTTGGGTAAAGTGGCTTCAGAACCCTCAACAGTCATTTTTTCCCCACTACAATTCGGTATGCCAAGTTTTACAAAAGTGGTGCTGATTACGAAACCATTTCGAGATATTATGTTTTTAAAACATATTTTCTTGAAATTAAATCAAACAGAGCTAAGATGACCGTTATTTTAGCAAAAAACTGTAACAGTATTTGACCTTCAGCGTTATGTCAAAGACATTCGTTCTTGCAGTTTATTAATAAAACATCGGAAATCATAGGTTTGTTTAGTATAATATCGTAATTATTTCATTTGGGATCACAAATTCGTGAAATATTTTGCAATTAGCAACATTTTTACTAAACATTTCGCTTTATTTGCATGTCGCTACGTGATATTTTCAATCGATGACGTCATTAAGTACAAAACTTGAACAATCTTTAAAAAATCATAACTTTGTAATTACTTATTTTAAATGAAAAACATTCAAATCAGTTTTCTATTTTCGTGTTGGCTATCGAATAAAAATATTTTATAAATACCAAAAAAAAAACTTTGCATACCGAATTCCAAGAAGGACCCAAGAATATATAATTCTGAATCTCTGGCTTTTATGATCTTAGCCTTGAGAATATGGATGTACGTGTCCAGATTAAGCTAACATTAATAAATACGTACATACATATATATACTCACGGCTATAAATCCCAAGAAGGGGTAGCCAGAGCTAAGGAACTAGAAGTTCCTCAGCCACTTTTGGAAAGTTGAGTGGGGAACAGATGGCAAAATAAAGGTAGTTGGTGATGGGTCTCCAACCGCATCGCCCAAAAATCCCTTAAAAGCCCTAACATTAATACGTTTCTTAAAATAATTATCTAGGTTAGGAATTTGATGCCCTTGTCTGTTAATTGACTTTTAACCTGTTATTGATTGTCAGTATAATGATAAAAGATTGAGGTTATATTTAGTTTACTTCATTTAATAGATTTCAGCAGAATAAAAATAATTGCAGCAATTTTCTTGTTAATTGATACATTTAGATATTTAATGGGTAATATTTTTATGACAGTCATTAGGGAAATACAAGAAAATTCACATGTGTGTGTGTGAGTGTGTACTAAAAGTTATTACTGAGTGACTTAATTATCTGACTGTTAAGGGTTTTCTCACGTCTTAATTACCACCATTTTCAAAAAGAGTTTATTGCAATTTTCACAATGGGGGATTTACACAGAACTGTGTTGATTATAGTATAATTATGTTGTCATCATTAGTTTTTCTGCGTTTGTGACGTTGATGTGTTCGAATATATCCTTGTTGTAATTGACTCGGTACCAGGATTTCTGGTTGTTTTAATCTGATGGTTGGTTGACGTATTAATAAAGGGTTGTTTCTTTTGAAACACGGTCAGAACATATAGCGATAATTACAGTTAGTAAACGTCAAATAAGTGTAAGTATATATTCAAGGATAAATATTTTCCTTAGTTAATCATTCAAAGTTGGAAGACATATTTGGATCAAATAGAGTATGTATTCAAAAAGACAGGCGTTTGAAGCCTAAAGAATAAAAAAGCATGTATGTAAAGATTGATTAATGTAAGTGAAGGTTTGTCAGGATCGTACCAAGTGGTGGTCGATCGTCTCTGCCTACCCAATGAAAACTAATAGTATGAGCATATGTATGTATAGTACGTAAAGTTTGTAAACTAATTCATCTTTATCCATTTAGTATTCCAAACTAAAAACACTGACCAGCTAATTGTGTTTATCCGTCAATCCTATTGTTCTAATACGTGTAATTTCTGCAAAAGGTTAGTTTACTAGCCAAGCATTGTATAATCGGAATTGATTATTATGAAACGAAGATGTGTAATTATAGAATGTACAAGTGCATTCAGCACCTCCGCAAAGGCTATTGTTGATTCAGTATAATGCTTTTCCTTTTATGAACATAATATTATTAAGGTTGCCGCTTGGATTTGCTACTCGCGTTCCGTGAGTCACGTGAGCGTCAAGGCGCGTGCTCTGTCAGAGTGACACGTGCGGTGTTCTGCAAGGAGCGTTTTTGTGGCCACATCTATTAAAATTATATGTAGATAGATATACGTTGGTGATTACAGATTATAGTTATTATAGTTTAAGAATCGTTCTATTTTCTTAAGTTAGATTCTTAATGAGTTATGAGCGTAAATTTTAATTAGTTTTTTTTATTTAAAACGTAATTTATTAATGCGACATGATAGTCCAGTGGGTAGAACACCCGCCCGAAAAACAGAAGGGCGTGAGTTCCAATCCTGGGACGGCCCTACACCAATTTGTCTTTTCTAAAGTCATATGTGTGGTTAATTTATCATGGTTGCTAACGGTGAGGGAAAACATCGTGAGGAAACCCACATGGCTGAGTTGTACTTAGTCATGTGACAGTGTATTTGTACAAAAACGGCGATAGGCCTGCCCCCTATCACGTGAGTACACTGTCTTAGCAAAACGTGGGTACCTTCTCTGGAAACTAGATGGCGCTTGCCATGTGAGTTCAGGAGTATTGGAACCTCTGCCAACCCCTTCGGGGATAAACGGCGTGAACGTTTTATGTAATAATTTTCTTCTAATGGTGTGAATTGTGATCTTTTATTGCATTCTAATTAAATCAATTCTTTAGCAAACTAATAATAACCCTTTGCTTAAATTCAAATTAAACAGATATTTGTATTAAATTGATAACTAAAGGAAATGATAAAGAGTTGACGCAAGTATTATAAGTACATCAACGGTTCACGGGTGCGGGAGATAAGCGATTTGATGACTAACGACGAATAAATGGTACAAATAAAGATTCGATTAAATAGTTATTGTATGCAAAATAAAGTATATAAATATTTACGAACATATGACACAGATCAAGTTAGCCCCAAAGTAAGTACAACTTGATGACTTGTGGTATAGAATAATAACTTAATAACCTATGTAATATAACAAAATACACCATAAAAATAACATCCAAGACTAAAAACACTATTAAGAATAACAAAGAATATAAAAGAGACAAATCCTACTGTTTGGAGTGCCTTTTCAAGGACTACAATGTTTTTGTATCAGTTTAAATAACTGATATGATATTGCGTGATATGTTTTGACGCATCTTATTATCTCGTGCTCAATAATGTTAGAATACATACATTCTGATAAAATACCAGAGTGAATTAGATTAAAGATATTAAAACAAACGGTTTTAAGATAGTTCACTTCATCCAGTTAATAGTTCTTCATCCATTTGTCTTCTTTTTAGTCGGATTTGAATATGCATTTCTTTATTTTAATAGTCCTTTGTTTCTTTCATCAAAAAACTTCGAAGATGTCCACTTCTTTACTACTACTTACTTACTAGTGTTCTTCATAAGATAAATGTAAAAGAAACAGCTAAAGATTACAAATATAAACCTTCTATTACGTCAATGAATAGTCTTTAATATTGCGAATTTATTTTGACTTTATTGTCCTTCGGTTTAATGATATTATGTATTGCCAGTCAGCCATTATAAAGAAGATGGATTACCTGTTTCTCGGTATGAATGCTTTAGTAAATTACTATAGACTTTGGATTCTTATGACGGGATATAAAAAATGATAATGATTTTGAAGATGCTTTGACATTTTGTTTTTTTAGCATCGGCTAAAACATGACGCCATTGTGACTAATTTATTTTATTTCTTTGTTGGTATCAGGGTTGACATTTTAAAATAGAAGCTAATATTTTTTTAAATACGTCGTTGTCAGTATCTGTGGAGTAGTATAAGTATGAATTATCACTTTTATGTTTATTTTTATTAAATATGTTTCACAACTTCAACTAACTTTAAATTAAAATCTAGAAAATAGCTCTTATAGATTTAGTTGATTTAACAAAATTGTTGATTTTACCATGTTGTGCATTTTGGGCTTTTACCTGGCATGTGTATGTTATATTAACCATACCATACAAATGTTTTGTGCAAGAGAACACCGAGAAGTGAGAAGGCCGCCATATATAGTTATTTAGTTATTTTTTTTGGAAAACTGTATTTGGTGAATATTTCTGTTTGATGTGCTTTCTATTCTCAATACAGGAAGTTTTCTGAAGCACTATAATTTGTATAAGTGCTTGTGACAAAAAATTAATAACATAACATAACATAAACGTTCACGCCGTTTACCCCCGAAGGGGTTGGCAGAGGTACCAATACTCCTGAACTCACATGGCAAGCGCCATCTAGTTTCCAGAGAAGGTACCCACGTTTTGCTTAGACAGTGTACTCACGTGATAGGGGGCAGGCCTATCGCCGTTTTGTACGACTACACTGTCACATGACTAAGTACAACTCAGCCATGTGGGTTTCCTCACGATGTTTTCCCTCACCGTTAGCAACCATGATAAATTAACCACACATATGTCTTTAGAAAAGACAAATTGGTGTAGGCCCGTCCCAGGATTGGAACTCACGCCCTTCTGTTTTTCGGGCGGGTGTTCTACCCACTGGACTATCATGTCGCGTAAAAATTAATTCGCCTTGATAAACAGGTTACAAAATATAAAGAAAGTATTTTTAATTTATGTAGCAAAAAATGCATTTTTAAAATGATGTTCCTTCACTAAATTTCGACTATTGCCTATACAAGTTTGTTTCGATTGTCCTCTGACCCGTATAAAATGGGTCGTTCCGTAAGCCTAAGTAGTAAATGACCCTATTTGCATAGGATAGCGATAACTGTGTATTCTAGTTTATAGCTCAGCAGGGCAAGCACGAGCGGTGTTTAAACTAGTTATCGCGTGGGATAAAGCAGCCTTCCCTTACGCACTTACTTACTACTTGCTGCTACTTCCACTATGTCCGTCCCACTTGTATGTAATTACTACGGAGAACGCACCCTCCAATATTTAGTGCCTAAACTATTTAATGAACACGCTCAAATAGTGAAACAAAAATTAACAAACTCCAAGCTTAAACGTCTTCTTAAGAATCACTTCCTGGAGTTGTGTCCTTAAGTTACCAAACTTGAGGATATAATTCTAGGAAGATCGATAAAGGTTAAGTAGGTATATCTCAGAAGTTAATCGCTAGTTTTTAAGAGGCAACTGTTATTGTTATAGTTATGTATATAAAACGTTAGTGCGCGCTGCTGCGCTGTATGCTGTAATTAGTAATAAGTTAAGTAGTGGCTGGTCTACAGCTCGGCCGCGGGTCGAGTGGTGGGGGTCGAAGGACGTCTCCCCGCGATCGTGCTGTGGATCAGCCATTGCAATTTACTTTGTTTGATTAACACTCCATGTTTCTTATATCCGCCAACAAACTACTATGTAGTTTGGCGGAATTATTGTAAACAAATTTTGTATGTTATTAAAACGTAATAAAGCATTAAAAAAAAAAAAAAAAACTATTGTTTACTGCCATCTCATTTCAAACGTTATCGTTTCGATAAAATAGCGCTCGTGCTTGATCTTCTGTAGTCTGCTTGGAATAGCACTAACCCATTTGTTTCCGCGGGTGTCCTTGAAGGCTACTTACAGTTTAGATTTTTTTAAGTAATTGTTGGGGGATGTGGTCGGAGACTCATTATTACTCATTATCCGTCATTTTACAATTTTTATTTGACATTTTGCTACTGAATTTAAAAATCGGTTGAAGATGTTCTAAATCTAGCTGTGTAGTGTCGGCTTAGAATAGCACTACCCCATTTATTCCGGTGGGTGTACGTAAGAGGTGACTAACGGTATTGGGGCTTTAAAGGGATTATTGGGCGATGCGGTTGGAGACCCATCACCAACAACCTTTATTTTACCATCTTTTCCCCACTCAACTTTCCAAAGGTGGCTGAAGAATTTCTCATTCCTTAGCTCTGGCTACCCCATCTAAGGATTTATAGCCGTGAGTATATGTATGTATGTATGTATGTTCTAAATCTCAAGCCCCCGTCGCTCTGCCAATTGAGCTAAAGTGTCAATGGCTGCCAGCGCGAAATTCTTCTATCCTTTATTTCTTTTACGCTTTTAAATATTTTTTGCGTTCCCTACCTCCGAATTGTTTACAATTCTTTCCTTTATTTACATAAACGTTCATAACATAAACGTTCACGCCGTTTATCCCCGAAGGGGTTGGCAGAGGTACCAATACTTCTGAACTCACATGGCAAGCGCCATCTAGTTTCCAGAGAAGGTACCCACGTTTTGCTAAGACGGTGTACTCACGTGATAGGGGGCAGGCCTATCGCCGTTTTGTACGAATACACTGTCACATGACTAAGTACAACTCAGCCATGTGGGTTTCCTCACGATGTTTTCCCTCACCGTTAACAACCATGATAAATTAACCACACATATGACTTTAGAAAAGACAAATTGGTGTAGGCCCGTCCCAGGATTGGAACTCACGCCCTTCTGTTTTCGGGCGGGTGTTCTACCCACTGGACTATCATGTCGCTTATATAACTAAAGTCTTATTCTAATATTGTATGCCAATTAAAGGCGTAAACAACACTTGCACAATCATAAATTCAACAAACCTTATACCTAGTAATTTAAATTAAAAAGTAAAATAAATTTATAAATATCTGATAAAATAAAAGATCTTGTATGAAAAGATTGATTAATGTAAATGAAGTAAGAGAGATGTACCGGGATCGTTCAAGGCTGGACTATCATGTTCCTTTATTTATTCTTTATTTATTAGTAATAATCCCCACATGAGGTTTTCATGAACAAAAACATTCAAATAATTTATCTTTCAGTTCCTAAAAAAATATACACAAATTTCAGTATATCCCGTAGTTACCTGCTTTAAAATTTGTTATAAACATTCGTTTTAAAAATATTTTAGTGGTAAGTGAAAATTAAGTACATACATACATACCTATGTATGTATGAAAAATAAGTACAATGTTGTTCTTTACTTTTACTGTAATTTGCTATCTCTTGGGAATGAAAAGATTTTCTGTCATATGTCATATGAAATCCGATTGATCTATTTATTTTTTCACTTACATAAAACTATGGACATATTTCCTATTTTATTATTTTAAAGTAACACAAGATAATTTATCTTAAAACAGGTTGAATTGCATCAATAACAATGAAGTAAACTAGCAAGCGACATCTTAATATGCGTTGATTGGTTCGTCATATCTGCTGACTAATACTTCCTTATTGAATTCTGTAATTATAAGTGAAGTCGCAGTTTCATGTGGGATTATAAGTGATAATAATAGGTGGGATAACTTCAATGTTGCTATCTGTATTTTGCGCTTAATCGCTGTTAAGATAAAAAATATATATGTATAAGTCCAACAGCAGAGTGGCAGGATAACAAGTTTTTTTTTAAGTAGAGCAATGTGCGTCTGAACTGTGTGATAACAGAAAGCCAATGCATAAGCGTAATAACGGGCTCCTACAAATTGTACATATCTTTGGGGCAATCTTCTAGCAATCCTTTATTAACTTATGTTAATAATAAAATTCTAAAAACCAAAAATTTTAAAAATGCATGTCTTAGCGCTTTGCCATACTAAGCTATAAACCGCTAGATGTCAGCATACATCTAGTTGTAATCACCAAGAAGGATGCGAACCGGCGAGACAACGCGGCAGTGATTACACGCACGCGAGAGTGGCTGTACCATACATATACATACAACATACATACATACATATACTCACGGCTATAAATCCCTAAGCGGGGTAGCCAGAGCTTTTGTCCTTGAGTAAAAATGGGGTAGTGTTATCTAAGCCGACACTACACAGTAATACGTATACATATACTCACGCCATTAATTTACATCGAGTAGGCAGAGCTTGCTCATCAATGAATTTGAACGACAGTACTGTTAAAGATATAGGTGTCTTTGGGGCAGTTTTCCAGCAGCCCTATATTGTTAGAAACGACAAAATAACACAAAATGATAAAGGTCTAAAATCAAACATAAAAAAATATGCATTCCACTATCACGCATGTCTTCGTCACACCAAGCCGTAAGGCGCTAGATGTCAGCATACATTTAGTTCTATTTTCCGAGAAGGATGCGAACCGGCGAGACAACGCGCAGTGATTACACGCACGCGAATGCAACGTGATAAGCACTATATTTCTAATGATTGTCGCCGTGTAGTGTCGGCTTAGAATAACACTACCCCATTTCTACCCGTGGGTGATCGTAAGAGGCGACTAAGGGTACAGGGGCTTTTTAAGTGATTTTGGGCGATGTGGTTGGAGACCCGTTACCAAAAACATTTATTATTACTATCTTTTCCCCAATCAACTTCCAAAAGTGGCTGAGGAATTTCTCATTCCAAAGCTCTGGCTACCCAGTTAAGGGATTTATAGCCGTGAGTATATATGTATGTATTGTCGCAGAATTCTATGTATGTAACACGATATAAGCTTTCCAACCGCATCGCTTAATAAGCTCCCTTAGTTCGCCTCTTACGAACACTTACAGTAAGAAATGAGCGCTTGTGTTAAGCCGACATATACAAATATGTTCCTGATTATTGAGAAAAATTTAATATACTGTTCTTTTTACATACATTCATATTTTAATTACGCCTAGTTCCCATTGGGGTAGGGCAAGCTTGCTTATCAATTATTCTTTATCTTGTGGTTACGAAAGGCCAATGCATTCGTGTAGTAACGAAAAACATTTTTTTCGGCTTTGCACGGGAATTAAACATGTCATTTACACGCATATTCACAATTTTTCGCGCCGAATTTTAAAGTGATATGATCAACTAAATAATGACCTATTATATCTTTGAGCTACTTACTATAACAACGAACACAACTACTACCTATTCATTAAAATTAAATCATCAGTGCTATATATATATATATATATATATATATATATATGGGTGACATAAATGGGTGAGCTGTGTAGTGTCGGCTTAGAATAACACTACCCCGTTTCTTCCCGTAGGTGTACGTAAGAGGCAATAAAATTTACGCCGTATATCCTAAAAGTTTTATATGGCTCCTATGGTAGTAAGAATTCTGAACACCATATGATATTTTTGTCTCTATTCATGTCACATGATAGGAGCAAGTCTATCGCTACCGTTTTGTACAAATACGCAACATATAACTCAGAGCTGTGAGTTAATTTTCCATTAACTTCTTATAGCGATTGTAGATTTTAGTTGATTGTAGAATTTGTGTTCTTTTCCACTAATCCACCATAGTTGGTTTCATAATCCATATTCCTTTATCTCCTCCTGACATTTTTATAAAAAAATCTCCGAATAAAAGCCAAAATTCCTTATGATGATTCCTTATAAAACAAACTATATATTATTTTTTTATTGTTTCAGAAAACAATGGATAACACCAGCCAGACACACTCATCCAAACTGATTTGACACGTATCCCGACATACGTTCGAACCAAATCAGAACCAAAACCAAACCAACAGACTTAAATCTGTCCTCATAAAATACTATTAATGATCTCTATTTGAAAATTTGTAAAAATGCCGGCAATACTATCGAAGATTCGCGAACAGGCCACCAGAGTGCAGTTGCAACCGACTTTAGCAGTCGGTGTGGGTGTAGGGGTTGTCCTAGCGGCGTGCGCCATCTATGGGACGCGAGAGAAGAAACAACCGCCTCAGTGTACTAACAACAATAATTATAAGGTAAATGAGTTGTTTACTAAAGGGTTGCCTGGTAAAAAAATAGAATTTGAGGAAGTAGAAATGCCAAGAAATTTTTGCTTGAAGTCAATGGGAATGGTTATCATAAACTTTTATATTGTATTTTTTTTTCGAGGAATTCATTAAATATTTGTAAGGAATGGTGTAAAGTTACTTCAACTTAAAAACACTAGGTAATGCTCAAGGACTATCCAATAACCGCAGGAAAAGGGTCGTTAAAGCGAGTATGTCACCTGTCTTGTGACCAAATGACAGTTTTTTTTTCATCGTGGTAGTATATATCACAAAAGACGTGACAAACATATTATCTCAAGCTTAATGCTACCGGGGTTGGACACACCAAAACAGGGCGAGTGGCAGCCCTAACTTAGTATGTAATTATTACTGTAAGGCGAAGTATAAAGGTTAGATTAAGGCTTGTGTCGTTGGGTTCATAGCTTATGTGTTATTTAGCACGTGTAAGATGTTCATGAAATGGTGCCAATACTACTTCGTAGGGATGACTATAAGAAACATTATTCGGGTTATTCCTATCTGACATCTGGGATGTAGGGTGTCAAATAGGATAACCCCTTATCCTCATATTGTGGAACAAGTAGAGTGGTAAAACAGCACCATAATTTAAATCTTTTTGTTCATGAAAACCTCATGTGGGGATTATTACTTCCTTCCGAATTAGTAAAAATTCGGAGGTAGGAAACGCAAACACTACTTAAACGTGTAAAAGAAATAAAGGATAGAAGAATTTCGCGCTGGCAGCCATTGACACGGTGGCTCAGTTGGCAGAGCGTCGGGGCGTATACCCGAGGTCGCGGGTTCGATTCCGGCCTGTGTCGAAGTTTTTCTTTCCTTTATTTATTCTTTATTTATTAGCACCATAATGTTATACGTGCAATGACGTGCATGCTTCACATGTCAATGTATGTGTGCCGCCGGCTTAGGATTACACTTACCCAATTCACCCTGGGGGTATTGATACCCGCGAATTTGGGTTTTGATCTTTTAAGTGATTGTTGGGAGATGCGGCTGGGGACCATCTCCAACTTTATTTTTACTTTTCTTTCTTTCCCTTTCTCAAACACTCACTCTAGTGACCCCTTATGCCGTGAGTATATGCTTGTTATCAATCTACACCTTGACATGAAAGAGTAACGCTCGATTTCTGAATTGAGTATTTAAGCTGAGAACGACTGTTGTGTTGTTAAGATTTCAATGCGACAGAACGATTCTTAAGTTGTTCTCAGCTGGAATACTCAATTCAGAAATCGGGCGTAAGTCTTATCTTCTACATACATACTCAGATTAGTGGTCTTTACTATATGTCCATGTTTATTTAATTAAACTTAAGTAAACGCAAATAGCTCAAGTATTAAAAGGATAATAAGTGCTACTGTCCGTGTAGGTAAGGTAGAGATTTGTAAGAGGTAGTTAATCTCATCTTAAGACAAATAAGAATGAAATAGCCACCATTTCTCTTATATTTTGCATACTATATTTGACTCTCATATGTTTGATTAGAGATATCTTTGCTTTCATGTTGAAGCTACTGTATGCACCTAAATTCCAACCAAGGCATAATTTTAGTCGAAGGACATTTAAAGGCAAACAATGCCCTTAAAAGCAGTTACACAAACAACAAAGCATAGCCAATTTGGAATGCATGCTAAGGGTTAATCGGTGTCACAGACTGACAATCAGAATAGATTCTTGAAATAAAAACCTTAATGGCTGGAATTTAAAATCTCATCATAGAGGATATCATTGTAGTGTAATTTAAATGTATTTTTTGTTTATTTATGCGACAGATCACAAAGGCACATTCTTTGGCTATTCTCTCAACGCCTTTGGTTTATTTATAAATAAGTTATGTGTAAGAAATTCCGACCCCCACAGGACGAGGCGTGTGAGAGCGAGTATGTCATGTTAGGAGTGAGATACTTACAGATTTTGTATGGGCAATCTGTTAGTTTCTCACTTCTCATGTGAAAAACGCGCTCTCATAAGTCTTATGCTACTAGTGCAAATAAAAAATAATAATAATTAAAATTTGAAACTATTTATTTTAAAGTTTTTTAACATTTATAATTATAATACAAAGGGGTATTAATCTATACTTATAAACTAGATTGTGGCCCCTAGGGAGTCTAATATAAGATTTTACAATATTTACTGGACTGGATTTAAAATGTACTAAATTAATCAACAAAAATAATTAAAAATATCTTATTTATTTAGAGGTGGAGGGCGATGGGTTCACACATTTACCATAAATAAAGTATTTTTTAATGCACTTTTCATATTTTTTTTTAAAATTAATAAGGTCAAGACTTAGTTGCTTAGGCAATTGGTTAAGTATATGAGGTAATATGTGAGTCCACCAAATACCACCACCTTTCTTTCCTTTTCCCCACGCCTCTTGATACACAAGTTTAGAGCCACAAGTAAGGGTTGTCACGGTTACAGGTTGCAAAGAACGGTAAACTTCACTCGGTAGAAAATGGTAGCACTGACCGATGCGGCGGTAGATGTGGTAGCGATCAGTGCGCCCTCTGTCGCGGGGAGGCGGACACAGACAATAAGCAACATATTGTAAGTATTGGGCGGTTTTATTTTGGGCTTATTACACTTATATTTATTGGATTACATTCTTAGTGGTATTTTATTGATTATTTACTGGTAAATACCGTAAACACCGCTTATCATGCCGATGATGTTCAAATCCTGAGTCGGGCCTACACCAATTTGTCTTTTCTAAAGTCATATCTGTGGTTAATTATCATGGTTGTTATCGGCGAGGGAAAACATCGTGAGGTAACCCACATGGCTGAGTTTTGCTTGGTCATGCGACAGTGTATACGTACAAAACAGCAATAGGCCAGCCCCCTATCACGTGAGTACTCTGTCAGCTAAACGTGGGTACTTTGAACACAAGGTGACAATGTCAAGTGATGTTCAGAAGTATTAGTACCTCTGCTACCCCTTCGGGGATGTACGGCATGAACTTTTGAGTTTTTGAGAGTTATTTTATTGACTTTACTGTGTCAGTCAATTGATATACTCAATCACTACATGTGAATGGTTATATTATTCGTAAACGATCACGAAGGACGCATTTCAAAAAATAAAGCAGGTGTCTGAAGTGTGAGAAATAAAAGTGCATGTATGAAAATATTGATATGAGATGGATAAATATTGACCTAACTTGATAAGCTAATAAGGCAGTGACTATCGATCGCCTTGAACGATCCCGGCACACCTCTCAAACTTCATTTACATTAATCAATCTTTTCATACAAGATCTTTTATTCTCTATCTATCTATATATATGTTAGATTTTATATTAATCTAGTTATCCTTTATTGCACTAAATACAAAGTAAATCTAACTTAATATTACACAGAAATATAATTTAAAAAAAAAATATTAAAAGTAACACGACAAAATTAGGCAAACAAACCGCCCCAAGTCATACCCGGCCCAAAGGTTCCCATCACACTGGCAGCATTTCCACGCTGCACAGCGAGTGAAATCCTCTGGACCAGAAATGCCCCTGAGCGGTAGTCCATTCCCTGATCCCTCAAACGACGACCAATTTCCCTAACAAAGTTTCTACCCTGCGATCCCCAAACCCCCATTGTCTCGACGGCTAATGGTACAAACCAGTAACTCCCCATCAGCTGCGCGTACTTTATTGATTTTTGCCGCGCTGCCATCTCCGCCGCGGCCCCAGGAGTTAAACTTGTTGAGCTAATGTGGGATGCCGCCAATGTACATACACACGTAGCATCCCATAAAAGGCAACGACCTCTTTCCCACGGTATTAAAGTGAGACCGTCCGGACGTTTCCCGTCGCTGCGGCACAAACCTGGTGGTTCCAAAACGGATGGAATGTCAGCAGAAACGAGAGCCCTCCGGACGATGTCATTTATTGAGTGATGGCGGGAGAGTCTCCCTGCGCTTTTGACACAATGTAACCCATGACGCCCCAGCGAATCGACCGATGAACCACAAATACAGCGGTGTGGCTCACATATGTTGCATCCAAGACGAAGCGCCACGGCTACACGCAGGGAGTTGTTATCCAGAAATGTACCTAAATGCGGAGATGGCAACGCATGCAACCAAGCACCCGACTCCGGCTGAGAGACTGCTCTCAGACGAGCAAGCTCCGCTCCCGAGCTCTGCGTCAACAACCCACCGAGGGAGGACTTGCATAGTTCCTCATCCCAGGAGCGCTGTACGCTGGGCTTCTCTGGACAATCTCCTGCCGGGCAACGGGCTCGCCACAGCTGAAAAGCCTCATCGGCGAATGGGATGCTAAAACTGTCACCATCAAAACTTAGAATACGAGTGACAAGCTTCTGCACCCCATGCGAAGAGGCCAAGAATGCTGGGAGTTCTGTGTCCTGTAGCCGACGAACACCGAGACCACCAAAACGTATTGGAAGTGCTGCCTGCGACCACTGTGAGGGAGACATATGAACGTTTAAAATTGTCTCTAATAGACACTTCAAATTTTCGTCATATGAGTCTGCCTCCCCTCGACATAACCATACTGGGGCAGTTCGTAAAGTATATGTCAACCTTGGCTGGGAAAGGCAGTTCCTAAGAACAGCAAGAGCCACATGCGCAGATAACTCCTTAAGATGTGGCTCAGCTCCAACCATAGTATTCAACTTGCTCCGCAGAACCCCCGGCACGCCTTCCGGAAAAATGGGTGCGCCCAACAACATGAAATTTGTCTTGTCAAGAACTTTCACCCCCGGCATCAATAATTCTAACTCCGCTTTGGAACTCTGTGCCAGATACCCAGAGCAAGGAAAAACCTCACATTTTTCTGAGTTCATGTGAAGGCCCAAGTCTTCTAACCCACTAATAACAGTTTTCAGATCATCCAAAACTTTCGCTAGTGGTCCGCCTATGGTACCATCATCGAGATACCAAACGTTCAATGGGGACCTCACTGATTTGACTACATTGTGTATGGCCAGGCTGAATAAAAGTGGACCCAGGGGGTCACCCTGTTGCGCACCCACCCGAGACTCCACCAGATTTTCACCAAAGTACAGGTTACTTGGACTCGAGTAACACTGATGGAGAAACGGATATATGGATGGAACCAATTCGTGTACCTTACCCAGAATAACATCACGCTCAACCGTATTAAAAGCATTCTGGAGGTCAACCTTTACAATAATGTTGTCAGAGTTTGCCCGGTCAAAAGAAAATGAGCGGGTGGCGTGAATCGCAGCCTCGCAACCCAAGGGAACTCCGAACCCCAACTGCTGCGGTTGAAGAACACTTGATGCAACTGCCCTGACAGCGCCGCAACCAAGTTTTGCCACCAAGCGTCGAAAGACACTTCCCACTGCTATGGGACGGAACCCCCCGTCCCTCTTACGCAAAGCGCATAGCGATGCACCATAAAGAAAAGGGCATACTTCTCTGTTCACCATTCCCTTTAGCATAAAGTTCGCTAGATTAACTAGCGAACGTAAGAGAGTGGCACCGTTATCCCCAGCCGCTGGCGAGATCAACTCCTTCAGTATATCGGGACGAATCCCATCTAAGCCAGCTGCGGACCCGCTGTTGAAAGACATGATTGCTCTCAATACGTCAGCTGATTCAACCACCAGTAATTCATTTGAGAGGTCAGGCTCAGGAGGGAAGATAAGGTGACGCGAGGGCGGTGGGTGCTTTCGACGTAACGACTCCAAAGTCTCCTCACTATCGTCAGCTACGGAGCAGTCTGAGAGAAGAATTCGCACAGCACCACCAAGATCACCATCATACACCTTCGATTCGACGTACTTGTAAAAAGCACGCCGGCGGTTGCCATTTCCACTCCTGAGACGAACATCCAATGGCTGAACTCCATCTAAACAACATGCTGATATATTGGCCTTAACCTTAGAGGTAAGGGACCGGTTTCTGTCATTTGACAAAGGGACCCTTAGACAGGAATAAGCAAAGCTTAAAAGATCAAGCCAATTATCGGTCCCATTGCACTCCACACACCTCTCAATGAGCTCTGACAACTTCCCAGCAGCCAGACTTCTGGCCCCCTTGGGGACGTGTTTCAAAATACTTACTTTAGTTCTCAGGGAAGACAATACTTTCAGCGAAATTGTTGGCCTACTAACGCCCACATTAGCCGGCACATCCCTCTGCCCCTGCGACTGTTGAGGCGGTGTAAACAATTGTGCATCTTTGTGCATCCGACTAATGTGGATGTTCAACCCTCGTGGATAATCAAAATCCCTTGAGGAACCAGGACAGTGAGGACATATAGCCCGATTATTAGTAATAATCATAATTAATTATACTTCATAATAATAAATTACTTACAGTACCATCCAAATTCTCGACTGATTAGACAATTATCAAAACTTCTATGTTACTTTAGCATATAAAATAAAAACTTTTTATACCATATAGTTAATTTAAGTTAAAATATATGTACATTTTTACAAAATATCAAAAATAAGCTATATTAATAATATTCTAAAATGTAAACAAACAGTGCTAGTGCCGCGTGACGTTGCGTGACTACGTTGTGAATACGGCGCCAACCTCAAGCGCCAGCAATCTTTCATCAGCCAATAGGGTTTCGTTTGATAGCTTGTTGCTAGGTAAATTTGTTTGTTGCTATGATACGTTTTTCTTAGCCTGGATACGGTTTTGATGATCTTGTTTATAAAATGTTATGAAATTTATAAATGCGAATATAAGCGTTTATATATCGACTTTTCATATGTATATTGGTTTATTAGCTTTGTGGATTGTATTTCTTCCGTTTTGTAAAGAGGTGGTCACTTTTGAATAATGTTTATCATTTATAATAATAATTTGTCGAGGAGTACCGCCTCTCCTATTCAAAATACACCACCAAAGCACCGATTGTATGTATTTGTTAGATTTTAATTAGAAGATGCTTTGACTGATTGGTTCTGAATGCTGTAAATATTAGCTTTTAGTTATCCCCGTTTCCAACTATTATGTTCACGGAAGCGTGACTGAATAAAGGTCGTCAGAACGTATAAATTAAATACATGTCGTAACCCCTTTGTTGCCCTTTTTTAAGAAGCAACCGTAAATGCCACATGCTCGCAACGTTTGGGTGTAAATATCACAAAAGTCAATGTTCATTGTGTACATTGTTGTTGTTGTTATTGGCCTTATTTAAGAGCTTATTCCATTACACTTTGTCGTTTCTGAATTCAGACGTCCTTCGAAGTTACTGCTGCAGACGCTTGTTATTCCAGTACACAAATTTGTCTACTTTTCAGAAGCCTAGCGTTCTGAACGTTATTCCACTAGTCTGAATTCAGATTCTGTGGCTTTCAGACGTCTTCATTCAGACAAATGGAATAAGCTCTTTACTGTACTGTTTCAACTTACTATATGTATAATATGTGTTGCTGTCGATGATCCTTATATAATAAATAAAATCAATATGACTTATACCTCATACCTAGACTAAAGGCTTCATCCCAAAAAATGTGAGAGGTTCGTGGCCTTCTGGAAAGGGAAGCCTTCTAGGTTGCTAAAAAGCAGGTTTTGGGCCTTATAAAGTATTTTTTGGGGATGTGGTTGGAGACCCATCATATGCCTTCCTTTATTTTGCATTTCCCCACTTAACGTTCATTAGTAGCTGATTATTATTTTTGGTAACCCATTTTAAGTGATTAGATTACCACCCGTCAGTGTTGTTATGTTCAAGACGAAGACAGTTTGCAGTATTGATAATGTCACAACACCTTTCAAATAAAACATACATACATATACTCACGGCTATAAATCCCTAGAAGGGGTAGCCAGAGCTAACGAATTACAAATCCCTCAGCCACTTTTGGAAGTTGCGTAGGGAAAAGATGGTAAAATAAAGGTTGTTGGTGATGGGTCTCCAACCGCATCGCCCAAAAATCCCTTAAAAAGCCCCAATACCGTTAGTCGCCTCTTACGTACACCCACCGGAAGAAAAGGTGTAGTGCTATTCTAAGCCGACACTACACAGCATCAACTAAAACAAACTCAAATAAAACATGAGCTTTATACGCTTATTTTGTTAAGTCAACCCTCCCATAGCATATAATAAACTATCCTAGATTATTCTAAGGCACTGTTCGACTAACGGCAAACAGTCGTGGGTTATTAAGTATTTTCTAGATTGATGGCAACGGTAGACGTAATCATCGTAATAATGCATCGTTACCATTAAGTTTATGGCTTAACAGTTTCTAGGTACAGAAATTGCTCTAGCATTTTGAATAAAGTTTACCTTGTTCTAATGCATGTTTGCTGTGTAGTGTCGGCTTAGAATAGCACTACCCCAATTCTTCCGGCGGGTGTACGTAAGAGGCGACTAACGGTATTGGGGCTTTAAAGGGATTTTTGGGCGATGCGGTTGGAGACCCATCACCAACAACCTTTATTTTACCATCTTTTCCCACTTAACTTTCCAAAAGTGGCTGAGGAATTTCTGATTCCTTAGCTCTGGCTATCCCATCTAGGGATTTATAGCCGTAAGTATATGTATGTATGTATGTAATGCATCAGAATGATTAATTTCTTATATTTTAGAACATCACGAGACATTGTCACTCGTATAAAATATTTTATTATTATTATTACTTGGTGTTCAGAGTACCCTCGTTTAGCTTGGACAGTGAACTCATGTGATAGGGAGTAGGCGTATCGTGTTTTTGTGCGAATACACTGTCACATGACAAAGTACAACTTAACCATGTGGGTTTCCTCGCGATGTTCTCTCTTACCGTTCAACCATTATAAATTAACCACACATATGACTTGATAAAAGACGCATTCGGGATTTGAACCCTACCCTTTCTGAATGATAGGCGGGTGTTCTTTTCACTGAGCTATAATATAACGGATGTTATTGTAAACATTCTGAATTAATAAATCACACTTGTGATTTTAGATCTAACACTTCTCACACAAATTGTGCTAGATAAAACAAGTTATTTTTATTACAAAAAAAATATATTATTAAATAAGTTTACCCCAAACAGGATGAAGAAGAGAATCCCCAAGACAAACCTTCCGTCCCAGGTCTAAACGTAGAGTTTCTCCGCCAACTGGTTTCCCTGGCCAAGATCATGGTGCCAGGGTTCCGAAGTCACGAGGTGGTGTTACTGACTGCCCATACCTTCTGTCTGTTCACGAGGACCTTCCTTTCTATATATGTGGCTACTTTGGAAGGCTCTTTGGGTGAGTTATGTTTATGAATATTTTGTGTCTTTGGACTTATGTTCATCATTCATTCATATACTCACGGTTATAAATTTCTTAACGGGGTAGCCAGAGCTTTGGAATGAGAAATTCCTCAGCCACTTTTAGAAGTTGATTGGGGAAAAGATGGTAATAATAAATGTTTTTGGTGACGGGTCTCCAACCACGTCGCCCAAAAATCACTTAAGAAGCCCCATACCCTCAGTCGCCTCTTACGATCACCCATGGGTAGAAATGGGGTAGTGTCATTCTAAGCCGACACTACACGGCTGATGTTGTTTAGAGTATTTACTTTTTGGTTGGACAAAGTTATGTGAGTTTATATTTTATGAAGTTTATACTGATCTCAGTACATTTTGTGACTAGATCTTTTGAGTTATATGAAGAAAAGTAAAGGTACTCTCATCAAGTTGGCCCCATAGTCAAATTGTTCAGAATCTCCCTAACAACACTCTTTTCCTTTGCTACCCCACTTTTGTTACAGTCTGCATATATTTGTTTTGCCAAATAACATTGAACAAGGAAGGAAGGAAGCCAGCCCCAGTTAGCATGAAGCTTGTTAGAAAGCGTATGATACGTGATAAAATGACAAATCTGTATAAATAATCTACCAGTTTTTCATTTCTGCCAAGGGTTACAGGCTTCAGGGCTTACTAGCCTCTGAGAAAAGAAAAGGTGCCTCCCATTTTGATTTTAAATCGTTTTTCTTTGCTTATTCCAGTGCGCCACATAGTACAGAAAGACATGAAACGTTTTGCCTCACTACTAATCCAGTGGTTTGGTATCGCGATCCCGGCTACCTTTATCAACTCCATGATTCGATATCTGGAGAGCAGACTAGCTTTGGCATTCAGGTATGGCGGAAAGAGAGATATTTTATATTAATTGTTGTTAATGCATACAAAAGCTGAGTATTTATATTTTGCGTTCAATTTTAAAAACTTGAATTTGTCTGCCTACACACATTAGGCCAGTTTGGTGGGCCATGGTCTAATCAATAGCTGAAGAGGTCAACTCTTCAAATCTGCTAATACAATCATGGAACATTGGGCAAGATTTTTAGAATGTGAATCTTCGTTACGGGCAAATGCGACAGCAATTGATTATTATAGGGGTTAGAAGAGATGAGGACGAAATTGTGGTTCTCTTTGAAGACAGTTTGTCCAGGGTAAGCTGGAGCCCCTCAATAGGAACAGAAATTGGTGATTTAAAATTTAAACGTACCGTTTAATCAGCTCTTAAATGTGGGAATGGGAAAAAATACAAATACCAAAAAAATAAGACTAAAAACTAATTTGGATCAACATTTATAACAATTACTAATAAAATAACGTTCTCTTTTCAGGACTCGAATAGTGAACCACGCGTACGAGCTCTACTTCAAGAACCAAACATACTACCGAGTGTCCAATTTGGATGCCAGGATAGAAAACGCTGACCATAGGTATGGACTTTTTTTATTGTTATGCAATTAGTTCTTCTTTTTGTACTTATTTTCACTGTTCATGTTTTTTTGTATGTGTAAAAAAACAAATAAAATCTTTTCATTTATTTCATTTATAAATACTTAATTTGCCGTGTAGTGCCGGCTTAGAATGTCGCTACCCCTTTCTACCCACGGGTGTCGTAAGAGGCGACTAAGGGTATTGGGGCTTTTTATTGGATTTTTGGGCGATGCGGTTGGAGACCCATCACCAAAACCTTTATTTTACCGCCTTTTTCCCACTCAACTTCCAAAAGTGGCTAAAGGATTTATAATTCCTTGGCTCTGGCTACCCCTTCTAGGGAATTATAGCCGTGAGTATATGTGTATGTGTATGTTATAATTACTTATACTCATGAAATTATTAATCTTTGGCGTATTGTATTTTGTGATGTTACCTTTTACTTTTTATGGACCTATTAAATAAATAATTTTAATGCACACATGTGGGAACAGCAAATATATACTGGCCAGTACACCCTGCTGTGTACCAACTTATACTATGTATTTATGCTTTGCTCGAAAAACATTTCGACACCGCGATGTAGAATTATGAGTGAGACGCTGCTATGTGCGAGTGAGTCCGCAGTAGTGTGCGTTCTAACTACTCCCACACACATAAATACTTTTGGGTTTTCACGATACTACGATCTACACCATTACAATCGAAGAAATCGAAAGCTTAGTAAAATGACCTCGTTTTACCTTTTTAGTATGGACCTGATATGCTTGGATAATAATACAAGCATTTTATTATAGTAGTTTTACGGCAGACAGTAAGTTATAAATAGGTGTGGAAATTTTGTAAGGGACATCAATATTTTGACGACGTGATATCTCAATGGGTAGAACACCGGTTATCGTGCAAACGACTAAGTGTTCAAATCCCGGGTCGGGCCTACACCAATTTGTCTTTTCTAAAAAGACTTATGTGTGGTTAATTTATCACGGTTGTTAACGGTGAGGGAAAACATCGTGAGGAAACCCACATGGCTGAGTTGTACTTAGTCATGTGACAGTGTATTCGTACAAAACGGCGATAGGCCTGCCCCCTATCATGTGAGTACACTGTCCATGCAAAACGTGGATACTCTGAACACGAGGTGACAAAATCACGTGATGTTCAGAAGTATTAGTACCTCTGCTATGTTGTTGTTGTGCTGTTTATGTTATGTTATCAATATTTTTCTTCATAAAGACTTTTTAGATTTTTATAAAAAACAGAAAGGTAAAAAACATTAAAATTTGACACCATTACTCAATTATGGTTTTTTTTCCAGATTAACCGAAGACGTATCAGTTTTTACAGCAAGTGTTGCTCATCTATACAGCTCGTTAACGAAACCTTGCTTCGATTTGCTCCTCATAGTTCTGACCCTGGCTACCTATTCTAACAATATGAAGGGAAATATATTTTTAGGTAAGCATACATACATAAGAGATATTCCTCAGCCACTTTCGAAGTTGAAAATAAGGTTGTTGGTGGTTGGTGATGGGTCTCCAACCGCATCGCCCAAAATTCACTCAAAAAGCCTACCCTTAGTCGCCTCTAATGATCTACAGGCAGAAATGGGGTAGTGCTATTCTAAGCCGACCCTACACAGCTAATCTTAGGTAATGTATACTTTTATCTATATGTACGATCGAGATACAGACATTACCCAATAAAACCTTGCTTTCATCTACTGCTCATAGTTCTGACCCTGGCTCTGTTAGAATAGGTATTCTAACAATATGAAGGGAAATAAAATAAATATAAGGGAAAACAGAAGGGCGTGAGTTCCAATCCTGGGTCGGGCCTACACCAATTTGTATTTTCTAAAGTCATATGTGTGGTTAATTTATCATAGTTGTTACCGGCTCCCTCAGGAAAACATCGTGGGGAAACCCACATTGCTGAGTTGTACTTAGTCATGTGACAGTGTATTCGTACAAAACGGCGATAGGCCTGCCCCCTATCACGTGAGTACACTGTCTAAGCAAAACGTGGGTACCTTCTCTGGACACTAGATGGCGCTGCCATGTGAGTTCAGAAGTATTGGTACCTCTGCCAACCCCTTCGGGGATAAACGGCGTGAACGTTTATGTTATGTTATCTTATATATTATTTTATAGAGTAGCCAGAGCTTTGGAATGAGAAAGCCACTTTGTGAAGTTTAGTGGGGAAAAGAATGTTTAGTGGTAGGTCTCCAGTCACTTTTCCTAACAACACTTAAAATCCCCAAACCCTAAGACGCGTCTTACAACATACATACATATACTCACGCCATTAGTTCCCATTGGGGTAGGCAGAGACTATTGATCGCCACTTCCTACGATCCTGACAAACCTCTCTAGCTTCGTTTACATCCATCAATCTTTTCATACATCCTCTTTTATTCTTCATACTTCGGACGCCAGCCTTTTTGAGCACACTCTCAATTTGGTCCAAGTGTGTTCTCCGTGGTCGTCCTCTACTAATATTACCATCCATTACAACATTCACGAATATAAAACGGTTTGGATGATAGGCTATTTGACTAAGTTTTGAAAACTATCTCACGGGGTTAATTTGTTTATAAGGAGCCCTAAAAAATATTTTAGTTATTTTAATAAAAAATTGAAAAAGAAAATGCAATATTCAAATGTGCCGCAAAACGCAACTTTAAGTAATATGGCGGCTGTAGCACAAATGACGTCAATTCCGCATTAACCACCAATGAGCGAAGCGAAACACAGTCTGTTAATGCGCGATTTACGTCATTATAGAAATAGCCAATCACGGTCGTTTTTAGTCACGTGACAGTTGCATCAAAAATACTTATTTAAGAAGACGGATTTTAGTGAAATAATGCAATATTTTTATCTCGCATTATTACATATTGCTGCAAAAAAAATTATTAAGACTAATGAAATAAAAGAAATGTGTATTTTTATTACAGTCAAATAGCCTATTCAAAGCCTTCACTTCACACCTCTATAACCAATAACTTTTAAGTATCTTATTTTAAGCTATTTAAGTTATTTTTTGAACTGTCTTCATTATTTTTTTTTAAATGTCAGGTCCAGGAATAGCGACAGTAGTGATATGTTGCACCGGCCAACTCCTTCGATTGCTGAGTCCCAAGTTCGGTGCTCTGGCCGGGGAAGAAGCGAGAATGAAAGCCAATTTGAGACATGTGCATTCTAGACTTATTGCTCATGCTGAGGAAGTGGCCTTTTATGGGGGGCATAAGGTAGGTTTTTTAATATGAAATAAATTTATGTGGCCTTAAACAAAAAAAAACTGCTAAAATTAATACTAAATAAATAAAGATGGCAACAAAAAGGCTTTTATAAATAAATATTTTATCGTCACGATTTTGGTTAGAAAGAGATGACAGTGTTCAAAACTAAGTAAGTGCGAAAGAGATGGCTATTTTATACCACGCGATATCTAGTTAAAAAGTCGCTCGTACTAGCTATGCAGCTAGGTTTCCAACATTATTCGCAGGATACTGCTAAATATAAATAGAAGCAGTAGAGGTCATATTGACCTAATTGGTTTTGTTGATTTTATATATGTGGAGTATAGTATAGGTTATGTCAGTATCAAAGAGTGATAATAATTGGAAGATATTATGTAAAAATAAATATATATATTATTGGCCGGGGAGGAGGCGAGAATGAAAGCCAATTTGAGACATGTGCAATCTATTGCTGAGGAAATGATTTTTTTTATGGAGGGCATAAGGTAGGATAAGAATAAGTTTTATTGAGTTTATACATGGCTCACACAATGGCGTACTCATTCGCACACTATCGACGTCTCCCTCACATCTTACATCGCGGTATTAAAGTTTTCCTCAAGCTAAGTATAAATACAAATTTATGAGTTGGAACGCAGTGTGCTGTCAAGTATATCTTTGCTGATACCACAATAGTATAGGTCATGTTAACCTCAATAATAACGGTAACTGGACGATATAATGTCAAAAATGTTATAGACAGCATTGCCCCAAAGAGTGATCCTGCCTTTTCGCCGAAAATGGTTGGAATGGTAGAAAAACAAATACTTCTGATCGTCACGTGACTAATTGGTTGCTAGGTGTTCACAGTACCCACGTTTTGTACAAACTAAGTACAACTTAGCCATGTGGGATTCCTCACGATTCTATCAAGGTTATATAAAGAAATTCGTAATTCCTTCCTATGTCTTAATTATATGTTCTTTTCAAATGTATCATGCTCCTTTTAAAACAATTTCTATTCACCCTCAATTAAACTCTCTTTATTTATATAATTCTCAATCCTCAGGTGGAGTTAGGCCAACTCCAATCAGCCTACAAAGAGCTAGTCGGTCAAATGAACTCTGTTTTCAACAAGAAGTTGTGGTACGTGATGTTGGAGCAGTTCTGTATGAAGTATGTGTGGTCCGGCACCGGCATGGTTATGCTGGCTCTGCCTATACTTACCGGGACTAATTCGGGTGAGAAATATATTTTTTTACTTAAATGTATGGGGTTTGTGACAGATGGATGTATTTTATGTTGGTGAAAGAATTTGCTAGATCCCTGAAAATACATACATATACTCATGGCTATAAATACCTAAAACGGGTAGCCATTGTAATAAAAATTCCTCAGCCTCTGTAGGATGTTGATTGGGGAAAGATTGTAAAATAATGGTTGTTGGTGATGTGTCTTCAACTGCATCGCCCAAATATCACTTCAAAAGCCCCAATACCCATTTTTGCCTCTCACAAACAAGCACAGGAAGAAATGGGTTAGTTTTATTTTTAGCACATTAACTATTCCTCACTACACAGCTTAAGATAAAATATAAGATACTGCTGTACATATATACGTAACATAGAACCCAAAAACTATAATTTTTGTTTTATAGATCCAGATTTTTCTTCTTTATAGATAAAAACTTTACCACTTAATAAAATTCTATGATTTTTGTAGGGACCGGTGGCGATGGGATCAGTGCAAGAACCGAATACATGACCACTTCAAGAAATCTACTCAACTCAGCCGCTGATGCCATTGAACGATTGATGTCTAGTTATAAGGTAAACTATTTTATATATCACCATACCCTACACCAAAACTGCTATATAAGCGTCAAAAAAAAATGCTTCATTTTTAAGATTTTTATTTGATAACTAGTGGATCGTCCCAGCTTCGCACGGGTAGCGTTGTTTTTTAAATATCTGAGGTTTCTTTCTTTAGTCACTGCTCAAGCATTGTGAAATTGAGCGCAATGTTTTCAATTTATTAAATTTATAGCACTCCCTAAACAGTGTAGTTTGGTGATTTTTAATGCGCTTTAATGAACGGTTCAGTATTTCCGTTTAAAAGCAAATTTTGGATTAAAACGCTATGAAGTATTTATAACAATCTAAAAAATAAATCATTACGTGTTGTAGGATGCAACTACTGGCGCCATCTAGTATGTTATATGTAAATTAGTAACGATTCGGTTTTGGTCACGGGCGCGATGGCTTATTTTATGTATAATTTCGGTGTTTCTCTACCGATTTCTATGATTCTTTTTTTATTGAATAGGTAATAATGTTACCTTTTTTAAATTAGGGATGAGTGAGAGGTTTACAAACGTAAGAGTAAACAAATATAATCAGAATGTTCCGAACTGCTAAGCTATCAGGAGTTACACGTGTTATTGTGAGTCAACCGTAAAAGATAGACATAAACTGTTGAGGATTTTTTTTTAGATAATTTTATAAAAAATATTTCCGTCATACATGATTTCTATGTAAGTTTAACCATTAAGCCTGCACACGCGACGGAAGCTTAAAAAATGTAGTAACTTCTCCCGTTTTCCCAAAATTTCCCAAAATTCCCCTTTACTACTCTGCTGGAAATTGTACCAAGTTTCGTTAAAATCCGTCGAGTAGTTTTTGTTTCCATAAGGAACATACAAACCGACAGACAGACAGACAAAAATTTTACTGATTGCAGTTTTGGCATCAGTATCGATCCCTAATCACCACCTGATAGTTATTTTGAAAATATATTTCATGTACAGAATTGACCTCTCTACAGATTTATTATAAGTATAGATAGGGAAGCATTTGATAGATTTAATCATGAAATTATTATGTCCGTAGTTCGGACCTAAATTGGGTTTCCGTTGGTAGAGTCCCGTTGATTTTTATCGTACAATTTGATGTGTACAAGTCTAAAATCTTGCTTGGTTATGAAGTAGTTTCATTTTTTGTAAGATTGAGAGCACTACAAGGATCTCACTTAGAGCCACTTTTAAATTTTGGAAAAAAATGAACAACGCGATAACCTTTATTTCTTTCACAATTATATTTATTTATATTTCGTATTTTTATAACCATGCTATTAAACCTGATGAAAGTCCAAAGGGATGACTCTAAAAGCGTATTAATTAAAACAAAAAAAATATATGTAATTTTAACCATTGATGAAATAATATATACAAATAAATTGAGTACCGTGCCGTTTGCCGTGTAGTGCCGGTTTAGAATGTCGCTACCCCTTCTACCCACGGGTGTCGTAAGAGGCGACTAAGTATATTGGGGCTTTAAAAACCTTTATTTTTACCATCTTTTCCCCACTCAACTTCCAGAAGTGGCTGAGGAATTTATAATTCCTTAGCTCTGGATACCCCTTCTAGGCAAATATAGCCGTGAGTATATGTATGTATGTATGAATTGAGTACCTGTTTGATAAATCCGAGGTTATAAGATATTAATAGGATTCATTATTTTACTGACCTTATCGCTTAAAGGGATCAGACGGTCGGGTATTTTTGTTAAAATTTTATGTGCAATGAATAGTATTCTATTTATCTATAGTAGTATTTTTTGCTATAGTGCCGGCTTAGAATGTCGCTACCCCTTTCTATCCACTGGTGTCGTAAGGGGCGACTAAGGGTATTGGGGCTTTTTATTGGATTATTGGGCGATGTGGTTGGAGATCCATCACCAAAAACCTTTATTTTACCGTCTTTTCCCCACTCAACTTCCAAAAGTGGCTGAGGAATTTATAATTCCTTGGCTCTGGCTACCCTTTCAAGAGAATTATAGCCGTGAGTATATGTATGTATGTATTTATCTATTCACAGGAAATAGTGACCCTAGCGGGCTACAGCTCCCGCGTGTCGGACATGTTGCAAGTGTTCGGGGAAGTGGCGCGGGGGAGGTGCGTGCGCGCGGTGGCGGGGGGGAGGGGGGTCAGGATGAGCGGGGGAGTGCCTGTGGCGGAGGGTGAGTATTTATATACATATGTAATTGTAGATTTTATAGGTAATGGAAATCAATGAAGACTGATGAGAGGTCGGGTGCCCGTGGCGGAAGGTGAGTATTTTTAAATGAGTTTGTTTGTATATTTGTCCCGCTTTCACGCCGTAACGCCTGAACCGATTGCTTTGAAATTTTGCAGACGTATAGTTGAAAGTCCGGACTAAGTAATAGAGTATTTTTTATCCTGTTGAAAATGATATCCCGAGGGAAATCGTGGGGATGAAAAGTTTTATTATAGTTGTGCGTGGGTGGAAAGCTAGTATAGTATATAAGAGATAGTGACGCTAGCAGGCTATAGTTCCCGCGTGTTGGACATGTTGCAAGTGTTCGGGGGGTGGTGGTCGCGAAGGGAGAATGGGATTATTATTGGAGTTTTGTTCAAAAATATATTATATTAAAAAAAATACTTATATATTGTTATAAAGAACAGTGAGGTGTTCTTGGCTGAGGGTGAGTATACTATCTTATAAGGTTGTTTTCATTGTTTTCATGAAGCCTATGTTACGATTTGTGAAAATTAAGAAGTGGTTGGAACTCGGGCATATATGAAAGTTTGGTGATGGATGTTGCATCGCCCAAATATCAATTAATGATTTAAAAGGTTGATGGACAATGCGGTTGAAAACCCACTACATTTCCTCACTAAACTTCCAAAAGAAGCTAAGAAGTTTTTTGACTTAGGATTTATAGGCGTATGTAGTATATGAATGATTATTAAGATTTTAAAATTAGAACTGTGTAGTGTCGGCTTAGAATAGCACTACCCCATTTCTTCCGGTGGGTGTACGTAAGAGGCGACTAACGGACTTGGGGCTTTTTAAGGGATTTTTGGGCGATGCGGTTGGAGACCCATAACCAACAACCTTTATTCTACCATCTTTTCCCCACTCAACTTCCAAAAGTGGCTGAGGTATTTCTAATTTCCCAGCTCTGGCTACCCCTTTTAGGGATTTATAGCCGTGAGTATATGTATGTATGTAAAATTAGAGAAACACATGTTTTTGTAATGTGGTTGTGAGAAGAATGTTTTTACTTCTCACAACCACAATCTTTATCATTTCCAATCTTTTCCGCACTTAACTTGAAAAAGTGTTTAAGTAATTTATTAATCTGAACTTCTGGCTTCTAGGAATTTATAGCCGTGACTGTATATACAATTTTATATCTTAATTCCAGGTAAAATACTATACACGGATGACTTCTCAATACGTCTCCGAGATGTTCCCATAGTGACTCCAGGCTGTGACGTTGTCGCCACTGGACTCACTTTGGACATCGAACCTGGGACACATCTGCTTATTGTGGGGCCGAATGGGTGCGGGAAATCTAGGTAATTACCGAATGCTCTATTTTAATTTAGAAAATAACTTATTCCTTTCACATGTTTTTACAATTTGCTAATTTTGACAAAATGATGCAGTAGAAAATGGGAACCAACCTTGTAATAATGAGGATAAATATGTTTTTACATAGAATAAGATGGAAAAAAAATCATATCATCAGAAATATTAACTCATCTTGGGCAACAAAGGCTAGTAGAGAGAAACATATCAAACTATGTAACCAAATTAAGTGTTAACTAGAATTTTATTCTTCATGACATTTAAACAGAAATAATTGTATTTACTATAATATGGCGTGTAGCGTCGGCTTAGAATAAAACTACCCCATTTCTACCCGTGGGTGATCGAAAGGGGTGACTAAGGGTATAGAGGCTTTTTAAGTGATTACCCGTCACCAAAAACATTTATTATTACCATCTTTTCCCCAATCGACTTCCAAAAGTGGCTGAGGAATTTCTCCATTCCAAAGCTCTGGCTATCCCGTTAAGGGGTTTAAAGCCGTGAGTATATGTATGTATGTATATTTAATATATTTTTTCTATTTTTTTCCAGTTTATTCCGCATAGTGTCCGGTCTCTGGCCAGTGTACTCGGGAACTCTTCACATCCCGAGACCTTGTTCTTGCGTCAGCTGTGCCGGGGACGCCGACCAGCCTTGTTTGACTAGGCCTATCATGTTTTATATTCCGCAGAGGTAAGCAATTACATGCATAAATAAAATAAATTATTATTTTTAGTTGTCATTTTATCGTTCACTCATTCAAGTGAACAATCATTGATGTACTAAATCAAGAAAGTCATTCATTAGTTCTGTATTGTAACATTTTAACTCTAAAAAGAGAAAAATACCAACGTTGTTTGACAAGGCCTATCATGTTTTATATTCCGCAAAGGTAAATATTTATTGGAAAATATACATGCTTATTTGTGTTTTTAAATCATTTACAAATTTTATCGATCACTCGTTTTATTCTGCACTAATTTTATCCTTCATTCATTTTATTATTCACTTGACCAATCATTGACGTCGTTCAATTGATCATTAATTAATGCACTCAATAAATCGTCTTGAATACTGCAGAGGTAATTATATTGAAAAACAAATCAATATTTGTGTATTTAAAAACCTTGTTCTTGCGTCAGCTGTGCCGGGGACGCCGACCAGCCTTGTTTGACTAGGCCTATTATGTTTTATATTCCGCAGAGGTTAGTAAGCACATTAAATAAAAAAAATATGTAATAATCATTCAAAAAAGTTATTACTTGTATTATTCATTCACTCATTTTTTCGTTCACTCATTCACTGGATCAATTATTTACGTATTAAATCAAGAAAGTCATTTATTAGTTGTGTATTTTAACAAACAAAAGAAAAAAAGACCAGCCTCGTCTGACTAGGCCCATCATGTTTTATATACTTAATAGGTGAATAAATATTGGAAAAAGGAATAATTAATTATGCATTAAATCATTCCCTCATGTAGAGATTTTTTAAAATTCAATAATACTTTTAGGATTAATTAGGTTCTCTCTCTACTCTCAAAAACCAAATCTTTTCACAAAATTTTCTTGTTAATATTGAAATTAATCTATGATTTTTTGTTTATACAACAATGTGTCCCAATTTGGAATAGTCTTTAAAATAAAACATAGAATTTTAAAGTTCAATTCATTTCAACAAGTCATCCAATAACCTTTTTTTCCAGGCCCTACACCTCTCAAGGCACTCTCTTAGACCAAATAACCTACCCATCGCGAGTCCCCCCGGAGGACACGGTGGCAGAACAAAGAGCAAGACATATATTGAAACTAGTGAGATTAGAAAGTTGTGCGAATAGATTAGGAGGTCTCAGAGCCGTTAGAGATTGGCGAGCGACGCTCAGTGGGGGTGAAAAACAACGATTGGCTATGGCTAGAATGTTTTATCATAGGTAAGTTATTGTTAATTATGTTTTTATAGTTGTAACATGTACAAGCAGTGTAGTGCCGGCTTATAATGTCGCTACCCCTTTCTACCCACGGGTGCCGTAAGAGGCGACTGAGGGTATTGGGGATTTTTATTGGATTTTTGGCGATGCGGTTGGAGACCCAAAAACCTTTATTATACCGTCTTGTCCCCACGTAACTTCCAAAAGTGGCTGAGGAATTTATAATTCCTTAGCTCTGGCTACCCCTTCTAAGGACATATAGCCGTGAGTATATGTATGAATGTATGTATGTATGTATTTACATTAAATGAAAAAGTGGATGAAAACTTAAAACTCATCAAATTTGTCGCCTTTTTACACTTTTTGACTGAACACCCGACGTTGTTGACCTATTTAATACATTCAATAACTGTGTCGTAGATTTAAACTTTAAATAAAATAATATAATATAAAAACATACATACGTCACGCCATTCGTTATCATTGGGGTAGGCAGTGACTATATTTAAGCGAATAGATTAGGAGGTCCCAGAGCCGTTAGAGATTGTCGAGCAACGTTCAATGGAGGAGAAAAACAACGATTGGCTATGACTAGAATGTTTTATCATAGGTAAGTATTTAATAATGTTTTGGTTGTTGCAAGACGTTTCTGACTGTAGCAGATTTAAGTTATATGAAGAAGATCGAAGATAAAAACATGTATCAATTCCTCAGCTACTTAGGAGTTTGAGTGTGGAAAAGGTGGGAAAAGAAGTTGTTCTTGATGGTTTTTACAATCACGTTCGTATGCCACAATTAAAGTAAAATTTTATTAACCAGTGTTACCTAAAATAGTCTTACCGAAATTCATCATATATCCCTTCATTCCATTTTTTCCAGACCCGTATACGCCCTATTAGACGAATGTACAAGCGCCGTTTCAATGGAAACGGAGGTAGTGATGTACGAGGCTGCTGTTAAAGAAGGCATTACTTTGTTGTCCATCACACATCGACCTAGTGTTTGGTAAGTTTACCTACTGATTTTATTAAATGATTCAACTTACAGCAAACAGTACATATATTGCAATACTTATTAACAATAAAATAATAAACCTTTTAGTAACAGTTACGTTATAACGTTTTATAAATTGATGAATGCAGGCTGCATGTATAAGAAAATGACACGTTCCCCGAGCGAGAGCGCGAACTAAGGGATAGGAAGGATCTGTAGACTCTTTTGTCAACCTTTCCCTGTGTCCATTTTCTTATAACGTTATCACATATATCATTGCCAAGAGTTTTTTGTTTTAACTTTCTTAAAAGCAAAAGAAAAAATAACTGCTATTTTTCTCTTGCCGAGATATTACCCACTCATCTATATAGTTAAGAAAAGTAAAAAAAACCTATTTATACAATCCACAATAAATCCCAAGAAGGGGTAGCCAGAGCTTCAGAGCTAGAAACTTCTCAGGCACATTTGGAAGTTGGTAGGGGCCAATATGGTAGAAATAAAGTAACGTTAGTAAAGGGTCTCCAACCGAATCGCCCAAAAACCATACAAAATAAAAGGAAATAAAATTGCATACATTTTTATTTTACGCATTTATTTAATATATATGTTTTTAATATTCAGGAAATACCATACCCACGTGTTAGAATTCGATGGCTGTGGAAAATGGTCTTTCCGACCTCTTGAAAAAGATCAAATGCCAACTACAGTACTGACTGCGGCTGTTAAAGCGATAGAACAATTGCCAAGTGAAGAAACAACACCTTGAAGATAGATTTATAAATTGGTATAATAATAATAAAGTATTTTCAAAGTGATTGAAACGTTTTTTTCAAAATTTTAATGTATTTTTGTACAATCATAATCATGTCGTCCACGTATAGTGAATGAAAATGATAAATTGTAAGTATCGGAATCTGATGATATACCCATGCCGAATCTAATAATAAGTACCTATATTTTTTTGTAATACTAACTTTATTTTTAAATGGTTTGAACCTAACCATCACTTTGAAAATTTCTTTAAATAATTGTTTTTGTGTCGTCAAAATAGAACAAAAACTATACGAAAGCTGTGAAGTAGGGTATCTTTACCTTATTAACTTAACGATTAAACTAAAGGTAATCATAACTCCTCATGACTTATTATTACACACCACATCCACGTAACAATTTTTTTGACAAAGTTAGTATTGAGATTTTTACCGGGTAAAATGGTAGTTACATTTTAAAATTAAACTTATGATTATGAAGTACGTAAAACTCATATCTTAATATCCTACCTGGTTTTAAATGCACGATTTATAGTCTTAAATCGATAGACCAAACATTTGTTTAAAAATAGAAAGTAATTTAGTCATCTAAAAAATATTCCGATATTCACTTAAGCTGAAGCAAAGTGAAGTAAATATATGATGCCAATTTACTCCTAATTACAACATTATATTTTAGCCAGTATTTGTAGATAATATTTTATTTAGGGTATAATGACAATGATACATGAGCCTATATTCTGGTGCAAAAGTAATTAATACCCTTTTGACCAATGTTATGTTGCCAAAAATATAACTTCTTTATTAAACACAGATAATATTATTTGGTAGACTAGATGTGACTATGTTAAATTGTTTACCTGCGACCATGAATACCGAAAAGTTTCCGACACGTTTGGACTACATTTAATTAAAAACGCGATAGTACCAGTATAAAAGTTTCATTCAATCATGAGTACTCGCGCAAACTAATATTACACATATAATATATTAATTATGACCTAAACAGACAATTATTATGACGGAGATTAAAATTTGATTCAATTTGCCGCCAATTTGACATTATTAATAAATGGCGTCTTTAACTTGTTCCTAGTGATATTTTTACAGAAATTATGTAATGGAAATTATTTTTCGCTTCCTATATACAAACAAACTATCAATTTGTTAGTGACGAAATGATTGTAGAGATTTTATATATTATTTTATGGCTTAAGTTTATGCCATTTATGTTGTTTGTTACCTTACTATAGTTGACCGTATTATTTTAAGAGATTCGGTGTTTTTGTGAAATATATTAATTAATATGCAAATGAGCCTAATGAAATTACGTAAATATAAGAATTTACCGTAGCTGAAAACTCAATGTATTTTTTTTTCTGTGGTGACAGGAAATGAGGTGATGTAAGAGGTTTTATATGTTAGTTTTTTTTTTATCTGACATTTTGTTTAAATAAAAGATTTTGACTTCATTACATTTACGATTTATATATTACCTTTTTCTCAGTATACTGAATTTGGGAATCAGGTAAACCTGTTAAAAGAAAAATAAATGTCAAAAACGATTTTCTTGTTACTAATATATATTTTTTTATTAATTTTATGTCTTGTGTATACGTTTTTTTGTAATTTTAAAAGCTATGTGATTTTGCCTACTTTGCATTATTTATATTAATTTGTGTTCCGCCATATGTATTATAATATTATTGTATTAGATTTTGTGTTAATAATTACTAAAGAAATTATTTTGATCCTATTTTTATTGAACAAATTATAATTTGAATGTAATATTATATAAATTTAACCAAATCTTGCATTATGATTTGTTGGTTTTCCAATAAAATTGTTTATTTTATACGAGAAAAATAAATAAAGTTTAAATGTATTTGTCGTAAGGTTGATGTAAATAATGATGTACATAAATAGGTTTTAAGCGAAAATTGTGATCAATATGGGATATAAATATATGGGAATTTTCTATTTCATTTATTTTTTATTATTTAACATACATAAAAAGACAAATTTACTGATCCCACATCCCACAAAAGGGTCGTCAGAGCTTTAAAATTAGATACTCATCCAGCCACTATTTAAGTAGGAAAAAAAGGGGAAAATAAAGGTTGGGTTATAAGTCTCCAACCGGATCGCCCAAAAATCCCTTAAATCCCCAATACCTTTAGTTGCCTCTTAAGCACAACCGCGGGACAAAAATGAGGTTGTGCTATTCTGAGCCAACATTACACAGCTCCTCTTTTTAATGCCATTTTTTATGCATATATTATGTTTCTGAGCATTATGAATCATATCAAATTATGGAAAACTAAGTCTAATTCTAGTAAGTGAAAATTTACAGTAGAAAATAAGAACTGATTTGAAAAGTCATAGAATATCTTTTTAACATTATTGATAGATGGTAAAATTTTACTGATTGGAATCTATAATTTGCTTTTTACTCCCTTAATATAATGATACTAGTTCTCATTGAGGTAGGCAGAAACTGGATCGCATGTTAATATCACGTATGATAATGGTACAGATACCCAATCCCATACAACGAAATGTGAAGTGCTTAAATACCCTTATTCTACGGGTTATTTTCTAGTCACTATATTGTCCGCTAGGTGGCGCTTAATTGGCATGTGTCGTAACAAAGAGTAAAGCACATAGTAGTTCAACGAAAATACACAGATGGCGCTACAAAACGAGCAAAAACAAAACGCATAACAAAAAGTTCCGTGTAGTGTTGGCTTAGAATAACACTACCCCATTTCTACCCGCAGCCGTCTCCATTTACTATTAGAAGCCGAGTTAAGATATCAAACTTTGTTATGCATACATACATACATACATGTACTCACGGCTATAAATCCCTTAACGGGATAGCCAGAGCTTTGGAATAAGAAATTCCTCAGCCACTTTCGGAAGTTTATTGGGGAAAAGATGGTAATAATAAATGATTTTGGTGACGGCTATCCAACCACATCGCCCAAAAATCACTTAAAAAGCCCCTATACCCTTAGTCGACTTACGACCTCCCACGAGTAGTAATGGGGTAGTGTTATTCTAAGCCGACACTAGGCAGCAAGAATTACCAACACGATTTCTTCGAAGCAAATTAAAACAAGAAAAATGCGTTAACACCAACAACAAAAATTTGAATTCGAACAAACAAAACAAATAATGATATTTTATTTTGGCGCCATCTATTGTCAGTAGTTGAATTTACTAAACATTTTAGTTAAATAGATTGCCTCCGTGGTGTCGCGGTTAAGCGCTTGGTTTCAAGTACGGAGGCCTCGGGTTCGATCCCCGGGGGGTGGTAACCTAACAAATATATTGAAGATTTATCCCAGTCTAGAAGGATATTGCAGGCTTGAATCACCTGATTATCCGAAAATTAAGATGATTCCGTGCTTCGGAGGCAGAGTTGGGCGTAATCAACTACTTTTGTAATGGGATTAATAATCTGATTGAAAGTAATCATGACTACATCAATCATAATTACTTTTAATCTGCATTACTTTCAGTCATGATTACATTTATAATCGTTAGTTTAGATTAAAGTAGTCAGTAATCTCAGCGCTCGATTACATTTCAAGGTTACGTATTTACGGTGCTCGGGAGTGGGAGACGGGTGGGGTACAGGGTACGAACGGTAAGCCAATCGCTCGCCGCCTGCGCCCCGCTACCTGTTGTAGCACAACACAAGCAGTCAGTTTATATTATAGTGCGCAAGGAGTTAAACGTATTTGTTTCACGTAGCGTTGGTGGTAATCGTGTTTGTGTTTTAGTGTATAGACCTTATCTTGTGAAATGGCGTCAACTTCTTTCTCGTCGTTATCAACTAATTCTGAATCTGAATCCGTGCACCATGAACAGCCTGAGACATTACCATACATTCTTGATGGACATTTTTTTACGTATTTAGAATCGGAGTCTACTAGTACCAAGAAAGTGGCGATTTGTAAATCATGTCAACCAAAAGTAGTTAAAATAAGTGGTTTTAATAATTCTACATCTAATTTTGTAACTCACCTCAAACGAAGACACGGGGAAGAAGCATACAACGAGTATCAGAGTTACTTGAAAACTATGAAAAAAAATAAACGGTCTACTAGAAGAACTAACCATTTGCAATCAGAAATAAGAGAAGATAGTACTAGTAATACACTATCGATTGACCGAACGATTTCCCAGGAGGGATTTAATGAAATTATGTTAAAGTTCTTTATTCATTCTATGATTCCTTTGAAAGCAATAGATGATCACTTTTTTAAAAAGATCTTTGATTATTTAAATATATCTGCACATGGATTGAACGTCCCAAGTAGAAGAACTTTAGGACGCCTGATAAATGATCATTTTAATAAAGAAATTACAAATATTAAGAATGAATTTATCGATGTAGAAGAAGTCTGCACAACAGCTGATATCTGGTCGGCAAAAACAAGAAGCTTTTTGGGCGTCACCGCACACTGGCTTGACAGAAATTTGGAACGGAAATCGAAAACACTGGCTTGTCGAAGATTTTCAGGCACACACAGCTACGATCGAATAGCTCTTTTACTTGAAGCAATACATGATGAATTTGGTCTTGACTCCCAAAAGGTCTTAGCTACAGTTACTGATAACGGCAGTAATTTTGTCAAAGCATTCAAAGAGTTTGGAATAGACATAGACATTGAAAATTGTGAAAACTTTGACCATGATGATAATTTAGAACCCACAGAAAATGCTGTCATCGAAGTTGATTCTGACACTGAGGTAATTTCTGTACCACACCATAGCACTAACTATGAAGTTGACCCTATAGCTTTCGATAGAAATAATAGTCTTCGGTCAGCGATACTAGAATTGCCTGTACATTTAAGATGTTGTGCACACAAGTTGAATTTATGTGCAACTACGGACGCGAATAAATTTTTAAAAAATAACGACACAAGTATTGCCAATATTCATAATCAAGTAATAAAAAAATGCAACAACTTATGGAACTCCGCTGGCCGTCCTAAATCGGCTGAAATAATACTTAATATTGTCGGGCATACACTTTCCAAACCTGGAATTACCAGATGGAACAGCCTATATGATGCTCTTAAACAAATTGCATCGTTACAGGAGAAAAGTGTACAGCTGCACTTAGCTTTAGGAATGGCAAATGTTTTACGTGATAATGATTTCCAGTACATAAAGGAATATTTGCATTGTTCAAAACCAATAGCAGAAGCCCTGGATATATTACAAGGCGAAAGAGATATGTATTACGGTATATTACTGCCATGTTTAGTATCTTTGCGAAAGAAACTGCAAAAACTAAACAGAGAATCTCTTATTTTTTGTCAAATGTTGGTAAAAACATATTTAGAGAGCGTCGAAACACGATTTGCAGAGTTTTTTGATTTTTCCTCAAAACTTGCTCAAAATGCAGCAGTTGCTGCAATGTCTTACCCCAGATTTAAGGACAAATGGCTTGCTTGTGTTAATATAGAATACCATTCCAGAATCAAATCTTCTTTTAAAGGAGCCGTTATTAAGGAAATCCATGAAGCACCTGAAACGTTTCAAGTTACGCCTAATAATATATAATGAAGACAGCTATTTCGAGTTTGACACTGATTCTTCTGAGCCCGATGTGGAAGATACGTACCAAATACGTTCAAAAGCAGATGCCATTATTTCCCTTTTTTTAGCCGACCAGGATCGAGATGTATCGATGCTAAATCGATACCCTGAAATTAAACGTGTCTTTAAAAAATACAACACTCCTCTGCCATCATCTGGTCCAGTCGAAAGGCTTTTTTCTTATGCAACCATGACTAATTTACCAAAATCACACAGACTCTCGGATGAGATGTTCGAAAAGAGGGTCCTATTAAAATCTAATCTAAGCCACAAATGACACACAAGCAAATAATTTTTATTTACTTTCTTTGTTTTAAAAATGTAAATCACGAGACTGATTAAAAATAAAGATGATTAATGTTAAAAATATTCATTTTATTTATTAATTTTCTATATGTAGTTTATATGCATCAATCAAAAAAATAATCAAAAATGTAATCTAAATTATGATTACAAACTAATAATCATTAATCACAGATATGATTACTTTTTTGATTAATTTGCGTAATCTGTAATCATGAGTAAAGATTACACAATGTAATCGCAATCCTTAATCATTAATCTGATTACATTTTGCCCAACTCCGGAGGGCACCTTAAGCCGTCGGTCCCGGCTACTATCACGGTAGTAGTCGTTAGTCTGCCAACCCGCAATTGGCCAGCGTTGTGGTCTATGGCTAAATCGCCCTATCTAGGGTAGGCTCGAGCCCCTTGGTGCGGACATATATGGGCTGTGAGGATATGTAACTACAAAAATTATTCGGGAATAACACTTGTTTTTCATAAGCAAAATTAATAATTATAATTATTTTGCTTATTTTTGTAATAATTTGTCTTATTGTATTAAGTGACAAATAACTGTCTTTTGGCTTACTAAAAGATAATTAGCCACTTTAAGTTTTTATTGTAATAGTTGACTATATCTCAACTCAATCAATTGAGCGTAGAGGTAACTAAAAACTTTTTGTGTGAGATGCGAGCCCATGTTAATATTTAGTAATTAAAGTTATTGATGTATGAAAAATGATAGAAACGAAATGATAGTCCAATGGGTGGAACATCGCCGTTTTGTACGAATAAACTGTCACATGACTAAGTACAACTCAGCCATGTGGGTTTCCTCACGATGTTTTCCCTCACCGCTAACAACCATGATAAATTAACCACACATATGTTTTTAGAAAAGACAGTTGGTGTAGGCCCGACCCAGGATTTGTCGTTTGCACAATAACCGGTGTTCTACCCATTGAGCTATCACGTCGTTACCCTTTGAGGAAAGTCTTTAAATTTTTGAAAGCTGATAGAAAAAAAATATGATTTTAAAATTTTAATTAATGTGTTTATATCCACAATAAACTCTCTTTGACAAATGCAGTACAAGTAAGAGCGTTATGTTGTCTTTGAGCGAGGTTGTTGTAAGAAGTCTATGACCACAGGCTTATTCAGCAAGTGAACTTTTGGTTGAGGATGATTATTAAAAGGTTATTGAAAATAAAATGAATAGCCGTTAAAAATAAATCTATGTTTTATTACAATGATCTTAGCCTATAATACTTAAGTAAAGAGAGGAAAAAATAATTAAATTTAAGTATTTTACACTTATAACTGGTATAATATATAGTTAAAAATTAAAAAAATATATTAAAATACGCTTAAACAATTTAGGAACGACATGAAAAATTTAGTTGATAATTTATCATACTAATAAGTTACAAAGTAACTTTACAATTATAAATTTAAGTAAATATCGATACATGGTTATATATTATGACGGGTTTCAAAACAGTTTAAGTTACATCATGAAATAGTATATATTTTAATGATCGGATTTGCTTATTTTCTCACATATTTATGATTTTTTAAATATTTAAACATAAAGGTATATATGGCAGTTGTGGAAGCTATTTTCCTACCCTTTTCTAAATTCTACCAAGGTTAGCATCAGGTTAACGAAGAAATGAAACTTTTTCAATATCTACAGTTTAACTTTAAGTAGTTCCTGACACCTCATTTTGAAACCAGTTGACAGCTCACTACAATTCATACCAAAATATTACATTAATACATATACTCACGGCTATAAATCCCTTAACGGGGTAGTCAGAGCTTTGGAATGAGAAATTCCTCAGCCACTTTTGGAAGTTGATTGGGGAAAAGATAGTAATAATAAATGTTTTTGGAGACGGGTCTCCAACTACATCGCCCAAAAATCACTTAAAAAGCCCCTATACCCCTAGTCGCCTCTTACGATCACCCACGGGTAGAAATGGGGTAGTGTTATTCTAAGCCGACACTATACGGGTAAAAATATTACTTATCATAAATTTTATAAATGCTCTTTCAATTTTATTATATAATACAATTATATTGTACACACAGGTGTTTGTTTCTTCGTCTTGCATATTATTTATTAATATAAAGATATGTATATGTTAAAAAATTTTCTTAACCAAGTTATCAAAAATTTGTATAATTATTTTTAAAGACATTTTGGCTTGTGAAAACCAATTCAAAAAGTGGGTATTGCACTGTTGGCCTTAGCTGTCTTAGTTCAAACTTATATCGATTATTTCTACACTCATATTCACATTATATTTACAGAAACTAAATATAATACATTAAACCTAAAACAATAATTTCATCACAAAACTTTACACCATACAGAAATAATTGATAGAAATATCTACCGATTCTCCTCAAATTTTAACAACAACAATTTAATGTTTTCTGCCCGGCTAGTACGAGCGGTGTTTAAACTAGTTATCGCGTGGGATAAAGCAGCCATCTCTTACGCACTTACTTAGTATCGTATACTGCCATCTCATTTTAACTGTTATCGTGTCGATATAATAGCGCTCGTACTAGCCGGGCATGGTAGATTTGACTTTTCTACAATTATACTTTTTTTTATAGTCTCACATGCAACCACACGATTCAACTACCATATTTGGTAGTGTTTTCTGTGTAACTGTATTGTTGGAGTCCATGTAAAGAAGTTGTAGCGAACTAAACGTGGTGGGAGCGCAGCATGGCTTGAACTCCACTTTCTTCACGTTGTCGTCGGTTAGAGAGTAGAAGTATTTCTGTAAAAAAGGAGAATTTTCGTTAGTTTCCATAGTAATGTACATGACATATCATTTACGTGATACGTTTCCTAAGGGTAGGCATATAGTATATGACGCAGCAATTCGGTATGCAAAGTTTTTTTTGTTATTTATTAAATATTTTTATTCGATAGCAAAAACGAAAATAAAAAACTAATTTGAATAGTTTTCATTTAAAATGAGTAATTGTAAAGTTATGATTTTTTAAAGATTGTTTAACTATTGTACTTAATGACGTCATCAATCGAAAATATCACGTAGCGACATGCAAATATAGCGAAATGTTTGATAATTATGTTGCGAATTGCAAAACATTTCACGAATTTGTGATCTCAAATGAAATTATTACGATATCATACTAAAGAAACCTATTATTTCCGATATTTTATTAAAAACTGCAAAAACTGTCTTTGAAATAACACTGAAGGTCAAAAACTGTTACAGTTTTTTGGATAAAATAGCGGTTGCCTTAGCTTTGTTTGATTTAATTTCAAGAGAATATGTTTTAAAAACATAATATCTCGAAATGGTTTCGTAATCAGCACCACTTTTGTAAAACTTTGCATACCGAATTACGTCATACCTTCCCTAAGGGTGGGCGGAGGCCCTAGTTGATTCGAACAATCCTTTATATTCTCAAAGAGAAATGATAAATATATCAAGTCAGTTATGATCCATAAAATCTAGTTTAAATTTAGGACACGCTTAATTTTACAACTTTTACAATTACAATACATTGGCCGTGTAGTGCCGGCTTAGAATAGCACTACCCCATTTCTTCCGGTGGGTGTACGTAAGAGGCGACTAACGGTATTGGGGCTTTTAAGGGATTTTTGGGCGATGCGGTTGGAGACCCATCACCAAAAACCTTTGTTTTACCATCTTTTCCCCACTCAACTTTCCAAAAGTGGCTGAGGAATTTCTAATTCCTTAGCTCTGGCTACCCCTTCTCGGGATTTATAGCCGTGAGTATATGTATGTATGTATGTAACTCACTAACAAGTCTAAAATAGCAACAAAATACATACCCTAATAATATTATGATGATAACTATCAGCCTGCGTTATAGCCGAGATAGGGGCACAATTGCCCTTACAGAAGTAGGCATGGTATCCCGCAGGTCTTATGATCCAGTCATCCCATCCGAGGTCCTTGAAACTGACATACAGGGGTTCCCTACAGCATTCCCTGGTCGATGGTCCACAGTTTAATGCCCGAGCATGCCGTCTTTTACCAGCATACTTAGTGTATAGTACTAGGAATGGGCGTTGCTTGTCTTCGAAAGAGAGTGGGGCTCGGCGTAGCTGGAAGAAATTTGAGTTGTTAAAACTGGGGTTAAGTTATACTGTAGAGTTTGGTTAACATTTAAGTGGAACAGCGCTTCTCATGCAGGAAAATACATACATATACTCACGACCGTAAATCCCAAAAGTTGGGTACAAGATGAAAGAAATAAAGTATCGTTGATGATGGGTCTCCAACCGCATCGCCCAAAAACAACTTAAAAATCCCCATACCCTTAGTCGCCTCTTACGACACCCGTGGGTAGAAAGGGGTAGTGATTCTAAGCCGGCACTACGCGACATGCAACATAAGAGAAGCAAATTCAAATGAGTCGGACCCACACCAATGTTTTTAAAAGTCATCATTGTGTTTTTATTATAATTAGCAAAGAAATGAAGAGTGTTTTCTGTGGTTCATTAATACTAAAGATGATCTACTTCTATGGCGGTATAATCCTTAACTCCTAACTGAAAATTTTCCATAAATAAAAAGAACTTTTTTCCGATAGTTTCAGAATGTTCCAGTCAACATCCATTAACGATATTGCTATGTGAATCAAACATAATAACAATCCGTCAAATCTAAATGCATTTATTTAAGGATATGTATTTAACTAGAATAATAATATAATTTAAATCTTTTTGTTCATGAAAACCTCATGTGGGGATTATTACTAATAAATAAAGAATAAACAAAAGAAAGAAAATTTCGACACAGGCGCGGCGGGACGATTCAAGGAGAAACCATTATGAGAAACCCTTTATTTATTCTATATTTATTAGTAATAATCCCCACATGAGGTTTTCATGAACAAAAAGATTTAAGTTATGTGATAGTTAGGCGTTTTCAACATTTGCATTCAATCTAAAAAGGTAGACAAGTGGCCTTCCGCATTAGTAAAAATTCGAAGGTAGGAAACGCAAACACTACTTAAACGTGTAAAAGAAATAAGGGATAGAAGAATTTCGCGCTGGCAGCCATTGACACGGTAGCTCAATTGGCAGAGCGACGGGGGCGTATACCCGAGGTTGTGTCGAAATTTTCTTTCCTTTATTTATTAGAATAATAACACTGGTCAACAAAAATTTGTAACAAGAAAGGTGCTTACTAATATTGAATTACCTACCTACCCTCATATAAAAACTATATTTACTTTGATTCCATCAGGTCTTGTTTTCGTGTTACAGCCACTATATTATACATACTTTATACCACTATGTACCACTGGGCGAGGCTTGTAATATAAAAGTATCTTGTGAAACTATTAAATCTATCTATTATTTTATCTTGGAAAAGATTCAACATAACGAACACAACTGGAAAGTTTGTGGAGATTTGAAGGTAATTGCCCTAATATTAGGATTACAACTAGAATACACAAAATACTGTTGGTGTGTTTGTGAGCGGGACAACAGAGACCGAAAAAATCATTATGTTAAGAAAGACTGGCCTTAACGGAAATTCCTTACCCCAGGACAAACAAATATAAAAAAATCCCCCTTTAGTGCAGCCGAATAATATATTTACACATAAAACTCTCATGATTTTTTTTGTTAAAGCTATGATTAAGGCTTGTGATGGTTTTTTATACTTAAAAGAAAAAATCTCTAAACTGAGCGAAACAAAGATTAAATAAGGTGTATTTATTGGTCTTCAAATCAGGCAATAAATGAAAGATGACATATTTTTAAAAATAACTAAGCGATTTGGAAAAATCTGCTTGGGAATCTTTTATGAAAGTGACTCAAAATTTTCTCAGAAGCCACCGATCGAATGACTATGAAAGTATTACTACGTATAAGGTTTTAGGGTGTAATATGCCATTAAAAATACATATTCTACATTTACATTTAGACTTCTTTCTTGAAAATCTGGGCGCCGTTAGTGATGAACACGGTGAAAGATTCCACCAAGATATTTCTACTATAGAAAAAAAAATATCAAGGCAAGTGCAAGCACGTATGCTGGCGGATTATTGTTGGATATTACAACGAGACGTCCCTGAAGCAAAATATAGAAGAAAATCTTACGGTTATCACGATTTTATTATTGCAATATAGAGGAATATCTTCACTTGGTCAATAAATATTGAAATTATCTAAAATGTTTAAAAATCGAATTACAAAAAAAATATTCGTATTTGGAACATTTTGATTTTATTTCTATTATCCTTATCCTTGTTCGAAACATAACTAGACAAAAGTTTTCATGTTACAAACAAAAACTGTTTTTTTGTTGACCAGTGTAATAGCCGTGAGTATATGGATGTATAATAGTAATAATATAGTAGTAATAGTAATAATATTCAGTAGCTTTCAATTCTCACCTGACAAGTTCTACACGCCACATGCAGCGTATGAAGTCTCTCGGATTCCTCAAGCCACACCCTCACCGCCCAGGCCAGTTCGACCCACACCCATCCCTCACGTTTGTCTGTCTCCTTGATGGCTATGGGCTTGGTCTTCTTGAACTGTTGCTGACTGTCCCAATGGGCTGCTTCGGAGATCACGAAGGTCTGGTTGTACTCGTCTAGGGGATCCGGTTTCTGGAATTTAAGGGTTCGTTTTTAGAATAGTCTTTTTTACCCCTGATATACAGTTTTACAATAAAATACATTTGATAATCACTTAGAGCAATCTCTGCTAAACTATATGTTTGTTGGGTGGTAAAATAAATAATTTTAGAAGTAATATTAGGTACGCGACAAAAATGGTGATAGTTTGTTTTATACGTTCCTAATCTATACAAATTAAAACGTACATATATTACAAGATAGCTGTGTAGCGCCGGCTTAGAATAGCGCTACCCCATTACTACCGGCGGGTGTACGTAAGAAGAGGCGACTAACGGTATTGGGGTTTTTAAGGGAATATTGGGCGATGCAGTTGGATACCCATCACCAACAACCTTTATTTATACCATCTTTTCCCTACTGAACTTTCCAAAAGTGGCTGAGGAATTTCTTATTCCTTAGCTCTGGCTACCCCTTCTAGCCGTGAGTATATGTATGTATGTATAACTACATACTTCTATCGTTCGACATGCATCTTTGCATCTTTGCAACTTGTTTACTTAGAATACCCTTAAATCGAAGGGTGTGAATGCAAATATAGATGCGTTCTAATGAAAGCCAATATATTATGTATAGTTGTTGGCCTTATGGCTATCAAATTATTTAATACTAGCTTTTTGCCCGTGACTACGTCCGCGTCGACTACATTTTTTGCATCCAGTTTATATAAAATAAGTTGTATAGAAGATAAAAAGGACATTGAGGCTTTTTAAGTGATTGTTCAGCGATGCGATTGGAGACCCATCACTAAAATCCTTTATTTAACTACCTTTTCCCTATTCAACTTCCAAAAGTGGATGAAGAATTACTATCTCCGAAGCTATGGCTACCCTTTTTGGGATTTATGGCCGTAAGAACATCATACAAATTTATTTTAGACCACCTCTTAATTACGCTAAATATATTTATAATAAAAAATATAATTATACATACATACATTAACTTTAACTAAATCAAAAATAATAGAAAAAAAATAATTAAAAGTAACACGTCAAAATTAGGCAAACAAACCGCCCCAAGTCATACCCGGCCCAAAGGTTCCCATCACACTGGCAGCATTTCCACGCTGCACAGCGAGCGAAATCCTCTGGACCAGAAATGCCCCTGAGCGGTAGTCCAATCCCCGATCCCTCAAGCGACGACCAATTTCCCTAACAAAGTGTCTACCCTGGGATCCCCACACCCCCATTGTCTCGACAGCTAATGGTACAAACAAGTAACTCCCCATCAGCTGCGCGTACTTCATTGATTTTTGCCGCGCTGCCATCTCCGCCGCGGCCCCAGGATTTAAACTTGTGGAGCTAATGTGGGATGCCGCCAATGTACATACACACGTAGCATCCCATAAAAGGCAACGACCTCTCTCCCACGGTATTAAAGTGAGACCGTCCGGACGTTTCCCGTCGCTGCGACACAAACCTGGTGGTTCCAAAACGGATGGAATGTCAGCAGACACGAGAGCCCTCCGGACGATGTCATTGATTGAATGATGGCGAGAGAGTCTCCCTGCGCTTTTGACACAATGTAGCCCATGACGCCCCAGCGAATCGACCGATGAACCACAAATACAGCGGTGTGGCTCACATATGTTGCATCCAAGACGAAGCGCCACGGCTACACGCAGGGAGTTGTTGTCCAGAAATGTACCTAAATGCGGAGATGGCAACGCATGCAACCAAGCGCCCGACTCCGGCTGAGAGACTGCTCTCAGGCGAGCAAGCTCCGCTCCCGAGCTCTGCGCCAACAACCCACCGAGGGAGGACTTGCACAGTTCCTCATCCCAGGAGCGCTGTACGCGGGCCTTCTCTGGACAATCTCCTGCCGGGCAACGGGCTTGCCACAGCTGAAAAGCCTCATCGGCGAATGGGATGCTAAAACTGTCACCATCAAAACTTAGAATACGAGTGACAAGCTTTAGCACCCCATGCGAAGAGGCCAAGAATGCTGGGAGTTCCGTGTCCTGTAGGCGACGAACGCCGAGACCACCAAAACGTATTGGGAGTGCTGCCTGCGACCACTGTGAGGGAGACATATGAACGTTTAAAATTGTCTCTAATTGGCCGTAAGTGTATATATACTCATGAATAATTGATGGATGAATTTCATAAATTCTATTTTGTAGTGATTATAACAGTCAATCGCACCAAGATTCAAGTTTCTAAATACAGAAATGTCAAAAATCTCTAAACTAACTATCATTTACTATTTCAACCCCTTAGTGCCATAAAACATATGATAAGAATCATGAAACAAACAATATTGTACCAAGTTTCTATGTTCATAGTTACATAGTAATGTTCGTATTAGTACGTATACTATTGATTTTCGGGTCTTTAATCGCGTGTTATATACATGGGTTTAGTTTTATATTAGTTGTTTTGATTGTAATGTTCAATCGCGAAAGTCTTAGAAAATACTAAATACGGATAGTAGTTTGGTGCTGCGGAACGGAGGCCCGGTGGGTGCTGCCCCCTACACTATCCGTTGGTGATGGTGGGTGAGTTGCCAGCAGAGATTGATCGGGAATATGGGGATTGTCCGAGATGAATGATATCCTATTTCATGATGCAATAGTTCTAGCTATTATTCTAAGCTAACACAATCACTTTTTCTTTACTGAAAACTTGTGTCCTTTGAGTTTTGATCCCGGGTCTCTCGAATGTTCATAGAGGTTAGATTTACCGATACCGCTCCCGCTGTATTATCCATTTTCATACCCTACCGATATCGAGCGCCAAAATCCACAATTCAATGTAAAATGAAAAATAGTGAATAAAGATAAAACAGAAATTGGATTGAATCAGGCGTTACTTTGCGGAAATCCATAGCAATACTAATATTAATAAATTTCTTCGCTTAATGCCGCTAAATAATACCTGCAGTCTTCATGCAACATGCACTGTGCACCGCCCGCCCTCCCACTTACAAGAAATCGAAAAGCAGACAATGCACCACACACACACCCGCAAGCGAAAACCACAGGCAACCACAAACATGCGACGCGTTTCGACTCAACACGAGTCATTCTCGAGCAGAAGACAGTTCGGCAGCTGACCACCGAGTGCCGTTCATTTAACAGAATCTCAATAACAATGTAGGTATTAAATAAATAACTGTGTAGCGTCGGCTTAGAATAGCCATTCACCATTGTTCCGATAGGTGTACGTAAGAGGTGACTAACGGTATTGGGGCTTTTAAGGGATTACTTGGCGATGCGGTTAGAGACCCATCAACAACACCATGTATTTCATATTGGATTGAATAAGCTGACCACCGAGTCTCTCGGTGATTCGGTGGTCAGCTGCCGAACTGTCTACTGCTCGACAATGACTCGTGTTGAGTCGAAACGCGTCGCATGTTTGTGGTTGCCTGTGGTTTTCGCTTGCGGGTGTGTGTGTGGTGCATTGTCTGCTTTTCGATTTCTTGTAAGTGGGAGGGCGGGCGGTGCACAGTGCATGTTGCATGAAGACTGCAGGTATTATTTAGCGGAATTAAGCGAAGAAATTGATTAATATTAGTATAAAACAGAAAGTAGGTAAATGATTCGAAAAGTGCACCGAGTAATTGTATGAGCTACAGGTTAAAGCGCAATATATTCCACTTCTTACGTATCTTAAAAAACATCGATAGTCGATACCACGGGTTCAAAAATACCCAGAGCGCCATCTATTGCATACCTCAAAAACTAACGTTACGTAAATACTTATAATGTAAAAACACAGTTTTGACGATAAAACAAATTTTACGTCATCCCTCGAGAATTCCTCATTCTCAAGGATACATTATCGTATCATTTAGCTTCTAAATTTACATGTTTATATTGGTTTGCAATATATCACCTTGTTTTAAATCATACACAGCGCCATCTCCGATCCATCCAGCAAGCAAACAATATTTTAGTTTTCCCTAGGGAATATCATTTTTCCGGGATTTAAAGTACCCTATTATTTAATCTGGACTTCTAACTATACGTTTGCAAAATTTCAAAGCAATCGGTTCAGTAGTTACGGCGTGAAAGCGACACAAATAAACAAACAAACAAACTCACTTTCCAATTTATAATATTAGTATGGATTATTTATTATTATTATTATTAGTGACGATTTGAAAAAGATGACATTTCATAAAAACTGTATTATTTAATTATTTGATTGACAATTGTATATATTCTGTTAAAGACTTCATAGAAAAATATAATATTTGAATGTATTCTTAATAAATATCGATTACCTATTGTCATCTTTATATGATAAATTAACCACATATGTCTTTACATAGATATCATATTTCTTTCTATAGAAGCATAAGCTATCCTCACCTTATAAAACCACAGTTCCACCACAGCCACCTCCTCAGGCTCCACATCTGGAGGCAGCTCGAACTGCAAGCACGTGGACGGATACCTTCCGAAAGTCAGGCATTCACCTGGAGAAAAAGAAAAGGGGTTTTAGACAAATTTTCTTCAAGACTTATCTGTGAGAGAAAATCTGTAAGGGGGTTATGTCCCGTGGGAGTACTGTTATAGCGTACAATACAGCGGACTCACTCGCACATAGCAGCGTCTCACTCATATCCTACATCGCGGTATGTAAATGTTTTTCGAGTTAAGCATAGATACAAATTATATGTTGGTACACAGCAGGGAGTACACGCCAGTATATCTTTGCTGTTTCCACAGTCCTGTCATTTTTACGGAAAATATATATATGCTCATCTCTTATTAAATTTAACGTGATGATATATGTAGCCTTCGTAATTCTAAGGATTCTAGGATTATTTTACAAAAAGGTATTTTAGTACTCATTACCTCCTCAATTACCTTACAAGCCCTTTAAAGATTGGCTACTTTCTTACATATAAAATAATTTGTATAAGAAGAATGAAAAGTGTTGATTGATATTCTCTGCCTAAACACATAGGAGTAAAGGATGTGAGTATAAGTGGTAAGGCAGTTATTAATTTGATTGCATGTCTTTAGAAATGCTGGATTGGCTTAGGCCCTATGTCGGATTTGAACCCATACCTCACTGCATCAGAAGCAGTTTCAGATCAAGTTGGATAGTATGTTTTTAATCAACTCAAAAACTCAAATTCAAACGGTCACGCCGTATATCTCGAAGGGGCTGGCAGAGGAACCAATACTTCTGAATATCACGCAACATTGTCTCTTGGTGTTCAGAGTACTCACGTTTTGCTTGGACAGTGTACTCACGTGATAGGAGGCAAGCCTTGGTTATGTACGAATACACTGTCACATGTACAGTACAACTCAGCCTTACGGGTTTCTTCACGATGTTTTCTTTCACCGTTTACAACCATGGTAATTAACCAGACTTATGTCTTTAGCAAAAACGAATTGGTATAGGTTAAATCTTTTTGTTCATGAAAACCTCATGTGGGGATTATTACTAATAAATAAAGAATAAATAAAGGAAAGAAAAATTTCGACACGGGCGGGGATCGAACCCGCGACCTCGGGTAAACGCCCCGACGCTCTGCCAACTGAGCTACCGTGTCAATTGGCTGCCAGTGCGAAATTCCTCTATCCTTAATTCTTTTACACGTTTAAGTAGTGTTTGCGTTTCCTACCTCCGAATTATTACTAATTCGAGAGGCCACTTGTCTACCTTTTCAGATAGAATGCAAATGTTGAAAACGCCTAACTATCACATAATTTAAATCTTTTTGTTCATGAAAACCTCATGTGGGGATTATTACTAATAAATAAAGAATAAATAAAGGAAAGAAAAATTTCGACACAGGCGGGGATTGAACCTGCGACCTCGGGTAAACGCCCCGACGCTCTGCCAACTGAGCTACCGTGTCAATTGGCTGCCAGTGCGAAATTCCTCTATCCTTTATAGCTCAGTTGGCAGAGCGTCGGGGCGTTTACCCGAGGTCGCGGGTTCGATCCCCACCTGTGTCGAAATTTTTCTTTCCTTTATTTATGCTTTATTTATTAGAATTGGTATAGGACCCACCCGGGATTTGAACCTTCATCGTCTGCACGATAATCAGTGTTCTACCCACTGAGCTAACACGGTTGCACGGCTTTAATTAAATGGTTTTTTTTTTGTCATATAAATGTCATTGGCTGTGTAGTGTCGGCTTAGAATAGCACTACCCCAATTTTTCCGGTGGCGACGTAAGAGGCGACTAACGGTATAGGGCCTTTTAGGGGATTTTGGGGCGATACGGTTGGAGACCCAACGCCAACAACCCTTATTTTACCGTCTTTTCCCCCATGTTGTTTAAACTTTCCAAAAGTAGCTGAGGAATTTCTAATTACTTAGCTCTGGTTACCCCGTTAAGGGATTTATAGCCGTGAGTATATGTATGTATGTATGTACGTCATATAAATAAAGTTTACATTCAATTGTGCAATTAGGTATTGACATGAAATATTGTATGTAAAGTTTATCATAATAGTTCATACATTTAGTTTTATGATTATTTCAATTAATTGCGATAAAACTAATTAAAGATGAACTATTTGGCAATTTATTTTTTCACGACCTGCTTGGATGTTATCTTTGGGTCAAGAACCTTATATCTTGACGGTTATTTTTAAATAGGTGTTTAATTTAAAAAAGTTTAGCGACGTGATAGCTCAATGGGTAGAACACCGGTTATCGTGCAAACGACTAGTGTTCAAATCCCGGGTTGGGGCTACACCAATTTGTCACGGTTGTTAACGGTGAGGGAAAGCATCGTGAGGAAACCCACATGGTTGAGTTGTACTTAGTCATGTGACAGTGTATTCGTACAAAACGGCGATAGGCCTGCCCCCTATCACGTGAGTACACTGTCCAAGCAAAACGTGGGTACTCTGAACACCAGGTGACAAAGTCTTATGATGTTAGAAGTATTAGTACCTCTGCCAACCCCTTCGGGGATATTCGGTGTGAACATTTATGTTTATGTTATGTTTATACATACATACATATACTCACTGATAAATTATTATTAAAAAAAAAAAAAAAAACCTTCATACAGGCTAGGCCTAGTGTAGGGGCTACCAATATTATCAATAATGTAAACACGGTTAAATGTTGCACTCAACCTACTCTGTAAACTATATAAAACTATGTAATTGTGCAATCGGAATTTAAATAAATTATTATTATTATTTTTATCACTTTTGGGAGTTGAGTGGGGAAAAGATGGTAAAATAAAGGTTTTTGGTGATGGGTCTCCAACCGCATCGCCCAAAAGTCCAATAAAAAGCCCCAATACCCTTAGTCGCCTCTTACGGCACCCGTGGGTAGAAAGGGGTAGCAACATTTCTAGCCGGCACTACACGGCGGTTATTATTATGTTTATGTAAAGAAATAACTAACCGCACACAGTATAGGTGACTAAGGGTATCGAGGCTTGTCAAGTGATTGAGATTGCGGTATTATACCATATTTTTTAACTATTTTCCACAGTCCTACGAGAACTCCATTTTGGGAGTTATAGCCATGAGTTTATGTATATTTGATTTTTGTATAGATATGGGCTTTGGGTTAATAAGGAAACTATTATTAAATATGTTTTTCTTTTTTTCCACTAGGTATCCCTTATCACGTCAATGTCCTCTCCAAGCAAATCTTGGGTACCATGTACACCAGGAGACAACTTTTACGTGATGTTCAGAGGTATAAGTCCCTCTGCCATCCCTTCAGGAAATTATGGCATGAAGAATGAGATTTTTTTCTTCTCTTCATGTTTCGTTTCTCGTGAATTAACAAAAATACACATGTATTTACCCAGGTACTATTGAAGAGAAGTAATAGTGTTCCATTGTAATCTGCGTGTTAACTTAACCTGCCTGACCTCACTCTGAGTAATTGGACCAAAGATACTGAAAGGCCGCTCTGTTGATAATATTGTTAAGAAATACATACATATACTCACGGCTTTAAATCCCTAGAAGGGGTAGCCAGAGCTAAGGAATTCGAAATTCCTCAGCCAAGTTTGGAAAGTTGAGTGGGGAAAAGATGGTAAAATAAAGGTTGTTGGTGATGGGTCTCAAACCGCAAATCGCCCAAAAATCCCTTAAAAAGCCCCAAGTCCGTTAGTCGCCTCTTACGTACACCCACCGGAAGAAACGGGGTAGTGCTATTCTAAGCCGACACTACACAGTTAAGAAATATACTAATGTAACCTCACGTTTTGAAATACTGTTGGTTGAACTCAGCAGTGGAATAAAATTATAGTTTATTTTACAATAACAAGGTTGGTATTTATTTTGGATGATCATACATACATAAATTTACGGCCATAAATCCCAAATTAGGGTAGCCAGAGCTAGGAACTCCTCAGCCACATTTGTAAGTTGATAGTAAGACAAGATGGTAGAAGTAAAGTATCTCTGATGATGGTGTCCAACCGCATCGCCCAAAAATCACTTAATTAGTCCTCTCTGACGACACCCGTGGGTAGAAAGGTGTAGTGAAATGAAAACTCCTCATAATAATGAATAAAATTATTCCCCGGTTGATTAATATGATAGAAAGCATTACAAACAATTGTATGCAAATTTCAATTTTCTTAATAAATCATTCTCATGCGTTATCAATTCGTAATTGAATACACATTGTTGCGCAAAGTCCAAAACAGATGAAACGCTTCACGCTATTAACCAAGAAAGAGTAAATAAAGTAAAGAATAAATAAAGCAAAGACAAATTTCGACACAGGCGGGAATCGAACCCGCGACCTCGGGTATACGCCCCCGTCGCTCTGCCAATTGAGCTACCGTGTCAATGGCTGCCCGCGCGAAATTCTTCTATCCTTTATTTCTTTTACACGTTTAAGTAGTGTTTGCGTTTCCTTATTCTTTATTTATTAGCAAGAAAGAGTAGGTTGAGGTATCCAAGTTTTTTAAATCACCTGCATCTTGGAAGAAAGAGAGTACTACAAAGTTAACATTTACTTTTACTCACGCCCATTATTCTCATTGGGGTTGGCAGGTTTATTTGCGTTAGGTCCCACTTTTCGATAGAGAACTTTAACAGTTTTCCACGGATACACTGTCACTTGACTAAGTACAACTTAGCGATTGTAATTTTTTTATTAATCATTTTAGGCCACGCTGCATTTAAATATAAAAAGAGCTCACCACTTTACTTCTCAACAGTACACAAATAGTTTTAATGTGGTGTACAACGGTAATACAAAATTAATATTTGTGGGACCCAACGGCAATTTTGTACAAGTGGGATCCACAAGTGGGACCCAATGGCAATTTTATACAAGTGGGACCCAACGGCAATTTTATACAAGTGGGACCCAACGGCAATTTTATACATGTGGGACCCAACGGCAATTTTATACAAGTGGAACCACAAGTGGGACCCAATGGCAATTTTATACAAGTGGGACCCAACGGCAATTTTATACATGTGGGATCCACAAGTGGGACCCAACTATTCTTGGAACATAGTATTTTCTAAGACTTTCACGATTGCACATTATAATTAAAATAACTATTGATTTTCGGATACTTTAATCGCGTGTTATTACATGGTTTTTTAAAGCCCGACGTTTCGAAAACTTTTCAGTTATCATGGTCAAGGGAAGAAAAATAGCAACTATATCTCTAGAAGGGGTAGCCGGAGCTAAGGACTTAGAAATTTCGCAGCCACTTTTGGAAGTTGCGTGGGGTAAAGGTGGTGAAATAAAGGTTGTTGGTGATTATATTAATAATTTTATAATAGTGTATAATGACAAGTAATACCTCAGTATTCCCGGGACCATGATAACAAAAAAGTTTTCAAAACGTCGGGCTTTAAAAACCATGTAACAGTTGGAACAGTCTGTGTACCGTTTCAGAGACACATGCTGAGCCGATAACCATTTTGGTAATAGGTTTCATGTTGATTTATATATATACAAACATACATATACTCACGGCTATAAATCCTTAGAAGGGGTAGCCAGAGCCAAGGAATAAGAAATTTCTCAGCCACTTTTGGAAACTTGTGTGGGGAAAAGATGGTAATATAAAGGTTGTTGGTGATGGGTCTACAACCGCATCGCCCAAAAATCCCTTAAAAGACCCCAATACAGTCGCCTCTTACGTACACCCACCGGAAGAAATGGGTTAGTGCTATTCTAAGCCGACACTACACAGGAAATAATATATATAATAATCGTCATAATTAAAATTTCTGTTAATTTGTGTTATTTTAATGTGTTTTTACTGTGTGTTGTTTTATTGTTGTTTTTGTAAACTATTCCAAACAAAATGTCTTACACTTTTACGGAATTAATAAACGGATTTATTGAACGGATTGAAAAACACTTTGTACAATACTAACAAATATCTCAAGCTTACATAAAATACATGCTCTTTTATTCTTTTCACTTGGAGCTCCCGCCTCTTTCAATTTGCCCTTTAAATTAATTTTAAGCATGGTGACAGAAAGACTAGATTAGATATATATAACTCAAACTCAAACATTACTAATACTTCTGAATATCACGTGACTTTGTCACCTGGTGTTACCACACGTACCCACGTTGTGCATGGACAGTGTACTCACGTGACAGGGCGCAGGTCTATCGCCGTTTTGTGCTAATACACTGCCTAATAACTACGACTAAGCACAACTCAGCCATGTGGGTTTCCTCACGATGTTTTCCCTCACCGTTAACAACCATGATAAATAAACCACACAAATGACTTTAGAAAAGACAATTTGGTGCAGGCCCGACCCCGGATTTGAACCCTTATCATCTGCACGGTAAGCGCGCTTACCTGCCTTACTACGCCTTACCCTCCACCCACTGAGCTGTCACGGTTGCTTGCTTGCACTAGTGATGTATAAACGTTTATATGCGATCGATAGTCTCTGCGTACCCCAATGGAAATTAATGGCGTGGTTATATGTATGAATCTACTGTTTTTGGCTTAGCCTAGATTGAAAACCACTGTTTACTTGTAAAAATGCATGTAAAATCCACATAGAACTATACATACATACATACATATACTCACGGCTATAAATCCCTAGAAGGGGTAGCCAGAGCTTAGGAATTAGAAATTCCTCAGCCACATTTGGGAAATTGAGTGGGGAAAGGATGGTAAAGTAAAGGTTGTTTGTTGGTGATGGGTCTCCAGCCGCATCGCCCAAAAATCCCTTAAAAGCCCCAATACCGTTAGTCGCCTCTTACGTACACCCATCGGTAGAAACGGGGTAGTGCTATTCTAAGCCGACACTACACAGCATACATACACATATTACCACTACCATATACAAACATACATAACAAAAAATTAACATGCCTGTCATTTCAGTCATCAGTATTATCGTATTATAGCTTAAATTTCATAAAAAATTCCTCATCACCTAATCGCTTATGACTACTCATGTATGAATACGTTTAGGGTCACGTGTTATCTATGACACCCGAATCAATCACGTGATCACAGCGTGGACCGGCCTTGATAAAAAATCGTACCGTTTTATTTGAATTTGAAATTATTTTATCTCTTTCTCAGAGTTCGAAGTGACAAGAATGAAAGAGTGTATCTGATGTTCCATGAATTGAAGGATAGCGAGAGAAGTTTGTCAGGATCGTACAAAGAGGTGATCGGTACACTTCACAACTAAAAGACAATGCAATGGAAATAGGTTGCAAAGGATTTAAAACTCAATAAATATTTACAATCTTATCATACATACATACATATACTCACGGCTATAAATCCCTAGAAGGGGTAGCCAGAGCTAAGGAACTAGAAGTTCTTCAGCCACTTTTGGAAAGTTGAGTGTTGAGTGGGGAAAAGATGGCAAAAGAAAGGATGTTGGTGATGGGTCTTCAACCGCATCGCCCAATAATCCCTTAAAAGCCCCAATACCGTAACACCCACCGGCAGAAATGGGGTAGTGTTATTCTAAGCCGACACTACACAGCAAATATCTTACAATCTTATCCTCACGCCATTACTTACTTACGTATACTCAGGCCCATTATTCCCATTGAATATGCAACTGTGCAAAGACTATAGATCGGTACTTTTCATACATACATACATATACTCACGCCGTTAATTCCCATTGGAGTAGGCAGAGACTATCGATCACCACTTTATATAATATATTGTAATATGTTCTGATGAGCACATAAATGTATTTTTTATATTTTCTTTAGTATATATATATATATATATATAAAAACTATGTGATATCTTAACCAAGTTCACGCCATTGATGTCCATGAACTATAATGCCTACTGATAAATTATATAACGTTCATTTGATTTCCTAATCATATATAGGTTACCAGTGCCATGTATACAATCATTTTATCACAATAATGTTTTGATTATAAAAATAATTAGATAAATACTTATGTACTTATGGCTTGTTCAATCGACAAGTGCAAAAAACTGTGATCGTATAAAACTGTGTAGTGTCGGCTTAGAATAGCACTACCCCATTTCTTCCGGTGGGTGTACGTAAGAGGCGACTAACGGTATTGGGGCTTTTAAGGGATTTTTGGGCGATGCGGTTGGAGACCCATCACCAACAAGCTTTATTTTAACTTTTTTTTCCCACTCAACTTCCAAAGGTGGCTGAGGAATTTCTTATTCCTTAGCTCTGGCTACCCCATCTAGGGATTTATAGCCGTGAGTATATGTATGTATGTATAATAATACTAATGGTTCTCGTGTAGTGTCGGCTTAGAATGCTGCTACCCCTTTTTTCCCATGGGTGTCATAAGAGGCGACACATACATACATACATATACTCACGGCCATAAATCCCAAAAAGGGTAGCCAGAGCTTCAGAGCTTGAAACTTCTCAGCCACATTTGGAAGTTGATGGGGAACAAGATGGTAGAAATAAAGTATCGTGAAAAATAAGAAGTAAAGTAGGTGATGGGCCCAAAAACCACTTTAAAAAGCCCCACACCGTTAGTCGCCCCTTACGACACCCGTGGTGAGAAAGGGGTAGTCACATTCTAAGCCGGCACTACTCGGCAAAGCGTAGTGCTGAATGTTTTATTAAAGTACTAACGCCCGATTTCTGAATTGAGTATTCAAGCTGAGAACGACTTAAGTATCGTTTTGTCTCATTCAGTTGTTAAGATTTCAATGCGACAGAACGATACTTAAGTTGTTCTCAGCTGGAATACTCAATTCAGAAATCGGGCGTAAGTATATATGTACTTAATAAAAAAAAAAACTTTAATTGTTCTCTTGTAATTATGTTTGTAAAACTACACATGTTTACATAACATGCGCGCGCGCCGCTCAAAGGGGCAAATAGCATTATCTTTCAGATAAATGTTAAGATACGGAGCAATGCGGATATACTTGTAAATTGGATTAATCATTTCTCATTAATACCGGCATGTGTGGGAAGATTATGAGTGTTACACAATCGACGAACTTAGATAACTGGGGTTTTCATAGAAAACCTTCTTCGTAGTAAAGGTTCCTACTAATGCAGGACGGAAGCCAGCACTAGATAAAAGTATAGTTGCGTTGTAGTTATTTATTCCATCGTAAGAGAATACATATACTCACGCTCACGGCTACAATTAACAGATGGGGTAGCCATAACTTCCTCAGCCACTTTTGGAAGTTTCGCAGAATCAGACTGTTTATGGCTCCATTGATCGCACTCACTATTTGGAGCGAAGCTCCATGTACCCTGACTTTTGTATCTGTTTGTGACATCACTCCTCCTGAACCGATCCCTACGAAACCTCGGATGATGGTCATAAGCATCGAGTACCAGGTTGTACTTGCTGTGTAGTGTCGGCTTAGAATAGCACTACCCCATTTCTTCCGGTGGGTGTACGTAAGAAGCGACTAACGGTATTGGGGCTTTTAAGGGATTTTTGGGCGATGAGGTTGGAGACCCATCACCAGCAACTTATTTTACTATCTTTTCCCCGCTTAAGTTTCCAAAAGTGGCTGAGGAATTTCTGATTCCTTAGCTCTGGCTACCCCATCTAGGGATTTATAGCCGTGAGTATATGTATGTATGTACCAGGTTGTGACTTAGTTTTTTTTCAAACAAATGTTACCTTAAAGGTTCCCATGAAAGTCTATGGGAAACTATGGTAAAAGAAAACTTCGCTCTAATTTGACATCACGAAGCATTCATGCCTGCCTAGTTAACTCTCCTTTTAATATGATCATTACATTATCAATCCCTAGTAAATAAACGTTTACAAATACAAATTATTTTACTTGTTCCACTTTCCATTTTGTTGTCGACTGTTCAGTTCTTTGCTTTTCGGCTACGGAACTCTAGAAATAAGTTTATAATACTGTCAATGAAGTAATGTCATGCATCTTAAACACACCATTCGGGTAGGAAGAGACCATATAGTTCGCCAATTTGTACGATCCAGGCAAATCTCTCTGCTTCTTTCACATTCATCATTCTTCTCATACATTTGTTCTTTTTACTCCGGACTTTAGACTTCGTCACAGCCATAAATCCTTAAAAGGGGTAGCCAGGGCTTCCGAGCTAGAAACTCCTGATCCACATTTGGAAGTCGATAGATAGACAAGGTGGTAGAAATAAAGTATAGGTCTCCAACAGCATCACCCAAAAACCACTTAAAAAAGCCCCATACCCTTAGTCGCCTCATACGACTCCCGCGGGTAGGAAGGGGATGTAGGTAAGTGGAAGTAGTGACATACTAATCCGGCACTACTAGGCAAACGCGGTTGAATATTATGGCTTAAACAAATTTAAATAGTCTTTGTTGTTATTAGTGCTGTGCAGTGTCGGCTAAGAATAGCACTACCCCATTTCTTCCGGTGGGTGTACGTAAGAGGTGACTAACGGAAATGGGGCTTTTAAGGGATTTTTGGGCGATGCGGTTGGAGACCCATCACCAACAACCTTTACTTTACCATCTTTTCCCCTACTCATATTTCCGAAAGTGGCTGAGGAATTTCTAATTCCTTAGCTCTGGCTACCCCTTCTAGGGATTTACAGCCGTGAGTATATGTATGTATGTATGTATGTATGTTTTTGTTATATCATTCACCACGTGGATTTGTTATCAAATCTTATATAAATATAATTCATATAATTTATTACTTCAATAATTTTATAGACACGAGTGGATTTATATATGATAATAATAAATGAATTGTAGAAAGTGGAGTCCAAAGGGCATATGAATTTGCTAGACAATATCGGCTGATGCAATAATTGGGTTTTCGTGCAAACATTTTTGATCGAAGTTCAAGTTTTAAATGTTCGCCAATATTTAGCAGTATTCAGCAAAATATGTACATTTCCTATTTATGATCTTTGGACTGTGAATTTAAATTCAACACATGAATGAGAGTAATAGATGCATATGCTTGCGCCATTTTTTTACTGGTGTAGGCAGTTTTATTTAACATAGTTAAGTGAATAAATATCTCAAAATATTTACAATGACCAAGAGGTTCCGAAGTCGCTAATACGTGGGCGCTGACAAGAGTGAAGAAATTATTACATACATATAACATAACATAACATAAACGTTCACGCCGAATATCCCGAAAGGGGTTGGCCTGGTGTTCAGAGTACCCACGTTTTGCATGGACAGTGTACTCACGTGATAGGGGGCAGGCCTATCGCCGTTTTGTACGAATACACTGTCACATGACTAAGTACAACTCAGCCATGTGGGTTTCCTCACGATGTTTTCCCTCACCGTTAACAACCATGATAAATTAACCACACATTTGTCTTTTAGAAAAGACAAATTGGTGTAGGCCCGACCCAGGATTTGAACACTAGTCGTTTGCACGAAAACCGAGTGTTCTACCCACTGGGCTATCACGGTTACATACATATATACATACATATACTCACGGCTATAAATCCCTTAACGGGGTAGCCAGAGCTTTGGAATGAAAAATTCCTCAGCCTCTTTTGGAAGTTGATTGGGGAAAAGATGCTAATAATAAATGATTTTGGGGACGGGTCTCCAACCACATCGCCCAAAAATCACTTAAAAAGCCCCTAGACCCTTAGTCGCCTCTTACGATCACCCACGGGTAGAAATGGGGGTAGTGTTATTCTAAGCCGATACTACACGGCAAAAGAAAGAAGATAATAAATTATTAATGTTTAAATTATATTAGGGAAGTACATATTTTAATGGCTGGATTGCCAATGTGGCCAGAGACGCATCACTCACTATCCACTCGACAATAAAAAGTGCTGAAAAGTTTCTAATTCAAAAGTTATGAATGCTATTTTTAAGATTTATAGTTGTGAGTATAGGTAAACATTTATTTTTTATAGTTAATACATACATACATATACTCACGGCTATAAATCCCTAGAAGGGGTAGCCAGAGCTAAGGAACCAGAAATTCCTCAGCCACTTTTGGAAAATCGAGATGGGAAAAGATGGTAAAGTAAAGGTTGTTGGTTATGGGTCTCCAACCGCATCGCCCAAAAATCCCTTAAAAACCCCAATACCGCTAGTCGCCTCGTACGTACGTCTAGCCCAGTGGGTAGAACACTCGGTTATCGTGCAAACGACTAGTGTTCAAATCCTGGGTCGGGCCTACACCAATTTGTCTTTCCTAAAGACATATGTGCGGTTAATTTATCATGGTTGTTAACGGTGAGGGAAAACATCGTGAGGAAACCCACATGGCTGAGTTGTACTTAGTCATGTGACAGTGTATTCGTACAAAAAACGGCGATAGGCCTGCCCCCTATCACGTGAGTACACTGTCCATGCAAAACGTGGGTACTCTGAACACCAGGTGACAAAGTCACGTGATGTTCAGAAGTATTAGTACCTCTGCCAACCCCTTCGGGGATATTCGGCGTGTTTATATGTAAATTTATTTACACTATAAAACCCAACCTTTTTTTACTTCTTTCTTTTCCCCACTCCACTTTTAAAAGTGGCTGAGGGATTTCTCATGCTGAAGCTCTGACTAACCCTTTTAGGGATTTATACCCTTGAGTTTATTATATGCATTTGTACGTATGTATAAAAACAAGTTGGATAAGTTCAGAAAATATGTAAAACGCGGTACATTTGCCTTTAAAATTTGAGGGATCCCCTCGATTTCTCCAGGATCCCATCATCAGACCCTGTATCCTCATCATGGTACCAATCCGGGAGTATCTTCTTTCGAATAAAAAAATAATAATCAAAATCGGTTCATAAATGGCGAAGAAATCGGTGAACAAACATTAAAAAAAATTAAAAATATACGGTCGAATTGAGAACACTCCTTTTTTTGAAGTCGGTTAAAAAGTAACAGCTTCAGAATTAGAAACTTTATCAACTTTTGGAGGTTGATATGGAAATGTAATTTGGAATTGTTATATGTTGTGGTGATGTGTTTAACCATGACGCTTAACGGTCAAGCTATTGAATAGTGGTTTAATATAACCATGTGCATTAATTTGTGAAATACGCTTTTTTATTCCTTAAATTTGGAAGCCTACATTACGTCAATATTATTCATATTTATATAATTATAGGCTTTGGAAAGATTAATTAATTAAGACTTACGACTTATTTGATTTTACTTATTTTATTGGATTTTTGGGCGAAGCGTTTGGAGACCCATCACCAAAAACCTTTATTTTACCATCATTTCCCCACTTAATTTTCCAAAAGTGGCTGAGAAATTTTTAATTCCTTAGCTCTGACTACCCCTTCAAGGGAATTGTAGCCGTGAGTATATGTATGTATGTACTGACAACTTAAACGTTCACACCTTATATGCCCGAAGGGATGGCATAAACGATTACCTACTACGGTAATAATCGTTTTGACAAATGGGATTATACTAATAGTGAAATATGTAAGAGACACATACAAATGCAATGACGACATAATAAAAAAATAACTTCTCTTATAAAAAAAATACAGACCACGTTTACTATAAATAAATGATTACACCGAGAAAACAAATTATCAATTAATTTATTTTTAAATTATTTTGAAATTATTATTATTTTGAGAATAAATAGTACCTATTTGTTTTAATGATAAATAAAAAGAAAGGAATCATGATCAAATAAATATTCAGTAGATTTAGGCGTTCCAGTTTAAGCTAAAACGAACTTCCAGGCCCTAAACTGCAACCTTGAGGGACTCCTCCTATTTGTTATTGTTACCTTATTATCAACAGTTCAAAGTAACTTTGTTTTTGTTATTGTACGATGATAACTACTTAACAAGCTCGTATAAAAAACAATGCTAATTAAAAGGATATGAGTGTAAAATATGAAGGGTATATCAAACACTCTAGGCATGCGTGTCTCAGAGCAGAACTCAATTCTGTTGTGACCTCGCAACTACTGCTCCCGGTAACTCAACTTATCAGTACATGTTAGTACTTAATATAATATTAACACAATTGATAATAAAAAGTAGAAATTTATCACATCGATGTAAATTTCCTTAGTTACTCACCTTCGACAGGGAATATAATCTTCTGTTCGGTTCTCCCGTAGTAGTTATCGAACTCCGGAGGCTTATCCGTCCGGTCTGTTAACGCGCGTCCTTGGGCTATCGGCATCGGAAGACTGTTCACGGGAACAGCCACTGCCGGTTTCTTACTAAGTCTTAATTTCTTCAAAATCTGCTGCTTCACAAACTCCAGCCGCACATCAGTCAGTTGTGTACTACTCAGTCCGACTCCGCAATTCGCACACGCACCAAACGCGCCTAAATTATAACTCTTATCCTCATCTACACTAATACTATTGATAGAATTGACTAGAAGTAGAAAGAAAAACGATTTGAGTACCGACATTTTGTTCGGTAGTTTTCGTCTGCTGAGACAATTGAAAAATGGTAGAAGATCGAGATGCATACGGTCGGACGGTTACCGCGACACTGGTCGAATTTTACGCATTTAAGTGTTAGTCAACGATTTTTTTATTCACTTGGGGGATGCGTGGTTTTTTTTGTGTCGTGGTACGCTCGGCGTATCTGGGGTCACTGATAACTGGCTCGAGTAGAACTGTGTACTGCGCGTGATGTGGCCGACTCACACTTGACCTCGTCTTATACTGAACTGAGCGAAACTAGCTAGCTAGAACATTATTTGCACGTTGTCTTGTGTGCGTTTAGGTGTCTAAATATTTATGATCGCGCGATGTATTACTGTTGGGTTAGAAAAAAATGACACAGTCTTCCAGATAAACATTTTTGCCTTCTTTAACATTCGTCAATTTTCTTATTTTGGACCACTTTCTTTCTTAAAAGATATTTCTGTATGGACATAGTTCATTAAAAGTAAACACAAAGCATCCATCTTGGTTTTGTCACGAATTGTTTGATGAATTGTATAGTTCTTCTTCATATGTATATAATTATATAAAATATATATACTTAAAGAAGATATTTATATACCTATGCGGTTGGAGACCAACAACGTTTATTTTACCATCTTTTCCCCACGCAACTGCCAAAAGTTACTGAGGAATTTTTAATTCTTTAGCTCTGGCTACCCCTTGCAGGGATTTATAGCGGTGAGTATATGTATGTATGTAAGTTTCAGAAATTACAGTTTGTATAAAGAATGTAATGTTTTAGGATATGTGAAATCTCGGTGGCCATCTAATTGTCAATTACAGAATTAATTTTCATTAAACGTGTGGTTTAGTTTAACATACATACACACTTATACTCACGGCTATAACTCCCAAGAAGGCGTAGCCAGAGCTAAGGAATGGGCTATTTGACAGGTTTTTAAAATCCATTTTATATGATGTAGTAGAGTTTAAGGAACCCAGTAAAAGTTATATTTTCTAAATCTGGTGCACATTTGCTGAAAAATATCAAATTAAGAATTAAATATTCAAATAGCGCGTCAAAACACTATTTTCACAATATGGCGCTGCAAACGGGTCAGTGACGTCACTTGCCTGTATTTGGTCTGCGGCAACAAACGAGCCAAGAGGTTTCTTAACAGGCATGTGACGTCATCATAAACTCGACCATTCAAGAACGTTTTGTGTCACGTGACAAACGTTTAAAAATTTGCATTTTTATTTATGGATTTTTAAAGAAATCAATCGTTATTTTCAACTTACGTTAGTAAATAACCATTTTTAAACTCATAATTTATACTGATGACAGCAATTGACACTTTATTTTTCGCATTGTCAAATGGCCTACTTTTGGCAGTTGCGTGGGAAAAGATGGTAAAATAAAGGTTATTGGTGATGGGTCTCCAATCGCATCGAACAAAAATCCAATAAAAAGTCCCAATACCCTTAGTCGCCTCTTACGACACCCGTAGGTAGAAAGGGGTAATTACATTCTAAGCCGGCACTACACGGCAACGGTTTAGTTTAAGTACAGTTTAAGATCGATTCATTTTGTGAGTTTAGTTATATCTTAGTTTATATTGTAGTTAATAGTTAGGAAAACCGTGATAGCCCGGTCGGGAGCATCACCGCTTCCCATGCAGAAAGGCATGGATTCGAATCCTGAGTCGGACCAACACCAATGTCTCATTTCTAAAGTCATACGAGTGGTTTATCTACAAGGTTGTTATCGGATAGGGAAAACTCCGTAAACAATTATATAATAAGGGTGGTTTCCTTACTGAACTATTACGGTTGTAATCAAACGTACATACATACATATACTCACGGCTATAAATCCCATGAAGGGGTAGCCAGAGCTTGGGAATTAAAAATTCCTCAGCCACTTTTGGAAGTTGCGTGGGGAAAAGATGGTGGAATAAAGGTTGTTGGTGATGTGTCTCCAACCGCATCGCCCAAAAATCCCTTAAAAGCCCCAATACCGTTAGTCGCCTCTTACATACACCCACCGGAAGAAATGGGGTAGTACTGTTCTAAGCCGACACTACACAGCGATACCAGTATATATAACAATTAAATGTTAAAAAAATTCATTGCTTAAATCTTGAACTGACTCTGTTCATGGCAAACATTGGGCTAACTAAGAATAGGCTGCAAAAGCCAGGATATTTAACTGGCTGATGATAATAATGATGATATTAGAATACAAGTTATATCAATTTCAAAATTAGTGCGTGAGTGGTACATGATTTTACACACATGAGTGCCAAACAAAACACAACTTAGATAAAAATGACATTCCTAACTTATATTATGATTAGGAAATCAAAATAAACGTGTGATTTACTAGTGACTATCATTATTTTGGACACACACTCAGAGGAGATCGTAAGATCAACCGTTATGAAAATATGATGAAGATAAGGGAGTTTTATTTCATCACTTTGTAGCTGTTCAAATATTAAATAGCCTGGCTTTTGCAGCAGAACAGAACAGAGTCAGCTAAAGATTTAAGCAATGAAATTTCTTTAACATTTAATTGTTAGATATACTGCAGGCAAGCACGAGCCATGTTTAAACTAGTTATCGCGCCGCGCGGGATAAAGCAGCCATTTTTTACGCACTTAGTATCGTATACTGCCATCTCATTCTAACCGTTATCGTGTTGATAAGATAGCGCTCGTGCTTGCCCTTCCAGCACTATCCCATTTCTTCCGGTGGGTGTACGTAAAAGGCGACTAACGGTATTGGGGCTTTTAAGGGATTTTTGGGCGATGCGGTTGGAGACACATTACCAACAACCTTTATTCCACCATCTTTTCCGCACGCAACTTCCAAAAGTGGCTGAGGAATTTCTGATTCCTTAGCTCTGGCTACCCCGTTTAGGGATTTATAGCCGTCAGTATATGTATGTATGTATTCATATACTGATATATCAGTGTGGCTAGCAACATATGTACTTAAAACATCATTGTTTTATTATGTGTTAAAACAAAAGTTATATGAAAAAAGGCAAATTCATAGATTTTAAAAAAAAGGTGTGCGTTTTTATAAAATCAAATTTATTGTAATCCAAACCAAAACTATATTTTAATTCAACTTGCCCTTAAAAGAGGTTGAATACAAAACAAATTTTTCTTGCTTAGTCTATAATCAAGTGTATATTTACTGAATCCCAATAAAAATACTACTTCCATTAAAAACAATGTTTCGCACCGAAAATAAAATAGTAAAAAAGAAGACCAATGCAGTCTAAGGTAATAAATTCATGCAAAAATTAAAATAGATGTAAATGTAAGGCTAAGAATGGCATTACCCAATTTCTTGGCGATGCTGTTGAAGAACCATCACCAACAACCAATATTATACAATCTTTTCCCCACTGAACTTCCAAGTTGGACGTTAAGACTTACACTACATTAACCAAATCAATAGGTTAAGAAAATAACTAATAATTTTTAGCTTAAAGAACCATAACAAAATTTTTAAAATGTCGCAAAAACATACTAAAATATCGACCCTAATACCTACATCCAAACTTTCCACAACAAATTTTATAACAAAGCTTACAATCTAATTTAATTCAATAGATCCCAAGTAATATATTCGCCAAAAATAAACATACATATACTCACGGCTGTAAATCCCTTGAAGGGGTAGCCAGAGCTAGGGAATAAGAAATTCTCTAGCCACTTTTGGAAGTTGCGTGGGGAAAAGATGGTGAAATAAAGGTTGTTGGTGATGGGTCTCCAACCGCAACACCCAAAAATCCCGTTCAAAAGCCTCAATACCGTTAGTCGCCTCTTACGTACACCCACCGAAAGAAATGGGGTAGTGCTATTCTAAGCCGACACTACTCAGCTAAAAATAAAAAAATAGTCTTATTGAAATATTACAAGATAGAGATATATATGCAATGGAGCGCAGTATTCATGGTGTCAAACGCACATATCGCATGCGAAACACCACACTGCGCTCAAAAACTGGGATCGCTGATGTAGGAGTTCAGACTGCCAAACTCAAGTGTACCTGGGTTGAACATGTCTGTCAAATGAACCCGAAAAAATAGGCTAAAACCGCAACGGAATGGGTGCCTACAGATGGACATCGGCGTAGGGGAAGGCCCAGGAGGAGATGGAGGGATGACCTGGACATGTTCGATTCAGAGTGGTTCAGTACAGCTTCGGACAAGGATGTGTGGGCTCAAAATTGTGAGGCCTTTGCCCAGCAGTGGAAAGCAAACTAGACTAATTAAAAAAATAGCTTAAGGGTATTTTGTACACATTTCAACAGACGACATGATAGTCCAGTGGGTAGAACACCCGCCCTTAAACAGAAGGGCGTGAGTTTCAATCCTGGGTCGGGCCTACACCAATTTGTCTTTTCTAAAGTCATATGTGTGGTTAATTTATCATGGTTGTTAACGGTGTGGGAAAACATCGTGAGGAAACCCACATGGCTGAATTGTACTTAGTCATGTGACAGTGTATTCGTACAAAACGTTTTTTACCGACTACGGTAAAGCAAAAAGTATGAATTTAAAAATTGTAATTATGTAAAAAGATTCGCAACTCTTAGCTCAGGTTATGTCGTAGTCTTTATTATAAAGATGTTTAATTCATTTCATATTCAATTAAAATTTCTTTCCAAACATAACAATTGCACTTATCTCAAAATGCACTCATTGAAGTTTTTAAATTGTGTAACAATAACAATTAATATTCGTAAGGTTGTTTACTCTAAAGTCCAAAGGTTGGTTTATTATCAGACTTTTATATTTAATTTTACAACATACATACATATACTCACGGCTATAAATCCCAGGAAGGCGTAGCCAGAGCTAAAGAATTAGAAATTCCTCAGCCACATTTGGAAATTGGGGAAAAGATAGTAAAAATAAAGGTTGTTAGTGATGGGTCTCCAACCGCATCGCCCAAAAATCCCTTAATAGCCCGTTAGTCGCCTCTTACGTACACCCACCGGAAGAAATGGGGTAGTGCTATTCTAAACCGACGCTACACAGCAAGTAAAGGCTATAAATACTTGCCTATAATCACGGCTATAAATACCAAAAAAGGGTGGCCAGAGCTTCAGAATTCGTATTTTTTTAACCACTTAAGGAAGTTATGCGGGGAAAAGTAATAAACATAACATAAACATAAGCGTTCACGCCGAAACCCCCGAAGGGGTTGCCAGAGGTGTTCAGAGTACCCATGTTTTGCATGGACAGTGTACTCACGTGATAGGGGGCAGGCCTTTCGCGGGGAAAGTTTATAAAGTAAAGGCTGTTTGCGATTAGTTTCCAATCGCATCGCCCAAAAATTACTTAAAAGCCCTGAACCCTAAGTCACCTCTTACGTCACCCAGCGGCAAAAATGGGTAAGCTAATAAATACTGAATTTTAATATTTCAGTATTTTGATTACTCGTTCTACATAACATAACATAAACGTTCACGCTGAATATCCCCGAAGGGGTTGGCAGAGGTACTAATACTGCTGAACATCTCGTGACTTTGTCACCTGGTGTTCGGAGTACCCATGTTTTGCATGGACAGTGTACTCACGTGATAGGGGGCAGGCCTATCGCCGATTTGTACGAATATACTGTCACATAACTAAGTACAACTTAGCCATGTGGGTTCCCTCGCGATGTTTTCCCTCACCGGTAACAACCGTGATAAATTAACCACACATATGTCTTCAGAAAAGACAAATTGGTGTAGGCCCAACCCGGGATTTGAACACTAGTCGCTTGCACAATAACCGGTGTTCTACCTATTGAGCCCTCACGGTCGCTCCTCCTTCTAATCGCCATAAAAGTTAGCAAAACCATTCTTTTAACACCTTATATAATATGGTATATTTGTGCTTAATAAACATATATTTCTTTCTTTCTTTCTTGGTTAATGCATCGTCTGTTATGACGCCCAATTTCTGAATTGAGTTTTCCAGCTGAGAACAACTTACATATCGTTCTGTCGCATTGAAATCTTAACAACTGAATGAGACAGAATGATACTTAAGTTGGTCTCAGCTGGAATACTCAATTCAAAAATCGGGCGTGAAAAATGTTAATATACATACATACATACATATACTCACGGCTATAAATCCCTAGAAGGGGTATCCAGAGCTAAGGAATTTGAAATTCCTCAGCCACGTTTGGAAAGTTGAGTGGGGAGAAGATGGTAAAATAAAGGTTGTTGGTGATGGGTCTCCAACCGCATCGCCCAAAAATCCCTTAAAAGCCCCAACACCGTTAGTCGCCTCTTACGCACACCCACCGGCAGAAATGGGGTAGTGTTATTCTAAGCCGACACTACACAGCTAAAAATAAAAAAAATAGTCTTATTGAAATATTACAAGACAGAGATATATATGCAATGGAGCGCAGTATTCATGGTGTCAAACGCACATATCGCATGCGAAACACCACACTGCGCTCAAAAACTGGGATCGCTGATGTAGGAGTTCAGACTGCCAACTCAAGTGTACCTGGGTTGGACATGTCTGTCAAATGAACCCAAAAAAAAGGGCTAAACCCGCAACGGAATGGGTGCCTACAGATGGACATCGGTGCAGGGGAAGGCCCAGGAGGAGATGGAGGGATGACCTGGACAAGTTCGATCCAGAGTGGTTCAGTACAGCTTCGAACAGGGATGTGAGGGCTCAAAATTGTGAGGCCTTTGCCCAGCAGTGAAAAGCAAACTAGGCTAATAAAAAAAAAATAGCTTAAGGGTATTTTGTACACATTTCAACAGACGACATGATAGTCCAGTGGGTAGAACACCCGCCCGTAAACAGAAGGGCGTGAGTTCCAATCCTGGGTCGGGCCTACACCAATTTGTCTTTTCTAAAGTCATATGTGTGGTTAATTTATCATGGTTGTTAACGGTGTGGGAAAACATCGTGAGGAAACCCACATGGCTGAATTGTACTTAGTCATGTGACAGTGTATTCGTACAAAACGTTTTTTACCGACTACGGTAAAGCAAAAAGTATGAATTTAAAAATTGTAATTATGTAAAAAGATTCGCAACTCTTAGCTCAGGTTATGTCGTAGTCTTTATTATAAAGATGTTTAATTAATTTCATATTCAATTAAAATTTCTTTCCAAACATAACAATTGCACTTATCTCAAAATGCACTCATTGAAGTTTTTAAATTGTGTAACAATAACAATTAATATTCGTAAGGTTGTTTACTCTAAAGTCCAAAGGTTGGTTTATTATCAGACTTTTATATTTAATTTTACAACATACATACATATACTCACGGCTATAAATCCCAGGAAGGCGTAGCCAGAGCTAAAGAATTAGAAATTCCTCAGCCACATTTGGAAATTGGGGAAAAGATAGTAAAAATAAAGGTTGTTAGTGATGGGTCTCCAACCGCATCGCCCAAAAATCCCTTAATAGCCCGTTAGTCGCCTCTTACGTCACCCACCGGAAGAAATGGGGTAGTGCTATTCTAAACCGACGCTACACAGCAAGTAAAGGCTATAAATACTTGCCTATAATCACGGCTATAAATACCAAAAAAGGGTGGCCAGAGCTTCAGAATTCGTATTTTTTTAACCACTTAAGGAAGTTATGCGGGGAAAAGTAATAAACATAACATAAACATAAACGTTCACGCCGAAACCCCCGAAGGGGTTGGCAGAGGTACTAATACTTCTGAACATCACTTGACTTTGTCACCTGGTGTTCAGAGTACCCACGTTTTGCATGGACAGTGTACTCACGTGTTAGGGGGCAGGCCTATCGCGGGGAAAGTTTATAAAGTAAAGGCTGTTTGCGATTAGTTTCCAATCGCATCGCCCAAAAATTACTTAAAAGCCCTGAACCCTAAGTCGCCTCTTACGTCACCCAGCGGCAAAAATGGGTAAGCTAATAAATACTGTATTTTAATATTTCAGTATTTTGAGTACTCTTTCTACAATAACATAACATAAACGTTCACGCTGAATATCCCCGAAGGGGTTGGCAGAGGTACTAATACTGCTGAACATCTCGTGACTTTGTCACCTGGTGTTCGGAGTACCCACGTTTTGCATGGACAGTGTACTCACGTGATAGGAGGCAGGTCTATCGCCGTTTTGTATGAATACACACATCACACAATACACACGTCACATGACTAAGTACTCATCCATGTGGGTTTCCTCACGATGTTTTCCCTCACCGTTAACAACCATGATAAATTATCCACACACATGTCTTTGAAAAGACAAATTGGTGTAGGCCCAACCCGGGATTTGAACACTAGTCGCTTGCACGATAACCGGTGTTCTACCCATTGAGCCCTCACGGTCGCTCCTCCTTCTAATCGCCATAAAAGTTAGCAAAACCATTATTTTAACACCTTATATAATATGGTATATTTGTGCTTAATAAACATATATTTCTTTCTTTCTTTCTTGGTTAATGCATCGTCTGTTATGACGCCCAATTTCTGAATTGAGTTTTCCAGCTGAGAACAACTTACGTATCGTTCTGTCGCATTGAAATCTTAACAACTGAATGAGACAGAATGATACTTAAGTTGGTCTCAGCTGGAATACTCAATTCAAAAATCGGGCGTGAAAAATGTTAATATACATACATACATACATATACTCACGGCTATAAATCCCTAGAAGGGGTAGCCAGAGCTAAGGAATTTGAAATTCCTCAGCCACGTTTGGAAAGTTGAGTGGGGAGAAGATGGTAAAATAAAGGTTGTTGGTGATGGGTCTCCAACCGCATCGCCCAAAAATCCCTTAAAAGCCCCAACACCGTTAGTCGCCTCTTACGCACACCCACCGGCAGAAATGGGGTAGTGTTATTCTAAGCCGACACTACACAGCAAATATACATAACATGTTAATATACATAAATTATATTAATTTGTATCACGAATATGTTTCATGATGGGTTTTGCAAATCATAAAATAAAGAGTATTATGTTATACAACAGTTAGATAACAATATGGTGTTTCGGGTCGACCTTATTATCATTATTTATGCCGTTTTTGATTTGTTTCATTAAGAATATTACCACCATAAGTTTTATAGAAATACAAACATACATACATATACTCACGACTGTAAATCCCTACAAGGGGTAGCCAAAGCTGAGGAACTAGAAGTTCCTCGGCCACTTTTGGAAAGTAGAGTGGGGAAAAGATGGTTAAAATAAAGGATGTTGGTGATAGGTCTCCAACCGCATCGCCCAAAAATCCCTTAATACCCCAATACCGTTAGTCGCCTCTTACTTACACCCACCGGAAGATATGGGGTAGTGCTATTCTAAGCCGACACAACACAGTAAATTTATAGAAATAGAAGAAATATAATATCTCTCAACTTCAACTAAATGTTCACGCTGTAAATCCTCGAAGGAGTACTTAGCAAACGTATTTATATTTTCCCGGCTAGTACGAGCGGTGTTTAAATTAGTAATCGCGTGGGATAAAGCAGCCATCTCTTACGCACTTACTTAGTATCGTATATTGCCATCTCGTTCTAACCGTTATCGTGTCGATAAAATAGTGCTCGTGCTTGCCGGAACGTCTCTTGCCATTATTTCTCACCTGGTGTTCAGATTGAACACGTTTTGTTCGGAAAGGACATAAAATAATAACTCAACTCAATCACAAACGTTCACGCACTATATCCCCGAAGGGGCGGCAGAGTTACTTATACATCTGAACGTCACGTGACATTACTATCACGTGGCGTTCTGAGTACCCACGTTTTGCTTGTTTCATATGACTCAGTACAACTGAGCCAACTTATGGAATGTAAAGGAGTATTTTTTACATTCCATACATACATATACTCACGGCAATAAATCCCTTGAAGGGGTAGCCAGAGCTGGTGAATTAGAAATTCCTCAGCCACGAAAGTTGATAAAATAAAGGTTGTTGGTGGTGAGTCTCCAACCGCATCACCCAAAATTCCGTAAAAGCCCCAATAACATTAGTCGCCTTTTACGTCCACCCACCGGAAGAAATCAGGTAGTGCTATTCTAAGCCGACAATACACAGTTATTATTTAGCATAAGTATTTTTTATTTAGAGAATTTCAATAAAATCTCTTTACTTCAATCATATCTGATAAAGCAGGGTGTCATACGTTTCACAGAATTTTACTGGCTGGAAGCACGCAGGCTCGAAAAAATATTTGAGTGGTATGCCAGCTCGGTAGTGCATGTAATCGAAAACTGCCAGTTCGAAACCCTTGTCTTGAAGCACGCTGTGTCTAAAATAATTCATTTGGTAAAACGTATGACACCCGATATTTAATGTAGTATCATAAGACCCGGGGCTGATTATGTACCTTTAGCGACTGCGATTGTGCCGCAAGTTGCAATATTGTCGCTGTCAAATGTGCCAAATCGCATACAAATTTATGACATTGACAACGAAAATCGAGCAATTTGCGACACAATTGTCACTCGCAAAAGATTCGTAATCGGGGGGCCGGAAGAAGAAGGTGTGACGGCTTTTTGACCGACTTGAAGGTGTACCCAATTCGATTGTATGTTTTTTTCAATGTGATTATTCCGTTACCAGGCAATGGATTACTAAATTTGATTTTCTGTTTCTGCGTGGTTAAGAAAATATCATAAAATTTAAGTGGAGGCGGTCCGGTCCCGTTTCTGTTCAAAATATATTACTAAAGTAATTTTTGGACGATATGGTATGAGACCTTCCCCAGCACCTTTATTTACGTGACATTACTTATAGTCATTTTCTTATTTAACTTCCAAAAGTATTTATAATTCTGAAGCTTAAGTATTTTAAATTAATACATATATACTCACGGCTATAAATCCCTAGAAGGTGTAGCCAGAGCTAAGGAATTAAAAATTCCTCAGCTACTTTCGGAAATGTGAGTGGGAAAAAGATGGTAAAAATAAAGGTTGTTGGTGATGGGTCTCCAACCGCATCGCCCAAAAATCCCTTAAAAGCCCCAATACCGTTAGTCGCCTCTTACGTACACCCACCGTAAATTAATATTCATACATATCGTTTAGAAATCATAGCTTAAGAAATGAAAAATCCTCAGCCACATTTGGAAGTTGATAGGGTACAAGATGGTACAAGATAAAGTATCGTTGGTGATGGGTTTCCAGCCGCATCGCCATAAACCACTTAAAAAATCCCCATACTCTCAGTTGCCTCTTACGACACCCACCGGCAGAAATGAGGTAGTGTTATTCTAAGCCGACACTACACAGCTAAAACGTAACTATGGTAAATGAATGATTCTGTCAATTTACCCGATTACGGCAAAGCCATAAGAAGGGTTTATGATTTTTGCAGTCTATGTTTGTCTGTATGATTCGCAGTAGCGCCGCTTTATTTATTCAAACTTTTAAATATACATACGTATACATACATAAACTCACGGCTATATTTTCCTAGAAAGGGTAGCCAGAGCTAAGGAATTATAAATTACTCAGCCACTTTTGGAAGTTGAGTGGGGAAAAGATGGTAAAATAAAGGTTTTTGGTGATGGGTCTCCAATCGCATCACCCAAAAATCCAATAAAAAGCCCCAATACCCTTTAGTCGCCTCTTACGACACCCGTGGGTAGAAAGGAGTAGCGACACTCTAAGCAGGCACTACACGGCAAACGGTTTTAATATCTAGGTCTAAAGTTTTATTAGCAAAATGAAAACACAGGTAAAGCCATACATGTGTTCACGTAAGAATGTAGAGATATTGCGTGATAGTTTTAATTGACTAATTATATAAATAATTGACTAGTATCTCATTTATCATTCGCATAAACGCCCTTGGCCGTTTTATTTTTGACCCGAACATAGTTCCTTTTGATTAATTTGGCAATTATAATTGACTTACTGCGTCCGCAAATTCGTCATGAACATGAAATCATTGAAAAAGATGATGAAAATATTCTCAATGTGTCGTCATGATTATTTAATCTCTTGGTTATAAAACCCAAGAAGGGGTAGCCAGAGGGTTCTCCTTCACGCGGTCGAATATTCGTATTTTGACATTTTGATATGTATAGACCAGAGATGCTACGGAGCTTCGATTCCGGTTCCGTTAAGTCGGAACTTCCGTTTATTATTACACTTTCGGTTCCGAATTCGGTTCCGATACTTTTGTGTCGGATGTTAATTGGAGGTCGAACGAAACGAAGCGGGCGGCGCGCGATGGCCTGTGCCGAACAAGCATCTAAGCTTTTGTTCATAAAGTACAATACATTACTTTTGGAGTCCATTTGATTTGATTAGTTTTAGCTTTTGTTCATTTATTGTAATGTAACAAAATGCAACTTGTACTTTGGGTTTTAATTTTAATTAATCTTTAATACGATCTTTGAACCAAATTGCCGATCGCATAGATTTATTCTCATGTTCACTGGCTGGCTTTACAGAATCTTCATTATATTACTTATGTTATGAAAAAATAGATGTATCAATGTGTAAAAGAGGAAATGAGAAGATTTAGCCAAACTATTTCATACTTATTATATATTTTATACTTATTAGGTTCAATTATAATAATGTAATAATGTGATAGGTATTTTGTAGTAGGTATTTGATGTTTAAGTTTAATATAATCGCATTGGGCTATGCCTGTAATGGTTATGTTATGTAAATAAATAAATAAATAAATACGAATATTATGTTCTTTTGAAAACTGAATAAATTTATATTTTATTTTTTTGAATTTTTTTTTAATAGTACCAATCTGCACAAATCAGAACCGATATTTACACATTTAACTATATATACAAGTTAAAAAAAAATAATATAATATATGAAAAACCTAACCTACATTAAATTATATAAAAAATACTCTCGAAATCGCTGCCGCCTGGTGGCAGGGTTCCGAGAAGGCTGGTTGCATTACCCCTTTGAATCGCTAAGCTGATTCTTTGAGCGAAGAAAGCGATCTTTAATTAAATTCATTAATTTTATCTTCTATTTATTTAGAACTATGCCATTTTTTACAGTTGTTTTCTATTTTACAATAAAAAAAATATTACTTTAAATCATGTTTTATTTGTCCTTAAGCAAACTGACCCTGCCTCCGATTTCGATTCCGATTCCGATTTCGGTTCCGATAAAACTACCTCCGTTACATCCCTGGTATAGACCTATATAAAAATTGACGCTTTCTCTTCGATGAAACCAAATACAACTACGGAGGTATCGTTGGATTCGTTGAATATCACAATGTATTCTCATATAGTGGTGGAGTGTTGATAGCCGTGCTTAGGGATTACGCGGTAGTGGAGCGTGTTCATTGGAGATCGTCTGCTGAAGACTTATGGATAACCCTGTCGGTAGCTGATGCGAAAGGTATTGTGACAAAAATTAATTTATGTACTATTTATCTATGCACGGAAAATTTAGGCAACTCTTTTAATACCCAACTATCAAATTATTCTAATAAATTATTAGACATCTACAACGTTTGTCCCGACGGTAACTATGTGATATTAGGTGATTTTAATTTGCCCGATATTTGCTGGAGCGACTCCCAAGATAAACCACACCAAGTTATAAGAGAAAATCAGCATTTTTTTTGTAGATGCTATAGACCAGTGTAATTTAGCCCAATTTAATAAAATAAGAAACATTAATAACAGAATCTTAGACCTAGTTTTGTCCAATATGTCACTAGACGTTACTGCTTCTGAGGATCCATTGGTACCAGAGGACCCCCATCATAAAGCATTGGACATATGTGTTTTAATATCGAAACCGTGTTACTTACAACAAAAAACATACATACATACATATACTCACGCCATTAATTCCCATTGGGGTAGGCACCCTCGTTCCCAGAGACTATCGATCGCCACTTCGTACGATCCTGACAAACCTCTCTAGCTTCGTTTACATCCATCAATCTTTTCATACATGCTCTTTTATTCTTCATACTTCGGACGCCAGCCTTTTTGAGCACACTCTCAATTTGGTCCAAATGTGTTCTCCGTGGTCGTCCTCTACTAACATTACCATCCACACTAGCTCTATAGATCCCTTTTACCAATTTTCTATCATCCATCCTCTCTATGTGCCCAAACCATCTCAACATTCCTTTTTCTATCTTTCTTACAATATCATCTTTCACACCACACTTTTCACGAATAACGCTATTTCTCACTCGGTCACACAATCTAACATTACAAATTTTTCTGAGGGACCTCATCTCTACTGCATTCACTCTGCTCTCATGCTTCTTCTGCCACACCCAACATTCGCTTCCATACATAAGCGTAGGAACAAGAACAGCATCATGCACAGCCATTCGGGCCTTTTCAGACACCGATTGACTGATCATTAGGCTATTCATTGCTCCATTTACCGCATTACCCTTTTTCACTCTTCTTTCAATGTCTTCATCACATTTTCCATCCCTTGTAAACAAACTTCCCAGATATACAAACTCCTTCACCTGTTCCACATCCTTACCATCAATCGCAATCACGCATTCTGTCACATCTTCCTGTCTCTCAAAAACCATCGTTTTGGTCTTATCCACATTCACCCTCATTCCCTTTCTTACAAAAGACTCACATGCAATATTCATCATCTCTTGCAACTCTTCTGCCGATGATGCAAGTAGCACTTGATCGTCAGCATACAAGAGGCATTTAATGATGAATCCACCCATCCTTAGTCCATAATCACTTTCACGCAACTCTGTCAAACAGTCATCCATGAACAAATTGAAGAGCCACGGAGAAGCTACACATCCCTGTCGGACACCCCTAGAGATTCCGAACCAGTCAGTGTTTTCCCCGTTTACTCTTACACATGCACTAGAATCCTCATAAAGTGATACCAATGCACGTATAAGTTGACTCCCCAAACCGAACTTGGATAACACCTCCCATAAACACTTTCTTACCACCCTATCATACGCCTTCTCTAAATCAATGAAGGAGCAATACACCTTTTGGTTCTTAGCTAAGAACTTTTCAGTGATGCTCCTTAGAGAGAAGATTTGATCCATACATCCCATTCCTTTCCTAAATCCCGCTTGCACATCCCATATTTTCTCATCAGTTACATTCATCACTCTTTCAATCAGTACCTTAGCATACAATTTACCAACAATGCTGAGTAAGCTGATGCCGCGGTAGTTTTTAGCCTCTTGGTGTGACCCCTTTCCTTTATATAGAGGCACAATCACCGCCTTGCACCAGTCTCGAGGAACTTTGCCACTCGACCAGCATTTTTGGAAAAGGAAGTACAACCAAGAAGCCACCAACCCTTTACCAGCCCTCAGCATTTCGATAGTAATCCTATCATACCCTGCCGCCTTCCCTACTTTCATACTTTTCATTGCTTTCATTATTTCTTCCATGCTAATCTCACTGTCACTGAAATCACCCATCTCCTCGTTCCAATCAACATTACTGTCGATTGGCGAAGAAATGGATGCATCCTCTTTTTCAAACAGTCCCTCAAAATAATTCTTCCATACCCGTTTCATGCTACTTTCATCCGTCGCCAATTCACCCTGTTCATCTCTTATTACACTCACTCTCGTGTTTTGGGAAACTCCCTTTTCCTTCCGGATATACTTCCAGAATAACTTTTGGTTATTCCGGAAATTATCAGAAAGTTTCCTCTCACACCACTCTTGCAAATCCCGCTTTTTCTTTTCTATTTTCTTCTTCACCTCATTCTTAACTCTCTTATATTCATCTTCACTTTTCTGCACTACATCGTCAGTTACACTCGCATTCATCCGTTTACTAGCTTTAATCGCTAGTAAATCTAACCACGCTTTCTTCTTATCTCCAACCGCCTCTTTCACAACTTTATCCCACCAACTTGTTGGTGGTCTATTTGACCTTTTACACACACCACAAACTTCCGTCGCACATTCAACCATCGTCGATTTGAGCACATCCCATACTTCTTCTATTTCCATTTCATCCTTCATCTCCACGCAACTTAGTCTATCATCCAATTTTCTCACATATTCATCTCTGATATTTTCATCTTCTTGCAGTTTTTCCACTTTTATTCTCGCAAAATCCGTTGTTGACACTTTAGGCCTGTGACGCCAACGCGTACACAGACCCCTTAATCGTGATATAACGAGAAAGTGATCTGTGCCAACGTTCGTGCCCCTATAGACCCTGGTGTCAACAACCTTTGTGTCAACAACCTTTGCTCTCAGCCTTTCATCAACTATCACAAAATCAATCATACTTCTCTCGCTTCCCCTCTGTCTTGTATACATATGGATATCTTTGTGTTTAAACAACGTGTTTGTAACACAAAGATTCCTCTCCAAACATACCTCAATCAATTTCTCACCATTCTCATTCATTCTTTGATCGCCAAACTTTCCTAAAACTCTTTCGCAACCGTTGCGTGACACACCAACCCAGCCATTAAAATCTCCTAACATTATAAGTCTCTCATTCTGATCACACCCATTCACAACATCGTCTAACAGATTCCAAAACTCCTCCCTCTCGGATAGGGATTTAGACATGTCCGGAGCATAAACGCAAATTATGCGCATCCGGACTAGTCCCAATTTCACCTTAATCCACAGGAGCCTTGGACTCACACATTCGTAATCTTTCATACACTGAGCCATCCTTTCAGATATCAGAAGTCCCACTCCTTGGCTAGCTCGGTCGTTGTCAGCGACTCCAGACCAGATTGCTGTGATGTTGCCAAGTTGTGAAACTTCCTTTCCTTTACGCTTCGTCTCATTTAAACATAGAAAATCCAGTTTTCTTTCATTCATAATCATACATACTTCATCTAATTTTTCAAACATTCCTCCACATACATTCATCGTACTGAAGCGGGTCTCTTTAGCCCACTTTTCGCCCCGTGAGAAACCATGGCGTGATGAGTGGCGAGCTACATCGCCGCCTCCGTGTTTATTAGAATTGGAACACATATTGGACCCACGAGAAGCAAGGGAAGTAAACTGTCCACCTAGCCAGAGCCCCGCTTGACTAGGTAAGGTTATTTAGTACCCGGAGTGCACCAAGCTCCGGGACGGCGGCACGCTAGCGACCAGGCTCACCCCTGGCCATGCATCCCTCGGCGCGGCAGACCTTGGATTGGTGTAAGGGCGCAGATGGAAAAGCCCTAGTCCCTTAGTCGACTTCTACGACACCCGCGGGAAGAGATGGGGTAGTGCTATTCTAAGCCGACACTACAACAAAAAAAACAAATTAACTTATCAATACCACAAAACTAATTACAATGAAATTATAAATGAATTAAATTTAATTCCTTGGCAGCAAAGTTTCGATCAGAGGACTGTGGAGGATTCAGTATCGGTTTTTTATTCAACTTTATATAGAGTCATAGACAAATTTATACCTAAAACTTCTCCTAAATCCGCCTTTAAAGCCCCATGGCATACTCCACAATTAATTAAATTAAATAGGGAAAAAATAAAATACCACCGTAAATACAAAATCTACAATAATACTGCTGACTGCAACTCTTTTTCGTCGCTCAGATCGCAGGTCAAAGATATTGAGAGGTTATGTTTTTTAGATTATATGAAAAAAATACAAGATAGTATTATTGACAATCCGGCATCTTTTTGGTCATTTGTAAAAACTAACAGACATGGGGATAAATCCATTCCGAACTCCATGAGTCTTGGTGGTCAATCATACAATTCGGGTGACAGTATTTGTGGCGCTTTTTCTGAATACTTTCATCGCAATTTCTCTTCCAGTAGCACAAATAGGGTGGACATCACCGAATTCAATAATGCAAATAAAAATAATATTAATTTTGTATCGACTATTGAAATAACAAATTCTATGATCCTTCAAGTGATAAAATCTCTAGATGTCAATAAAAAATCGGGTCCAGATAATATTTCACCTATATTTGTCAAAAAGTGTGCAGATTCACTAGTTTTACCTCTCTGTATTTTATTTAATAAGTCAATAAAATATGGTGACGTACCAAATATTTGGAAGTCGGCTTTCATCACTCCTGTTCACAAATCTGGGGAATTGAATGCTATTGACAACTACCGACCCATATCAAAGCTTTGCTTATTTGCAAAAATATTTGAAAAAATAGTTTATGACCAAGTTTACTCTGCGGTTGGCAATGATTTCACACCTGCTCAGCATGGCTTTCTTAAGAGGCGATCCACCACCTCGAATCTAATTATTACCCATGAATTTATCTCAGTGGGGATGGATATGGGATCGCAAATTGATGTTATTCTCACCGATTTAAAAAAAGTATTTGATCGTTTAGACCACAGTGAACTGCTCAACAAGCTTTACTCAGCAGGGATTAGGGGAGATTTGTTGCGTTGGTTTGCATCCTATGTCATGAACAGATCGCAGTCAGTTGTAACAGGTGGGTATAGCTCGGCATGGACCTATATACCCTCTGGAGTTCCACAAGGTTCATTGCTAGGCCCACTACTGTTCGTGTTATTCATTAATGACGTCGAAAACTGCTTCACTAATTCTAAAATAGTTCTTTTTGCAGATGATTTAAAAGTTATGAAAGCTATAAAGAATATAAATGATTGTAAAGACCTCCAATGTGACCTAGACAGATTTAATGAATATTGCAAAAGTAACAAACTGGAACTTAATGTAACAAAATGTAAGATAATGACCTTCACTCGGAAAAAGCAACCCCTACTAATATCCTATCACATTCAGCAACATGAACTAGAAAGGGTTGATTCCATTAGAGATCTCGGAATCACTCAAGATACAAATCTACTATATGACCTACATATTAATAACATTACGTCGAGAGCTTCTAAATTACTAGGATTTCTTATTAGGACTTGTAAATATTTCAAAAACATTAAAGCCATCAAAGTTCTGTATTGCACCTACATTCGCAGTATACTTGAATATGCATCTCAAGTTTGGAACCCACAATACCAAAATTATATAACCCGAATTGAGTCCATCCAAAAGCGTTTCCTTCGGTATCTCGAATACAAAACCAGTGTGCATGATTCTAATTACTTTGATCGCTGCAAAAGGCACCACCTTCTCCCTTTAGGATATAGACGGAAAATAGTAGATGTTGACTACCTCGCTAAGATAGCTAGAGCAGAAGTAGACTGTCCCGAGCTTCTCGCCGGTATCAACGTGCGCGTCCCCCGCGGGGCGCATCCCCGGCACCAGACTCCGCTGGCGGTGGGACCCGCGCGGACCAATTACCGACGAAACAGTTTTTTACTTAGGGCAGCTAGGAGTTTCAATGAAATAGTAAAGGAAAAAGATTTGGCAATCGATTTATTTAATATAAGCTCTTCCATACATACATACATACATACATACATATACTCACGGCTATAATTCCCTAGAAGGGGTAGCCAGAGCCAAGGAATTATAAATTCCTCAGCCACTTTTGGAAGTTGAGTGGGGAAAAGGCGGTAAAATAAAGGTTTTTGGTGATAGGTCTCCAACCGCATCGCCCAAAAATCCAATAAAAAGCCCCGATACCCTTAGTCGCCTCTTACGACACCCGTGGGTAGAAAGGGGTAGTGACATTCTAAGCCGGCACTACACGGCATCTAAGCCGGCACTACACGGCAATACATACATACATACATACATATTCTCACGCCGTTAGTTCCCATTGGGGTAGGCAGAGACTATCGATCGCCACTTTGTACGATCCTGGCAAACCTCTCTGGCTTCGTTTACATCCATCAATCTTTTCATACATGCTCTTTTATTCTTCATACTGCGGACACCTACCTTTTTGAGCACATGTTCTATTTGATCCAAATGTGTCCTCCGAGGTCGTCCTCTACTAACATTACCTTCCACATTGGCTCTATATATCTCTTTCACCAATTTACTGTCATCCATCCTCTCTATGTGCCCAAACCATCTCAACATTCCTTTTTCTATCTTTCTTACAATATCATCTTTTACACCACACCTTTCACGAATCACATCATTCCTCACACGATCACATAACCTTACATTACACACTTTTCTGAGGGATCTCATTTCTACTGCATTCACTCTACTTTCATGCTTCTTCTGCCACACCCAACATTCACTGCCATACATAAGCGTAGGAACGAGGACAGCATCATGCACAGCCATTCGGGCCCTTGCAGACACCGACTGACTAGACATTAGACTATCCAGTGCTCCATTTACCGCATTACCCTTTTTCACTCTTCTCTCGATATCTTCATCACACTTTCCATCCCTAGTAAACAAACTTCCCAAATATACAAACTCTTTCACTTGTTCCACTTTCTTACCATTAATCTCAATCACGCATTCGGTCATATTCACCTCTCTCTCAAAAACCATAGTTTTTGTTTTATCCACATTCACCCTCATTCCCTTTTTCTCAAAAGACGCACATGCAATATTCATCATCTCTTGCAGCTCTTCCACCGATGATGCAAGTAGCACTTGATCGTCGGCATATAAGAGGCATTTAATGATGAATCCACCCATTCTCAATCCATAATCACTTTCACGCAACTCTGTTAAACAGTCATCCATGAACAAATTGAAGAGCCACGGGGAAGCTACACAACCCTGTCGGACACCCCGAGAGATCCCGAACCAGTCAGTATTTTCCCCCTTTACTCTCACACATGCACTGGAATCCTCATAGATTGATACCAGTGCACGTATAAGTCGACTCCCCAAACCGAACTTGGATAACACCTCCCATAAACACTTTCTTACCACCCTATCATACGCCTTCTCTAAATCAATGAAGGAGCAATACACCTTTCGGTTCTTAGCTAAGAACTTTTCGGTGATGCTCCTTAAAGAGAAGATTTGGTCCATACATCCCATTCCCTTTCTAAATCCTGCTTGCACATCCCAAATTTTATCTTCCGTTTCATTCATCACTCTTTCAATCAAAACCTTTGCATACAATTTACCGACAATGCTGAGTAGGCTAATTCCACGGTAGTTTCTAGCCTCCTGGTGTGACCCCTTTCCTTTATATAAAGGCACAATTACCGCTTTGCACCAGTCTTGTGGCACTTTGCCACTCGACCAGCATTTTTGGAAAAGGAAGTACAACCAGGAAGCCACCACCCCTTTACCAGCCCTCAGCATTTCAGTGTTTATCCTGTCATACCCTGCCGCTTTCCCTAGTTTCATACTTTTCATTGCTTTCATTATTTCTTCCATACTGATCTCACTGTCACTAAAGTCACCCATAACGTCGTTCCAATCAACATTACTGCCGATTGGCGAAGAAATGGATGTATCCTCTTTTTCAAAGAGTCCCTCAAAATAGTTCTTCCATACTCGTCTTATGCTACTTTCATCCGTCGCCAATTCACCCTGTTCATCTCTCACAACATTCACTCTCGTGTTTTGGGAAACTCCCTTTTCTTTCCGGATATATTTCCAGAACAACTTTTGGTTATTCCGGAAATTATCGGAGAGTTTCCTCTCACACCATTCTATCAGATCACGCTTTTTCTTTTCTATTTTCTTCTTAACCTCATTCTTAACTCTCTTATATTCATCTTCACTATTCTTCACTACATCATCTGTTACTCTCGCATCCATTCGTTTACTAGCTTTAATCGCTAGTAAATCTAACCAAGCTTTCCTCTTATCTCCAACTGCCTCTTTCACATCTTTATCCCACCAACTTGTTGGTGGTCTATTTGTTCTTTTACTCAATCCACATACTTCCGTCGCACATTCAACCATTGACGATTTGAGCACATCCCATACTTCTTCTATTTCCAATTCATCCTTCATCTCCACGCAACTTAGCCTGTCGTCCAATTTCTTCATACATTCATCTCTAATATTTTCATCCTCTTCCAATTTCTCCACTTTTATTCTCGCAAAATCCGTTGTTGACACTTTAGGCCTGTGACGCCAACGCGTGCACAGACCCCTAAATCGTGATATAACGAGAAAGTGATCCGTGCCAACGTTAATGCCCCTATGGACTCTGGTGTCAACAACCTTTGCTCTTAGCCTTTCATCCACTACCACAAAATCTATCATACTTCACTCGCTTCCCCTCTGTCTAGTATACATATGGATATCTTTGTGTTCAAACAACGTGTTCGTAACACAAAGATTCCTCTCCAAACATACATCAATCACTTTCTCACCATTCTCGTTCACTCTTTTATCACCAAACTTTCCTAAAACTCTTTCACAACCGTTGCGTGACACACCAACCCAACCATTAAAATCTCCTAACATAACAATTTTCTCATTTTCATCACACCCATTCGCAACATCGTCTAACAGATTCCAAAACTCCTCCCTCTCGGATAGTGATCTGGACATGTCCGGAGCATACACGCAAATTATGCGCATCCGGACAAGCCCTAACTTCACCTTTATCCATAGGAGCCTTGGACTCACACACGCATAATCTTTCATGCACTTAGCCATCCTTTCAGATATCAGAAGTCCCACGCCTTGGCAAGCTCTGTCACTCTCGGCAACTCCTGACCAGATAGCTGTAAATGGGCCAAGTTGTGAAACCTCTTTTCCCTTGCGCTTCGTTTCATTTACACAAAGAAAATCTAGTTTTCTTTCTTCCATAATCAAACATACTTCATCTAATTTTTCATGCATCCCTCCACACACATTCATCGTACTAAAGCGGGTCTCTTTAGCCCACTTTTCGCCCCGTGAGGAACCACGGCGTGATGAGTGGCGAGCCACATCGCCGCCACCGCGTTTAATTGTTTGTAAACACATTTGGTTCCCACGGAAAGCAAGGGAAATATACTGTCCGCCTAGCCAGAGCCCCGCTTGACTAGGTAAGGTTATTTAGTACCCGGAGTTCACCAGGCTCCGGGACGGCGGCACGCTAACGACCAGGCTCACCCCTGGCCACGCATCCCTCGGCACGGCAGACCTTGGATTGGTGTGGGGGCTAAGATGAAAAAGCCCTTTTCCCTTAGTCGACTTCTACGACACCCACGGGAAGAGATGGGGTAGTGCTATTCTATGCCGACACTACAAGCTCTTCCAATTTAAAAAAAACCATAGCTAATCATTATTTTCAATGTAGTTAGGATCTGATAACATTATATATATTATATATATGTATATATTTCATATATATATAAGAAATATTATTTAAATTACATATAAATTTTATTATTAACCTCATATATTTTTTTCTACATATATGAGGTTATTATATATATATATATATATTTATATGGACATTATATACTTTCATTATTATGTGTACATATATCTATTTACATTTATTTAAGTATATAAACATTAGTTAACTCTACAAAACAAAAAAGGTTTGTTAGTAAATTGGTGAAAACTAAAGGCTTCGAAATGTATACATTTTATTTAATATTATTATTTTTTGTAAAAGCTGTTGTTTTCCATAAATAAATAAATAAATATAACAGAAATGTCAAAAATACGAATATTTGATCGTGCGAGGGAGAAAGAAATAAATTTTAATATAGGTTAGAAGATATAAGTATGTCTATTATCGTTCTCGTTGTGCAGAGTTGACCCTCAGATTTATAAATTAGATAGTGCCTTAGGCACTTTTGGAAGTAGATTTGCAGAATAATTAATGATGTTAAGTGAGAAAATATTGTAATATAAAAATGTTTGGTGATGATGATAAATCTCTACATCCGGCCATATCTGCCAGAAATCACTTCCAAAATACCAAAACCCTTAGTTACCTCGTATGACACCCTAAGGAATGAATGAATAAACAATTGCTATAACTTACAACTAACAATAACTAACTAACTGTAGAATTCTTCAATACTTTTCTTATTCAGTCGATATATAATTCTAAAAAGAACTGTACTACCATCAGTCAACAACTTTTTGACTGTTGTAATTTTTATTCTGTACAAAATATAACAGAATACCGGTAAAAAACTATAAATTTATAAATTAAGAGACTTAGACTCTCGTCCTTTTGGAAGGACCAGAGGGTCAACTCGCACATCGAGAACGAAAATTATCATCCGCAATACCCATTTTAACATTTATTTCTTTCTCCCTCACACGGTCGAATATTCGTATTTTGACATTTTGATATTTATAGAACTATATAAAAATTGACGCTTTCTCTTCGATGAAACCAATGAAAACTACGGAGGTATCGTTGGATTCGTTGAATATCACAATGTATTCTCATATAACAGAAATGTCAAAAATACGAATATTCGATAGTGCGAGGGAGAAAGAAATAAATTTTAATATAGGTTAAAAGATATAAGTATGTCTATTATCGTTCTCGATGTGCAGAGGAGTTGATCCCCAGGTCTTTACCAGTCATGATCAGTGGGGGGTGTTTGGGGGGAGGGATAGTGCTTTTTGGAGGCGGAGGCGGCTCGGCATATGGTGTTGGATTATCGTCATCCTTGTCCGCCTCATTAAGAACGATAGGGATGTCGTTGTTGCAATTTTGATCGTGGCGAAAGGAACATAAGATAGAGCACTTGAGCCCTGGCCTTTCTGCAAGTGGACGAATCTAAGCAACCTTTCTTTTATTGACGACGGCGGTGGCTGAGTGGATAGGTGACTTGCTTCTCGGTCCCGAGGTTGCAGGTTCGATCCCCGCTGAAATCAACATTTATGTGTCGAGCATAAATGATTGTTTCTTAGTCTCGGATGTTATTTATTTGTGTATGAAATATATTTTGATCTGTGTTTAATATGTCCATAACATTTATATGCAAACCATAATTTTCAGCAGGGTCTGAGGAACGGGCTCTGCATATATTATAATAGGCATTAGACCCTGTTTGCTGGTCTCGCATCCCCAGTCACTCGGGTTCTTTTCAACCCTTGACCGTTATTGTAGTTGGTGGTAAGCCCTCCACAAATGCAATATCAGTAGTTAGGGGGAAGCGAGCAAGGTTCACTTTGACCGTTACTGCTGATTTGACTAATGCAAAATAAATAAATAAATAAATAAAAAAAAATAAAAAAAAAATAAGATGGTAGACATAAAGTATCGTTGGTGATGGATCTCCAACCACATCTCCCGAAAACCACTTAAAAAGCCCCATACCCTTAGTCACCTCTTATGACACCTGTGGTTAGAAAGGGGTAATGACATTCTTAGCCGGCATGCGGCAGTACACGGTATTACCTATCACTGCAGAGAATTGCCTATCTTTGACTTGCTATATCTTCTCAACCAAAAGACATAGTTTGCTCAGATTTCGTGAAATTGTAGCAAATATTTTTTATTCTGTATTAAAGTACTAACTTGAAAAACCCTTCGTTAATGTAGATTTTTGTAACAAACTGAATATGTGCTAAAGTTTCGCAGTTTTTCGAACACCGAAGGGGCAGCAAAAGGGCTTCAGGGTTGAAAACTTGGATATTAAGTACTCTGAAGGGACCACAACATAAAAAAAAAACGTAGTAACATGCGCGTATGCTATGCATATTTTTTATGAGGATATTGACCGATCTAAAATGTTATAATGCATTTTTATTCTGTGTTTGTTTTTTGAAGTTTGATTGTGTTTTCAAGTTTATTTATTTATACATACATACATAGATATACTCACGGCCGTAAATCCCAAAAAGGGGTAGCCAGAGCTTCAGAGCTAGAAACTCCTCAGCCGCATTTGGAAGTTTATAGGGGAGAAGATGGAAAAAATAAAGTATCGTTAGTGATGGGTCCCCAACCGCATCGCCCAAAAACCACTTAAAAAGCCCCACACCCTTAGTCGCCTCATACGACACCCTCGGGTAGAAAGGGGTAGTGATATTCTAAGCCGGCACTACACGGCATTTATTTATTTATTTGTTGTGAATTATAGTTTTTACAGGTAGTCACTTAATAAAATTATAACATTAACTATAATAATAAAGAAATCGCAGTAAGGAACCTAATATTATCACATGTTTGTCTTCATTTCATTACTTTGTAAATGTTTAAATAAATATGTTCGGACGTATGACGCAGACCAAGTTAGCCCCAAAGTAAGTACAATGAATTGTGGTATGGAATGACTAACTCAACGATATATTTAATATAATATAATACACATATTAATAACATCCAAGACTAAAAACATCATTTTTTTTCATCACATAAATTTTGCCCTCAGCTGGATTCGAACCCGCGACCTCCGGACTAGTGTTGCCAGATAATCGATTATGGTTAATCGATTATGTTCACCCAAAATAATCTAAAAATCGATAGGAATATCGATACTATCGATTATATCGATGCCTAGATATTAATGTTATGATATGACAATATAATCAATTATAAACAATAAATCGATTATAATTATCTGAGTTGGCAATACTATCGATTTAATCGATTAATACCGATCGATAAACCATATTCAATTTATCTTAAAAATATTTGGAAAATGTTTGCTGCAATATGGATTTGTAAGTTCAAGACATACATTTAAATGTAAATTTAACCCGAAGCCAAAACCTTGCCTATATCCTGGTACCATGGATATATTAATATAGAGGACTGAAAACTGCTGGGCCAGCACGAGCGCAATTTTATCGGCACGATAACGGTTAGAATGAGATGGCAGTATACGATACTAAGTTAGTGCGTAAGAGATGGCTGCTTTATCCCACGCGATAACTAGTTTAAACACGGCTCGATGTCCTAAACAAGTATGGCTAAATAGATCGCTGAATTTCAGTCTAACCAGGGGGAGGGATCCTAAAAAGCTAAAAATAAATACTTATATTCACATACATACACTTACGGATGTTAATCTGATAAGGGGTAGCAGACGTATGACACTCATGAGCAATTTATTTTAGAGCAAAGTTATGATATATACATACATACATACATATACTCACGGCTATAAATCCCTTAACGGGGTAGCCAGAGCTTTGGAATGAGAAATTCCTCAGCCACTTTTGGAAGTTGATTGGGGAAAAGATAATAATAATCGTTTATTACCAATTGAAATTTTACAAATACATAATACCAGCGGCCCCACACTAGGCAAGCCTGTATCGTGGGTACCAAATACAAATAACAATTCCAATTTTACAAAGTGAATTAAATTATAATACATTGATAAAATATAATTGAAAATTTATAGAATCTAATACTTATTAAAATATACACTTAATCCATTTAACTTAACACTAAATACAAACAAAATCATAACATTATGCAAATAAATAATAATTAATGATAATGTAGTAATTGCAAATTATTATTATGAACAATTATATCAATAAAAACTTCAATTTATTAATTATTTATTCAAAATGTCTACAACACTCTGAAAAGTACAATTGTAATATTAAAAAGATTCTTATTTTTACTTTTATATTCTGAAATATAACTGTGTGAGTAGGTGTGTGTGTGAGTCTGTGTATGAGTGTGAGAGCGGGTGTATGTGTGAGAGCGGGTGTATGTGTGAGAGCGGGTGTATGTGTGTGTGTGGGTATGTGTGTGTGGGTATGTGTGTGGGTATGTATGTGTGTGTGTGTGTGTGTGTGTGTGCGTGTATGCGTGTATGCGTGTGAATGTGGGTGTAAATAAGTGATTTATTAAGTTTAAGTGTCTCAACATTTTCAAGATACAATTCGAATCAAATTTTCAATTTTTGAATAATTCATAGTCATGAGCCAATTTTTCACCTTTATTTTTACCTCCCTCTTTGTACAATCTCGTATATCATTAATTTTTAATATTTCATTGTACAAATGGGGGTGCATAAATGATGGGAACCGTTGCGCGAAAGTTGTCCTACATAATGTTGTCGGCAGTCTAGGAGTTCTCTGTAAAAGAGAGCGTTCAGTAGAAGGTGTTAAACACTTTTTATGCTCTCGAAGAATAGACCTCATGACAAACAACCCTCGCACACTGAGCACCCCACATTCATCGTATAGCTTTGTGGTTGAGTATCTAAAGTTCTTTTTGGACATAACCTTTAAAACTGAACGTTGAGCTCTTTCAATTTCCAACATGGTAGTAATAGGGGCACCACCCCAAACTGGAAGACAGTAAGTGATCAGTGATTCACAAATGGCCGTATAGATTTGTTTAAGTAATTCAATGTCGGCCGAGTTGCGGAGTAATTTCATGATATTGATAACCTTTCTTATTCTGCCTGAGAGTGTATGAATATGACTCTTAAAGTTCAAGTTGTGGTCAATTGTAACTCCCAGGTATTTTGTGACAGTTACGCAAGCAAGAGTAGGACACTGGCAAGGGACAAGGTTTGCAGGGAAGCATGTGTGTATCTTGAGTGTGGTTCGAGGCGGAGCTGATGCCCTCGTTTTGTGAAAACACATTAAATTCGTTTTTTCGCTGTTTAAAGTTAACAAATTACGAGAAAGCCAGCCCACCACGGAGACCATACCCTCCTCCACATTCTGCAACACATCATTCCACGATGATCCACTGAAGATAATTGCAGTGTCATCTGCATAACAGAATATGCGAGCGTCTTTAAGTGGGAGAGTCGATATGTCGTTCATGTAGAGTAGGAAGAGGGTAGGACCCAAGATGCTACCCTGAGGCACTCCGAAATCAACACGGCAAGAGTCGCTTATCACCTGGTCAACCTTTAATAGCTGATTTCTATTTGACAGATAGCTTTCAAACCAATTGAGTGCTAAGCCTCGGACACCTGACAACTCGAGTTTACTTAAGGTAATGGATTTAGAAACAGTGTCAAATGCTTTTGATTTGTCAATGAAGACACCAGCACAAGCCTTTCCTTGATCTAACATGAATGAAATATGGTCCACCAGCTCGCAGACAGCATCCTCAGTCGACCTCCCCCGCCGAAAACCGTACTGTCCAGAAAAAAGTAAATTATTATTCTCCAGAAAATTTATCAACTGCTTGTTTACTATTTTCTCTAGAAGTTTCGATAAGGATGAGAGCAGAGTGATAGAGCGGAAATTTGATGGAATTTTCTTAGAGCCACCTTTATGGACAGGTGTTATAACACCCGTTTTCCAAATTTCGGGGAATACACCGCTCGACAAGCTAAGATTAAATACGTGGCTGAGAGGAGTAGCAATGTGATTTTTGATTTGCTTGAGAAGATCATTAGATATTTTGTCTAATCCCGGCGCGCTATGGGATGGAAGCATCTCTATCAGCGACCTAACCTCCATCTCGTCGGTTGGGTGCAAAAACATTGACCTTACTGATTCGTGAGCCACGGTTGACTTCGAAGCAAGTGAGTCTTCTGTTTCACCGGTTTTCGACAAGATAGCTTGTGACATATTTTTTCCTACACAAGAAAAGTATTGGTTACACGTATTTACCGAGGCTTTAGGATCAGGGTTGAGAGTGAGCAATTCAGAGTTAGGGACATTTGGAGAGTGAGAGTGGCAAATGCTTTTAATAGTACCCCATAGTTTCTTCGGTATAGACCGGTTTTTTTCCAATTCTGATCTTTCATAGTTGTGTTTAAGGGAGTGGAGGAGATTGACACAATAGTTCCTGTAACGTATGTAAATGGTCCTAGCTATGGCATTGCGGGGTTGCCTTAGAACTTTCTGGTGAAGGGCGTCTCGATTTTTCATGCATCGTATGATTCCGGGGGTGATCCAAGGCTTGAGATTAAATTTTGAGCGACTTATTTTTATCAGTTTGGTATTATTAGATATGGTAGAAGTAATTATTTCACTAAGTGATTGAGCAGCCTCTTCAGTGGATGTAGAATTTAGTACTTTAGTCCAGTCTTTTTCTCGCATTTCCACTTCTACTTTGGCGTTATCGATTTTGAGTATCGTACGTTTGCGATTGGGCTCAAGAGATATTTGCTCAACACCGGCCATAGCAAGAGCATGATCTGTTAGACTACTCTGGCAAACAACACCAACTGCACGAGAATTCGGGGTAACAAAAATATGATCTAAGCAGGCGTTCATTCTAGTTGGTTTTGTTATGGCCGGGATAAAACCACATTCAGCCATCACACAAAGATACTCGGACAGTTTATTTTTATTGAAGTCAGATAATATATCAATGTTTATGTCACCAGCCATGATCGCAAGACGCTTGTTAGGAAAAGTGTTGACTTCTTCACTAAGGCAATGAAAAAAGTGTTGGGGATCTTTAAAGGAAGGAGAACGATAGATTGCAAAAATGGTAGCTTGATTTTGTACATCAACAATGAGGCAGTTGGCTTGAGGCCAATCAGGTTCGCGTATTGAGACATTCAGGTGAGACTTTACGTAGACCACTACCCCGCCCGACTTATTTATGATGATAGAGCTCTTATATGCTGTATAACCATCTAAACAACCCACGATTGTTCTATCATTGAGCCAGCATTCTGTGAGTATGATAACCTCGAAGTCAATATTGAGCCGTTTCAGTAAAACAACGAAATCATCAAAATTCTTTTCAATGCTACGTATATTTAAAGTTAGTACTTTTAATTGATACTTAGAGCTTAATATGTTCTCACAATTCTCCGGGGCAATTATGTTATGACATTCAATTTCAAAAGCTTTGTCTAACTCAGTGGCTGAATAAGGAATTGTAGTCGCCATTAAGGTGGATCGGAGAGCAAAACTATGGTATGGTTTTGAACGAATGTGAGAACATTTACCAATATAATTTGTAAGATTAATTGTAGCTCGAGAATACCTATCGACAGTAGCAGTCGAATGTTGAGAACGAGTGTGTGTGGTTTGTGTATTTGAGTTGGAGTAGTAGATATATGAGAGTTTGTGTAAAATGGTAGTAATTTAAAACAAATATTTAACCTTAAAGACATCATTTCGAGAACAGCATGCAGAATATAAAGATAAATGTAGCTATCCACATATATAAAGCAGGAATATCCAGTTAAACGACTTAAACTAACACCAAGATCATCAATCCTGTACGTTATAGCTTTCTCTCGAGTCTTGGGGTCCAATCGAATGGTTGCTAGAGATGGTCTGTTCAGAATAAGAACTAAGTGGTGATTTTTGTGCAGTAGAAGTTCCATCTTTGTTCGTACTAGGTAAATTGGAGAGATCATCCCTAAGCTTGATTTGAATTGAGGGTTTACCTTCAGCCTGTCGCACAAATATTCGTCCGTTATTGACCCACACAAATCGATAACCAATGGATCTTGCATGGATTCTGGCTTCACGAAATAATTGACGTTTGTTAAATGTGAGGCGTTCATTAATAAAAATTTTGATACTTGAACCTGGGATGTCAATATCTGTGGTTGAAAAGTTTCGTCGATGCTTAATTGCTTTCACCAATTCGTCACGGTGTACTTTTCTAAGCAAACGAACTACGATTGGGCGTTGAACATCGTGAGCCGGAGATTGTGCAGTAGGTCGTGTGTTTGAGGTACGACGGGGACCAACTCTGGAAATAGTATCGACGTCACGCTCTGTTATTTCTACTCCCAGCTTTTTTGCAATAAGCAGCGTCGTGTGATGGAGGTTTTCATTTGGGAATTCTGGAATACCAATAATTTCTACTTCATTTTTTAAATTCGTTTGCTGTAGTTCATATAATTCTTGAGTCAAAGAAAACACGTTGGCTTGCAAGTCAGCTATCTGTTTATTCTTTTCGTCCTCAACAGACTTCAGTTTGGTTTCGGCTTGCTCTAATCTTAGAAGTACAGCTTTCATGCATGTCTGTTGTTCGGCCATGAAATTAATTGCGGTAGAGACGCGCTCGTTTAGAGAGCTAAATTCTTTAGACAGGCTTCTTAATTCTAACTTAACATCTTCAAAGTCATTCGAAGATTGATCTGTTGATATTGCTTTTAGGCGATTTCGAATGGTAACATTTGTCACTTCAGCTGTTAGTCGTGTAGGTGTAGAGCTGTTGTCGCCACCTTTCTTCGCAGAACAAGTACAATCAGGGCATATCCATAATTTTTGTTCCGATTTGGTTAATGAGGTGCTTACTCCTACGCATTCGAAATGAAACGGTCGGCCGCATCCAGTGAGAGTGCATTGTACATATTTAGTGCCAGTAATGTTAGCCGGACACGCCGCACACTTCATGATACGTGAGCAGAAGTTAGTGTTATATAGTTAGTATAGTTGGAATCGTACTAACTTTTACTTTGTGCGTGGGCAACACTGCGTTTCAAGTAACCTGAACGCACCCAAATTTCTTAGGTTGGCAGCAGTGTAAAGATCGGAAGCAGTGATTTGACGTCTGTCAATTGCGCATGCGCAGTCCACAAACAGCTGATTCTTAGCAGTAATTGGTTACAGGTATCGCGATGTAATTAATAACCAACCAATTGTTGATGTTTATTACTGAGTAGGTGAAGATTAACAACAATTTCAAAGTAACGGTTGCTGATTTATCTACCTTTAATCGCAATTCTTGTCTCCAAATCAATGATGTTGCTTCGGTGACGATTCGTATGCGCCGGCTTAAGGATTGATTCAGGTTTGTGTGCACTTTATTTCACTGTGTATTACGTTCTTTAATATATTACTGAATTATTTGTAAGGATTGCAAGATAAACAGTGTTTACTTAATGAAAGCGGAAGCGGAAAAAAAAAAAAAAAAAGAAAAAAAAAAAAACAAAAAAAAAAAAAAAAGCTGGTAAAAAGATGGTAATAATAAATGATTTTGGTGACGGGTCTCCAACCACATCGCCCAAAAATCACTTAAAAAGCCCCTAGACCCTTAGTCGCCTCTTACGATCACCCACGGGTAGAAATAGGGTAGTGTTATTCTAAGCCGACACTACGCGGCACTATGCTATATACACTATGACATATCTCTCTGTAAAACGTATGGAATCTAGTATATTTAGAAATAACAACAAACCAACACGACTGTAATTTCTAACTTTCAACACTTCTAGTATAATTTTCAAACATGCATGTATACATTCACGGCCAATAATCTAAGAAAGGAATAGCCAGAGCTTCAGAGCTAGAAACTCCTCAGACACATTTGGAAATAAATGGTCGAAATAAAGTATCCTTGGTGATGGGTCTCCAACCGCATCGTCCGGAAACCATTAAAAAAATATTATTTTATGACTTATTTTCATGGTATGTAAATATAGGTAAATAATTATAACCACAAAGTCACGTGTGACAAGCGTGTTCACTTGTAAATGAATCATATGTTAAAAATGTTATCATTAAACAAAAACAACTATTCTAGACAATTGTTTTTATTTCAGTTGGGTTCTGTAATAATCTGTTCGTTCTCAATAGTATTGCATTCAATAAATATGTATGCTTTACAGTATTGTTTCGTACTTTTACGCCCGATTTCTGAATTGAGAATTCCAGCTGAGAACCACTTAAGTATCGTTCTGTCGCATTGAAATTTTAACAACTGAATGAGACAAAACGATACTTAAGTCGTTCTCAGCTTGAACACACAGTTCAGAAATCGGGCGTTAATCAGTATAAATGATACTGATTAAAAGTACAAAACAATTTTAATTATCTATTTATTATAAAGAAAAAATACATTATACAATGATTATACAGTGGTCACTTAATCCTCTTCTAAGGTTTAATTGTGACTACCGTCCCCCGCTCTTACATTGCAAATCACAGATGTTTTTATTCCGGGGGGAAATCCTCCAAGGATATCCCGCCACTCGAGAGAGCGGCGGGGGTATGTCAGACTTCTACTGACTAAAACCCCCCGGTTTTGGTGCTACTGGCCCTGCGGCCTATGCGGCGTCACCTTGACTTTTGTTGCCGGGCGGCTGAGGGCCGCCCTGGCGCGGGAAAGGAGTGTACCTAAGCTAAGTCGGATAGGGTGAGTATAAAAATAAAAGAGACTATCTTGAGTCTGGTGTGGCTCTAAATTTTATTGTTGGTGTCGGGAGTTCGCGTCTTAGTGACGTTCTCTTTTTATATACAATGCTGACTGACCATCGTAACATGGCCCGATTTCACACAATTATAAGTTTCATTATAAGTGTTAAATCAGTATATATTTTTTGGCTTAAAGATTAATAAGCTGCATATTTTTTCTTTAAAAGGAATTAAATATACATAATATGACACTTCTGATTTTTCGAAATTTAACACTTAGATAAAAATTTAAATTTTCGTTTAGTAAAAAGCTTTTATTGAAATAAAAAGGACGTGTGTACGTATTTTTACTATATGTTTTATGCAGTCTTATTTCAATGAACTTTCTATGTTAGACTTTGTTATGCATGCAACTTCATGCGAGAATTATTTTACATATCAATCAAGGAATATCGCGGTTAATACTTTTCTTTTCTTGATAGATAAGTAGAGTTTTCTATGTTTTTTACCAACGCAATCAATTCCTATTGGGCAAAAAAAAACAATGAAATTTCAATACTTCTAATTTATTGCTAAAAAGACAACGGATCTCTAAAAAGTTTAAAACAATGCAATCACGCAGCCACCGTGGGGTTCCGTTATCTTTGTACCCGGATTTATTTGAAATTGACTTTATCAGCGACTTTTACGAGCTTACATGAAAAAATATATCAGGGAAATGTCACTATTGACTATTCCTGTTTATCCTGTTACTGTCTATGCTGTCAAAATAATTAATCTCTATATATAAAATGGTCCCGTTGCTGACTCACTGACAGACAGTACCCAGCCTAAACGACTGGACCTAGAAAGATGAAATTTAGCAGGTAGGTAGTTTTAGTGGTTAAAATGAATACTAAAAAATAGTTCCAAGTAGCTAGTTTTAGTGGTTAAAATGAATACTAAAAAATAATTCCAAGAAATACCCACGGGAACGGAAATTATGGGAAATTTAAGTTAGTATGAAACTCCCCCAATTTTTATTGTATCAGTTTCAAATTTGGTATAAAGACCCCTCAACAGATATGTACATTAATAAAGGATTACCAGAAGTTTTTAAGGGAACGGGAATAACGGAGAATCTAAGGTTGTATGAAACATCCACAATTTCGGACGGTAACATAAATTACAGGAGATGAAAATTCTATTCTGATATCTTCATTCCAACATACATACAAAAATATACTCACGGCTATAAATCTCTAGAAGGGGTAGCCAGAGCTAAGGAATAAGAAATTCCCCAGCCACTTTTGGAAGTTGCGTGGGGAAAAGATGGTAAAATAAAGGTTGTTAATGATGGGTCTCCAACCGCATCGCCCAAAAATCCCTTAAGCGCCAATACCGTTAGTTGCCTCTTACGTACACCCACCTGAAGAAATAGGGTAGTTCTCTTCTAAGCCGACACTACAGTTCCATTCCAACTATAAATTCATATACGGATCCATCCCATAATACAAGTTATATTTAGTTTGGGGCTATCTTGATCAGTGTCCGGATATTAGTATATAGTTGGTATCAAGATATCAGAATAGAACTTCCAAAAGTTGTAAAGTATTTGTAAGCTTTGGCAGTATTTAGATGGGAATTTGCCGTGTAGTGCTTTGAATTTCACTACCCCTTTCTACCCACGGGTGCCGATAGAGGCAACTAAGGGTATGGCTATTTTTAAGTGGGCAATGCGGTTAGAGACCCACCACCAACGATACTTTATGTCTACCATCTTGCTCCCTATCAACTTGCAAATGTGGCTGAGAAGCTTTGAAGCTCTGGCTATGCCTTTTGGAATTTATAACCGTGAGTATATTTATTTATTATTATTATTTTTAGCCATTTATGTCCCACTGCTGGGCAAAGGCCTCTCTCCCTTTCTTCCACTCCAGACGGTTTTGAGCGGTCTCCCACCACTTCTTATCCCAGAGACCCAACTCGTCCCTCCATCTTTTCCTTGGTTGGCCACGCTTTCTCTTTACACCGGGAATCCATTGCGTGGCTCTTTTGGCCCAGCGGTGAGTATATTATGTAAGTTTATTTAAAAAAGGGTTTTAGACAGGGACAACTTCAATGCGGGATGAAAAAAAAAAACAGGATAGTTCACAAACATTTTACTAAAAGCAACAGATCATACAAAACATATGGATAAATATAATTTCTAGAAACAGCGTCTCGCAATCACAGTAAGGAAATCATTGATATTTTCTCCAAATAAATAGTTTTTTTTATAAAATATGGACACAAGGTTGTATAAGGTTCGTATATTTTACTAAAAATATGTTTTGTAAAATTAATATTTGAATTTATTCGAATATTGCGGTTTTCAAACTATTTGGGATTTACTATATTTTATATTTTGATTTTTTTCCAACGTAATATTTTTTAAATTATATTAAATGAATGATGTATAATCAATAACATATTTTTTTTAACAAATTTTTATTAATATACTTATTTAATTTGGCACTAGAAGAACATTTAAGCTAAATTATTATGTGGCGCTACTGAATTATACTTTACTAAAGTATAGTCTATACAAATAGAAGTACAAACAAAAAAACATTGAAATAAATCCATCTCAAAAAACCTATTAAAGTTGATTCACAAAAGTTGTCCAAACATAGTAGACATAAATAGATATAAAAATATTTTTTGTGACTTGTTGATACTGTTCATTTCTGATCCCAGTGAAATCAATGAGAGGTTTTCCTTTTTTCCTTTTTTTCTTCTTCCCTGTTCTCAGGATAGATGGCGCCAGACTTGCTATGTTACTGGTAGGAACGGAACGTCACACCGTTTTTCACACTTGGATGTAATGATATCGTAAAACGGAACGTACATAAAAACGTTCTGATTTGAAAGTCTAAATAAATATCCGTTTAAGCCAAGATAGCTTAAAGTAAATAAACAAAGACGGTATTTATATTTAATATTCTTATTGTTGTTTTTACTCGCCAAAAAGTTACTCTATGGTGATGTGACACATGTTTTTAAAGTTGACATTGGCGAAATTGTTGTGGCAACACGATTAAGGCCACGAAGAAAAAATTTAAGTAAGTAACGTAGTTACATCAACGCCATCTACAGAGCTCTAGGAAACTATGTTGTTTTTTATTTCTCAAAAGAAAACCTCTCATTAACAAAAAATGGGATTTTTTATAATTTAGCGCAATGTAGATGCGGTACATTCCCAAAAAGCAGCAGAGGTTTCATGGCCATCAGGTGATAAATATGGCAATGAGCTACACTTTGCTTGGGCAGTGTATTAATGTTCATGTGGTATGGGCAAGTCTATAATCACTTTGCACAAATACACTGCTGTTACAAATTTGGTTAATAAATGCATTATCATTATTATCACTGTCAAATGACTAACCACAAATCTGCCATATTTTCCTTCGGCGTTAACAACTTTGATAAATTAAGCTCACACATGACTTGAAAAAGGACACATTGGTGATTCGAACCCCACTGAGCTGTCAATTTGGGTATAGAATCAACACTCAAAACGCTTATTCCGCTGAGTTCTTGATGCAGAGTGAATGTCAATGCTGTATAAATGCTGTCATTGAAGAATGATTAATAATCAAATTTTGAATACATCACCTAGCGCCATATGACAACGAGCTAACAAACATAAAGGAAGTATTAATATAATATTGTATTGTATAATCAGTGCTGGAAGCAGTCTCATTTTAATCTACAAATATTTGAGTTAACACAGAAAAAGCTAATTAAAACACCAATTCACAGCACATTTAGAACATAAAATTAACTATTATAATTTGTGGAAGAAAGATTGAGACCTTAACATAAATTATTTAATCATAATAATTATTCCATGACTTATTCAAAGTTTTCACTTTTTGAGAACCATTTAAAAAGTATTTCAATTCCAAATAGATAAAAAAACAAGTTTTATTTGTGATTTAAACATTATATTGACTAACATAAATTATGACTTAATATATAATTAGCCTTAAATCTAAAATAAATAATACTATATTATGGAATGTATATTTTCACAAGCCTTTTTGTTAATTTGTGACCAAATATTTGGGATATAGCAAGGTACAATCGTACCTCTAAGTCTTACTCTTATCTGACTTTTCTTTTAGCACTATAAACCACGTATCATATTTTGAATTATATCTTTACACTAAATAGAAATAGCAGCAAGTAGTACATGTAAAGCGGCCAGTACACAATGGCCGACGATGGCCCACTGCCCGCCATCGCCACTGTGTACAGGGGGCAATGGTGCATGATGGCGGACAATTGTCGATCGTGGCGCGCAATGGCGAAGTTGTCGGTTTTTCTGGCACACTTCAAAGGAATCGTGGCGTAGCGTGGCCGGTGGTGTTTCCACAGTGGGCCATTGTTTAGTTCGCCACCGGCCGCTCACAGATACGTATAGTGTTTTGGAATATTTTATTGCAAAATGTATTTATAATCACTATATGACGCAAACATAACATAAATAGCGCCAGAAATAAAATAAATTACATACATAATAATAAATAATTAGCTGCAGCCATAATTACTTCGACGTCCATAGCGAGTGGATTGCCAGGCAGTAATGAACAATGGGCCATTGTGTGAACACAAAGTGATCGTGGCCTACAATTGTGCATTGCGGATCGTGGCCCATCACTGGCCATTGTGTACTGGCCGCTTAAATAGAGGACTTTTAACTACATAGAGAAGAAAGCTTTGAGTAGTGAAGTATATGGAGATCACATAATGTTCTATATAAACTTTTCTGTCAAAATTGTGTTTGACGAAATGATTAGCTATTGTTGTCTCTGTCTGATGATAGTATTTTTGTGGGTGTCATTAAGACCAACACCATTTTAATAAAGCTGGCCACAAGAATCTTATACATAACTATATATAGAATTCGTGGATGAATCCGCCATTTTAGTTTCAAAGTTTTTTGTTGTCTATGGTTTGATTTGTTTGTAAACATTGAAATTTTGTAGAAAAATTACAATTAATTGTGAAATAAACAATGGTATAGTGCTGAAATTCTGTTAAAAATGGTGAAGTGTTCTATTCTGACCTGTGGAGCATACTTAAGCAGGAATCGACCTAATTTAACAATTCACCGGTAAGAAATGGGAAAAGTAATAAATCGACTATTTTTATTGTGATTTTATTCTTTATAGCATCATATAGCAGACTCATAAAGCATTTATAGCTAATCCTACTTTAATGGTATACCTGAATTTTATAGAGTGAAGTGTATTTACAGAGTTTTCAATACTTTTAGATATAGATTTATTGAATTTAAGTTTATGGTTATGTTCAAGATAGGGATGTTTTTTTATTATTGTCGATGTATTATATCGATATTATATGAAAAAAACCTACTTGTTTCAGACTCCCCAAAAATGAATCCAAAAGGCAAAAATGGCTAGAAGCAATCGGAAAGGAAAATATTAATATATAGATATGCTAGATATTTTTGTTAAATGGAACATGATTTTAGACAGTGAGGTTTATTTAATAAAGTTAAATTATATTTTTTAACTAAAAGGTTTTAGTATAAAATGTTTTTTTTAAATTATTTCTGTTACCTGTTACATAAGTAGTTTTAGGTTTGCTTTTAAATATTTTTTAAGTATTTTTATATGTCCAGAAGTGAGAATAAAGTGTTAATTTTTAATTATTAAGACTAAATTATTAATATTTCTATAATAATAATTGATAATGAAAAATACAAATATTTTATTTCTTGAAATGGCCATTTCTGTTACCACTGCTGTTCATTCTGGTTTTTGACAAGCCAACAATTGGCGCAATAAATGAAGGTTAATAGAATAAAAAACAGTAAACCCACTATTTACAAAGCAAGCGCTCGTTTTTTTTAATTAGTTACTGGCTTTACGCCCTCAACGTCACATGTACGGATTGCATGATTTAGGCTGTATCAGATTTAACATGAGAAAGACATTATAAAAAATACGTGTACTAGCCATAGCTACTATGTTTCAGAAAATACTGTAAGTTTTTTCGAAGCAGGAATCGTAGTCACCATTTTTATGTTAATGGACCACCCAATGCAGAAATCTAAATATCTATTATTTTTAAAAGATGTTATTAAAGGAAAGAAAAATTTCGACACTGGCGGGGTACACCTCCGGAGGTAGGAAACGCAAACACTACTTGAACGTGTAAAAAAGAAACAAAGGATAGAGAAATTTCGCGCTGGATGCCAACTGACACTGTAGCTCAGTTGGCAGAGCGACGGGGGCGTATACCCGAAGGTCGCGGGTTCGAACCCCGCCAGTGTCGAAATTTTTCTTTCCTTTAATAACATCTTTTATTTATGAGTAATAATCCCCACATGAGGAATTCATGTCAAAAAACATTAAATTATCTATTATTTTTTTTGAGATCCTAGGGTTAGCACGACCAAATTCTTCAGCTATAATATTATCGATAAAAAGTATCGATCACTGGCCAACACTAGTCGGCCATTTTGGTTTCAAAAATAGGCAGGATTTTATGTACATTATGTTATCTCCATATACTTCACTACTCAAAGGAAGAAAGAAACAAAGAATGTCATTTTTTTTATTAATGGTTGTACGGCCCTGGTTACTAGACCTTTTGAGCCCGAGAATGACATTATGCGTAAGGGATTCAGTTTCACAAACAAAAGTCAGAACAACGAATAAACCAATCAGCGCGTAGGAACAACCAATTTTGACAGTTAGTTTTTGGCGGTGTTTTAGCAGTATTTGTACTAAGCTGCGTTTGGTTTTTGCTCTATTTACGTAATGTTCTCAATGTACATGCATAAATATTGATAAAACTGACTATATATGTTACGTGGTTCATTAAAGAGGAATAAAATTCAAATAAATAGCATGGTGTGGCAAACAATACTAACTTCGGTGTCTATAAGTCCAATCATTTTAAGCGTTTTCACGGAAACACATATAGGCACAATATTTGCAGTAATCAGATTTTTGCGATGTTTTGATGTTCTTAACATCGCGAAATATTTATTTAAATAGTTAAATAAAGATGCTTAAAAATTCTGCTCATTAATCTTAATCTTTTCACCCGATTTCACCTAAAATTACTGAACTTTAACAGAGCTTACTTTTCCATTGAAATGACACATTTGCCGACCTTATTTAGACCGATAAAAAAACCGTCTAAAATTTAACTTTTTTTATCGTTCACAGTAAGTTTAGCTGTTTCACTATCCGAGGGGGGTGCGGGTTCTGATCCCTGCACCTTGATGAGTATGGGGGTGATAGGGGTAGGGGGTGCGGGGCGGTTTGCTACGGTTAGCGCGCCTGTGTTTACGTCTTCTATGGCTTTGCGGAGCTGAAAGAGAAAAAGACATATATAATTAGTTAACTCAACATTTATGCCTTATATCCTGGAAGGAGTAGCAGATTTAGTATCACTTCTGATATTCCCATCCACTTTAAAATCGATTGCAGTGTGAAGTGACTGAAGGGCCATGGTCATGGCGCATGACCACCCTAGTTTAATTTAGAATAGAATAGAATAGAGTAACTCTTTATTGCACATCAAACACAAATTTACAAAATAAATTATCATACAGTTTACAGTGAGGTACAATTGGCGGTCTTATCGCTAAAAGCGCTCTCTTCCAGACAACCTTTGGAATGTGAGATCGGTAAATCAGTTATCTGGCAGATGCACAAAACAAGCTGCACACTCATTTTTCAAAAGTAGCTGAAGAATTTCTAATTCCAATAATTGTTGCTTTATTGCTTAGATTTATAGTCTTAGCAACCGTGATAGCCCAGTGGGTAGAACACTCGGTTATCGTGCAAACGACTAGTGTTCAAATCCTGGGTCGGGCCTACACCAATTCGTCTTTTCTAAAGACATATGTGTGGTTCATTTATCATGGTTGTTAGCGGTGAGGGAAAACATCGTGAGGAAACCCACATGGCTGAATTGTACTTAGTCATGTGACAGTGTATTCATACAAAACAGCGATAGGCCTGCCCCCTATCACGTGAGTACACTGTCCATGCAAAACGTGGGTACTCTGAACACCAGGTGACAAAGTCACGAGATGTTCAGAAGTATTAGTACCTCTGCCAACCCCTTCGGGGATATTCGGCGTGAACGTTTATGTTATGTTATATCCATGAGATTTGCTCTGTGAAGTTGTAAATTAAATAGGATTTAAATAAACTGACCTCTTTTAAGGAAACGACTCCGTTTAATCTCCCAATCGCTGTGACGTATGCGCGACTCACACCAAGTGTTGAGAATAGAGAGTGAACCTGAAAGTAGTCAAATTAATTATGATACTAAAAATCTTTTTCTGTGATACAAAAAAAATATAACTCATTGTTATAATACTAAAAAATAATACGTCATTCAGAAAACATGTAAATAAGTACGGCAATTATTTTGCGATGTATAATACAGATAACGACACGGGCTGCTTTCTGCTATCTTTATTATATAGCTAAAAAACACTTATTTTCATACAAACATACATACATATACTCACGGCTATAAATCCCTTAATGGGGTAGCCGATGCTTTGGAATGAGAAATTCCTCAGCCGCTTTTGGAAGATGATTGGGGAAAAGATGGTAATAATAAATGATTTTGGTGACGGGTCTCCAACCACATCGCCCAAAAATCACTTAAAAAGCCCCTATACCCTAAGTCGCCTCTTACGATCACCCACGGGTAGAAATGAGGTAGTGTTATTCTAAGCCGACACTACACGGTTATTTTATTTTCAATGAAAGGTATTTTATGGGACTAAGTAAAAACAGAGAACCAACCACACTTCTAGAAATTGCTACAAAAACGTGGCGAAAAGAATAGTATATGAGATTTCATTACGAACCCAAATACACATTTCCTTATTATTGTTAATCTTCTTCAACTTACAAATGGGATCTATTTAATATATACATACATACATATACTCACGGCTATAAATCCCTAGATGGGGTAGCCAGTACTAAGGAATTAGAAATTCCTCTGCCATTTTTGGAAAGTAAGTAGGGAAAAGATGGTAAAATAAAGGTTTTTGGTGATGGGTCTCCATCCGCATCGCCCAAAAATCCCTTAAAAGTCCCAATCGCCCATAGTCGCCTCTTACGTACACCCATCGGAAGAATTGGGGTAGTGCTATTCTAAGCCGACACTACACAGCAAAGTTTTAATATATAGTATCTTTGATATTCTCTTCTAGCTACTATTGAGATCAAATAATCTTATAAACTTAATCAACACGTATAGCGTGGTGAATAATAATGGATTCTGAAGCACTGATTAAGTGCCAAGTGTTTTTGCTGAAAAGTAAGTAAAAAAAAATAATATTTACCTTCAACAGTGATGTCCTCTCAACGAGTTGGAATGGAGCAGGGTCTATGTGGCAGATGTACAGACTCTCATCATCTTCGTAGTCCGTCTCATCGTGGGTTTGCTGTGGATGATAATAGAAACTTTTAAATAGTGTAATGGAGCAAAGACTGAAAGACCGAATTTGGATCTTGAAGTAGATCTTTTCAGGACGAATTTATAGTCGTTTCAAAAAAAAAAGGGGCCAAGTGCGAGTTGATCTCGCGTGAAGAGGGTTCCGTACGATGTTGATATTGAGTGATTTACCATGTTATTTTAATATCATGGACTTCTTATAGGTTTTCCTATAATCTATAAAGAGAAAACTAATTTCTGTATTTTTTTCAAAATTTTAGGTTCAGTAGTTTCGGAGATAAGGGGGGGGGGAATGGTCAATTTTCGTCTATTTTCTTGAATAACTTGGAAACTATTTATTTTATAATTACACACAATACATTTAAGATCTTTTCAACAAGACCTTTCATTTGATATGCCACACGATGCAGTTTTCAGATATATTTTTTTAATTTTCCCCTTCCCCTCCTAAAATGAGCTTTCATATACAGATTTCATCTGCTCAAATCACAACTTTGTGTTTGGGTCACAGGAATTGATATGTGCAACAAATTTCAATTAAATCGGTCTAATAGATTCGGGGATAATTGACTGTAAGCGACGGACGGGCAGACACACGCACGAGTGATCCCCTACCCTGAACCCTAACAAGTGCGAGTTGACTCGACTAAACTGTTAATTTAGAAAAAATATGGTTTCCGTTTGGAATTATCATATTTATTTCTACAATATTTTTCAGATTAAATAATATATAATATATTTATAAAGCGTCTATTGACTGAATTTAAAAACTCACATCTCTCTTTCTTGCAATCTGTAGCATATGATCAAAATCGATTTCTTTCGCCATCTCCAACAGTTCCCACGCCTTCTGGTCTTCGGGTGACATGTCACAAACTCTTTCTCGAGGCTGAAAAGTTTGTTATTTAGGAATTAATAACTGCGTAGATACGAGGGTTATGGCATTTTATGGAGGTGGATAACAACCCACCATCATTACTTTCTTCTATTTTTTTTCAATTATTTCCTAATAATTTCCTAATAAAAAAAAACACAAAATAAGCACTGTGTTATTCCAAAAGCCTTTCAGAAGTTCAAATTATTTTGAGTCGCATAATTCTAAAATTGATACTACTGTTTCCCCAACTATGCTCAGTTGTACAAAAATATGTACTTAGATAGATTAATTTTCATTATAGACTGCTCATGACATATTATTATTGTTAATTTAAAATATTTTGTAATGTAAAAACCTAATTGTGATTTAATTGTGTCAAAATAATTTGCATGCCTGCAAAGGTTAGACATGTGAAACTAAATTATTAAGCTGTATCATCAAATGTACCATGTTCTACATAGCAAATAAATGAATTTGATTTGATGTGAAATCAGTGCTATAGATGAACACTTCGTATCGAACTTACCAGTTGCACTTTCTTATTGATAGAGGGGCTTCTAGGTAACCCAGGAGACAACGGCTCACCCAACCCTCCTTCCACATCTTGAAGCATCGACGAGCGTTTGAAGATAGCTTCGAATGCTGCCCGAATTCTGAGAAAATATCATCACAAATAAATTAACAGATATTGTTTTGTGGCCAAGCATCCGACATGGTTTTACATTAGTGATTAGTTTGTCAATGCAGGAAGACCAATAAATGCAATTAGTACAGGCATGCTCGTTTTAAATATTTAAGCATAGTTTGGTAGCATCAATGTACATACATACATACATATACTCACGCCTATAAATCCCTAGAAGGGGTAGCCAGAGCTAAGGTATTAGAAATTCCTCAGCCACTTTTGGAAGTTTCGTGAGGAAAAGATCGTAAAACAAAGGTTGTTGGTGATGGGTCTTTCTACAGCATCGCCCAAAAATCCCTTAAAAAGCCCCAATACCGTTAGTCGCCTCACGTACACCCACCGGAAGAAATGGGGTAGTGCTATTCTAAGCCGACACTACACAGCATCAATGTGTTAGTTTGAAATATAATGATACTAAATATATTTATATATAGGATACTTAATAATACTTTATATATATATATATATATATATATATATATATATATATATATATAAAGTATCCTAATACCTTCTAGTGTTTCTCCACGTTCGTGAGATGTTTGCAAAAGGGGAAGGTATTGTAATAGTAAAAGCGAATGGAAATGTGATTTTCTATACTTGGTTTAACTTGGAATAGGAAAGAGTTATATCTAGCGAAATAGAAAAAGAACACTAAATCTAGAAAAAATATACGAGTTTCCAAATAAGTGATAAAAGGAGAAAACACGAGGCTAAATAAAAAAAATCTTACCTAGTCTCTGCTCCAGTAACAGTAGTATAAACAGACGATTGAGGTGACAGCGGAGAGTTGAGGCCCGCAGAGCCAAGTCCTCTTGTTAGAGTAAATGAATTCGTCTTCTTCAATATGGATTTGGGGCGGAATAGTTGTCCAGGCGCTAAAATTAAACATACATACATACATATATTCACGTCTATAAATCCCTAGAAGGGGTAGCCAGAGCTAAGGAATTCGAAATTCCTCAGCCACGTTTGGAAAGTTGAGTGGGGAAAAGATAGTAAAATAAAGATTGTTGGTGATGGGTCTCCAACCCCAATACCCCAATACCGATAGTCGCCTCTTACGTACACCCACCAGCTTACGGACACTACACAGCTAAAATTAAAGTTTAGAATAAATTAGTAAGTATCCAAAGTAGTAATATATATTATGTGTTTCATGTAAAGTCTCTTGTTACAAAATGTCCTTGACAGAGAAAGCTTATGGTCAAATCAACACATTAGCAGAATTATTTAAAATAGCTTGTTGGCGTTAAAACCTGGTCATATGATGATATTTGCGAAACTAAATCTTACTTGTTAAAAGGTACTTCACTTCATATCATTATCGCAAGGGTTGTTTTTTGAGTAACATTCCAGAAATAATCTCTGCCAAATGCTTAGAATGTCGCTCTACCCCTTTCTACCCACGGGTGTTGTAAGAGGCGACTAAGGGTATTGGGGCTTTTTATTGGATTTTTTGGCGATGTAGTTGGAGACCCATCACCAAAAACCTTAATTTTACCATCTTTTCCCCACTCAACTTCTAAAAGTGGCTGAGGAATTTATAATTTCATAGCTCTGGCTAGTGAAATATAGCCGTGAGTATATGAGATTAGAGACAATACTCTGTCCTTATTTATCTAACTAATAAATTTCAATGCGAGTTGGTACCTGGTATCAGCCCGCTTTTATCTTGAGTGTCGAGGGAGGTTCCTCTAGTCATCCCACCTGGAACTTGTAATGTCAAGTCATCTGGTGCAGGTGTCACCTGATAAACATTTAATTACTATGAATAGATGCTCAGTAGTTCGCTAGCATGCAAAAGAAATCCAACGCTTGTCGATATATCATGAGAATACAGTCATTTCTATGTTAATTTTATTTGTTGATCTGCTGTTAAATATGACTTTACAATATCCTAGCTTTTAAAGCAAATGGCGAAAATACGATAATAGAGGACGAGGCAATGATGCAAAGGGGTGATAGAAAGGTTTCATCACCATCTATTCTTCAATTAAATATGGTAGGCTGTAGGATGAATTCGCCTTGTTTCGAATCTAGACATTTTGGTTTCAACTTATTTTTTAAACCAGTTGTTCCATCTCTGATATGTTGACAGTGCACGAAATAAGTGCGATAAAATTATATAAATATAAAACCTTAATTACTGCCTCGAATCTATACACTAGCTTGAATTACAATAGTTTATTCCCAAGTTAAAAGAAAAAACTGAATACCTCAAACCGACTAGGTCTCCTCGCCCTCTCTTCCCTCCGTCTCTGTTCCGCCTCTCGATGCCACAGAGCGGCGACTTGCAACCTCCTTTCTCGTCCAACCTGCTTCTCTATCACCTTCACGAGCTCCCAGCGATGGATCGAGCCTAGTAGTACCATGGAAGATGGACTGTCTACTAGTGGGAAACTTTTTATTGTCTGCGGAAGGGAAAAGGTTTATATTTAATTATGATACAAGCATTGACGTACTAATCTTACATTACTGATCATTTTAATCTTTATCTTAGATTACTATCTGATCATTTAAAAAACATACATACATACATATACTCACGGCTATAAATCCCTTAAAGGGGTAACCAGAGCTAGGGAATAAGAAATTCCTCAGCCACTTTTGGAAGTTGTGTGGGGAAAAGATGGTGAAATAAAGGTTGTTGGTGATGGGTCTCCAACCACATCGCCCAAAAATCCCTTAAAAGCCCCAATACCGTTAGTCGCCTCTTACGTACACCCACCGGAAGAAATGGGGTAGTGCTATTCTAAGCCGACACTACACAGCAAATTTAAATTAGAAAAAGGTGCATTTAATTAAAAAAAAGGTACATATAAATGGTTTTTTAGCTTGCGATAAAGCCTATAGAATATAATCTATTGAAATCGATAAACTAGAAGATACCCATCTTAGAACGAGAGCCAAAATCCAAAGCATTGTGTTCCACTCGCAAGATTTAGTCCTTATTTTTTTACTTTGGCTGACTTTAACTTTTAGTTTTATTTACATACATATATATACTCACGGTTATAAATCCCTTAACGGGGTAGCCAGAGCTTTGGAATGATAAATTCCTCAGCCACTTTTGGAAGTAGCTTGGGGAAAAGATGATAATAAATAACGTTATTGGTGTCGGGTCTCCCACCACATCGCCCAAAAATCACTGAAAAGCCCCTGCACCCTTAGTCGCTTCTTACGATCACCCACGAGTAGAAATGGGGTAGTGCTATTCTAAGCCGACACTACACGGCAATACTATATTAGTTTTATTTATACTGCACAAAACGTGTTGCATACCTTGTTCTCCTTTAACATATCTTTAAGTTGTTGAAACGTCATTTTGTCCCAGATGTATTTCACGTTACGAATCATAAAGTCTTCTACACAAATATCATACATACCTGTAAAGGAAGATGTGTTTTTAGTATTAAGGTTACACTACAAATTGCAATAGCCAGTGGTTGAGTCGATGAAATACTTACGACTAGCCGAAGACAGCAGGTCAGGAAGATAAGGCAGTTTCTTGATGAGTATAATACTGTCAAAACAGGACGGTTGTAGAAGAGCTGCAGTTGCATTGGCTGCTAAAACCGCCGCCATTATTGGCAACATGTGAGTGACCTGAAAGTGTAATGAAAATATATTATATCGTGCTATAATTTGACGGCTGTTGGCTACTCGCACGAAATGTGTCTTGTTCTAAGAGTGTGCTGATCAAGTTATAGAGAGGCACAATTGGTAGATATGCCTGAGTCGATCGAGACGGTGTTATTCAATGTCTGATTTCCTATAATGTACGATGTGAAATTATCACCCGGTAACCGACACTACAGAAAGCGATTTGATTTTCGGGAACTATTGTCTTATGCTTGACGTGAAAATTCTTTGCCATATTTCGCTTCGTACATACATATACTCACGCCATTAGTTCCCATTGGGGTAGGCTTCGTAATTTTTGCACAATACAAATGCGTGGATACGAGAAACATTCACACACAAATAACGGACGGAGGATGGGTCAGTTTGGAAGGAGATTGAAGGATTGAATCATCTTATTTCACGAGTCTCATCTGTCACGGAGGCTCTGACCCCTCGCTGGCGATTGGGACATACTAATTAAAGGTTTTATTACCTGTCCCGTCATTTCTATAGCGATGACCATCGTGGACACTGTATGGGTCACTGCACCCGTGAAAGCGGCAGCACCCACAGTCGCGTAGCCACCTGAAATTAAACCAAAATATCTATTAAATTAATGATATCAATACAAAACAAGGTTACGATTGATTGGAAAATATAGAATTGTTCTCAACCCTTTAAACTATTTAAAAAAAACGGGGTTTTCAAGCGTAGTTTCCATGTCTTCCAAAGTATTGTACTTGTGCTGCCCATAACCATCAACCTACATACATAAATTTACTCACGCCGTTAATTCCCATTGGAGTAGGCAGAGACTATCGATCGCCACTTCGCGTGATCCTGGCAAACCTCTCTAGCTTCGTTTACAACCATTAATCTTAACATACATGCTCTTTATTCTTCATACTTCGGCCGCCTGCCTTTTCAACATAAACAACATCTCGCGACTTAAACAAATGCACCAAATAATGTTTTACTAAATTTTTTTTACATAATTACTTATTGATTTGTATTTCTACTTATAAGATTAAGAGAGAGACGCTACTATGTGCGAGTAAGTTCGTCGTAGTGTGTGCTCTATCAGTACGCACACAAACCCATTGATTTATTTATTTAAGTGGAAGACTTATAGCTAAATAATAACAATATAAGGAACAGTACATAAAATCAATCCCTCCCGCCCGGATCCCGCCTGTGTCGAAATTATTCTTTCCTTTATTTATTCTTTATTTATTAGTAATAATCCCCACATGAGGTTTTCATGAACAAAAAGATTTAAAAATTACATAACATCAATGCCAATTACTAGTATTCACTGATGGTTTACATAAAGTAAAAATAAATAAACCTACAGAGTCTATCATATTACCTGGCAATATTTTCTGCACCTGCCCCCCGTACGCCACACCCAGAGGCCAACACCAGTGCATGAGCTCCCCAGTCAGCCGCCCCAGCGCCGCGCCCATCTTGAACGCCGGCACGAAGATACCCGCCGGCACTGGCAACGTGCACGCTACCATGCTGAGAAAGAACTAAGAGAGTAGATGGCGTTAGAATTTTAAAAGAATAGTTACGGATTAATATTATTTAGAGATGTACCGACTAGTCGCCGACTATCTGGCCATGTTCACAGTCGGTGACTAGTCGGCAAAAAGTGCCGACTATTCGGCTGTTAATTGAAGTTAGAAAACAGACTTAGGGTTGTTACGCCGTCGGTAGGATAGAGGTAATCTCTACCTACCCATCATAGGCGTGCATATATAGATTGATAGGTTAGGATCCTAGGTCTTATAGCTGTCCCATAAAGTTAGTATATTAAAGTCCGCTAGGGGCTTTAACAGGGTGTGTTATGAAATAATATTATTATTATATGATGGCTATTAATCCCAAAACAGGGCAGCCGGGCATTATATTATTTTACATGATATGTACATCATACAAACATGGTTATGAATCCCAAATAGGGTAAGACAGAGCTTCAGAGTTAGAAATTCTTTAGCCTCTTTTGGAAGTTAAAAGGGGAACATATTGTTTAATAGAGGTTAGCTGGTGATGGATTTCCAATCTCATTGGCCATAAATAATTTAAAAAGACCCAATTTATTAGTACGGCTAAATGATTGGCAGCTCTTCATAATACTTTTAAATAATCTTTAGATCTATATACAGATTGAATTCGGAATATTTTAGAAATAAGGCCAATTAGAAGCCAAAAAATTACCAGCACTGTTTAGAAGATTTCTAGATATTGTTCAGTCTCGAGAGTTGTTGAAAGATCGCGATAGATAGACAATCTTAACTTAAACTTAATAATCAAAAGTTTTTGTTGCAATATACACTAAAACACAACATTATAACCTTAGGAAATGTAAAGTATGAAACAAAAAGTAAGTGAAAAAAATGTGGGATAACAAGACGTAGAAATATACCATCGTGGAGTTTTTTGTAGAACTTTTAAATATTTATTAAATTATTTTGATAAATCTTGTAGGGTTCAGCCTCATTAAAACCCCTCTCTTATCCTCTTATCCCACTGTTTTATACATTAAAAAAATCCTCTTCAATCACTCTATCTATTAAAAAAAGGAACCAAAATCCATTGTGTAGTTTCAAGCAATTTAAGCGTATGTACATACCAACAGAAAAAGCGACTTTTTTCATACTATGTAGTGAAATGTTACAAAAATATTAAACTTACAATGGAAAAGAAGTATATGATGAGGCACCCAAAAACGTTTACTTCTGGAGTCTTCCAATGAGAAACTATAGATGCCTGGTCAGCCGTCAGCTCGTCTGTCCAGGTGAAGTTTGCGAACATTGATAGGACCTGTAATATAATTAAAACTATTGATATATTTTTTACTAGTGGATCGTCCCAGCTTCGCACGGGTAGCGTTTTTTTTTAAATATCTGAGGTTTCTTTCTTCAGTCACTGCTCAAGCATTGTGAAATTCAGCGCAATGTTTTCAATTTATTAAATTTATAGCACTCCCTAAACAGTGTAGTTTAGTGATTTTGAATGAGCTTTAATGAACGGTTCAGTATTTCCGTTTAATAGTAAATTTTTGGAATAAAACGCTATGAAGTATTTATAACAATTTAAAAAATTAATCATTACGTTACTTAGGATGCAGCTACTGGCGCCATCTAGTATGTTATATGTAAATTAGTAAAGATTTGGTTTTGGTCACGGGCGCGATGGCTTATTTTATGTATAATTTCGGTGTTTGTCTACCGATTTCTATGATTCTTTTTTTATTGAATAGGTAATAATGTTACCTTTTTTAAATTAGGGATGAGTGAGAGGTTTAAAAACGTGAGAGTAAACAAATATAATCAGAATGGTCCGAACTGCTAAGCTATCAGGAATTACACGTGTTATTGTGAGTCAACCATAAAAGATAGACATAAACTGTTGAGGATTTTTTTTAGATGATTTTGTGAAAAATATTTCTGTCATACATGATTTCTATGTAAGTTTAACCATTAAGGCTGCACACGCGACGGTAGCTTAAAAAAATGAAGTAACTTCTCCCGTTTTCCAGAAATTTCCCAAAATTCCCCTTTACTACTCTGCTGGAAAGTATACGAAAACCTGCGCAGGAGTATGAAGAATAATTGTACCAAGTTTCGTTAAAATCCGTTGAGTAGTTTTTGTTTCCATAAGGAACATACAAACCGACAGACAGACAGACAGACAGACAGACAGACAGACAAAAATTTTACTGATTGCATTTTTGGCATCAGTATCGATCCCTAATCACCACCTGATAGTTATTTTGAAAATATATTTCATGTACAGAATTGACCTCTCTACAGATTTATTATAAGTATAGATTTAGGGTAGAGTCAGATGAATAGAGAATGTCATCTATCGCATCTATCTAAACGCAGGCTTCTAAAATATGAAGAATCCAATAGCAATTATGATAAGATTATGAATAAAATTAAGAGACAACCGTTTTGGTTTATTCACGATGCTTATCTTCACTATTATTGCCTTGCTAAATGATTCCTACGACAGAATACTCTGCCTACCTCAATGGAACCTCTAATGGCGCTTAATAGTATTAACGCAGTGCGCGAGGATCTTCACAAAGAAGATTGGCTATGTCAGCCACATGCGAGCCCACGACCGGCGTCCATAGAGGACACGATGAAGCGGTCGCCGTGACCGAAATCGGTTGGACCACATCATCACTATATGTTTTTATGAAAGAAAAAAAACACTTAGACCCGATTCAATAATAATTAAACATTCTCAATTCTTCTTCATTTTTCAAGATTTTTAAACGATAAAGAAGGAAAAGTGAGGTAATATTATAAATTCCTATGTTACCTGCTCCTGGTTCCCAAGGTCCGCAGCCATATATTTTCCGATGCCAGGCGGGAACAATATTGACATTACTGCTAATGTCATGAAGCCAGGGTAGATAAAACGACTGCAAATTAAAACAAGAAGATAAATGTGTGGAAACAGCAAAGATATACTGGCCAGTACACCCTGCTGTGTACCAACTTATAATTTGTATCTATGCTTAACTCGAAAAACATTTACACTCCGCAATGTAGGAATATGAGTGAGACGCTGCTATGTGCGAGAGAGTCCGCAGTAGTGTGCGCTCTAACATGACTCAACAAATGTATTTCAATTCGAACAGCTTTTCTTATATATATTTAAGAATGTTTTGATTCTTAGCTTTAGTATCTTCGATTTAACACAATTAGTTCTTAAAAAAATGTCATATTAAATATGGAATCATTATCTTAACTTTTCTGTTTTCTGCCATAATAAAAGGCATACAGGTCAAGCAGAAAGACTGTTCGGCGTATATCCGAACCAATGATATTGATATTAAATGATAGAAGATTATACGAATCACAACTATTTATTGATAATGATACTTAGTGCTAAATGATAAATGATATATATAAATGATACGTACAACCGCGAAGCAAGTCTACAGTGCACTCTCCGATTTACTCGCGATTTAGTTAAGTGCTGACTGTTACTTATTGTTCGGTGTTTGCACCAAACAAAGACTTTAAAATGATATGATTTGAAGAAAGACTTACTTTTTTTGTAGAAACTGGCTCAATGTTTTCGTGTTTCTCATAAACAACACATATTTTCGATGTAAAAATACCCATAACGCGGCTAATAGACCGCACGATATGCTGAAATGAAAATAGTTTTATGAGAATAGTACACTAGAAACTAAAATAATGTAAATAAAATAATGTCATAGGTTCCTCCAATCGAATACTCTAACAATATACAGTTTCAAAGCAAATGTAATATGGCAATTTTGTGTATTAATATTATAAACTGTGTGACTCATCTTTCTTCTAATACTATGTAGCCTGAAAATTATTACGATAAACTTATACCTCTTACATAATCCTAACAAACTTAATAAAATAATAAGCATCTTACCCTAAAGCAACAAAAACCGCAAACTCTTGAGGATCGAATGGGAAGTCCTGAGGAAGATGAGTAGGAAACAGTGGCTTGACTGTAGGAGTGGCTCCTGACCACACCGATAATAGGCGGAACATCTATGGAGAAAAATACAAAATAGAAAAAAAAGAAAACAAGTGTAAAAGAAACAAAGGATAGAAGAATTTCGCGCTGGCAGCCATTGACACGGTAGCTCAATTGGCAGAGCGACGGGGGCGTATACCCGAGGTCGCGGGTTCGATTCCCGCCTGTGTCGAAATTTTTCTTTCCTTTATTTATTATTTATTTTTTATTAGTAATAATCCCCACATGAGGTTTTCATGAACAAAAACATTCAAATTAAGAAAAATACATTTAACCACAAATCTTTTTCATAAATAGTCTATCGTCTCACATTGCTTTTTACAGTTAATAGCGTTATTTTTTTTATACAATTCATAGAAATTTATCTGTATGTGTAATATTGAGCTCACATTTCCAACCATTATGTCCTGTGGGGAACGATTATTCAGCGATGTAGTTCGAGACCGAAAACCGATCTTCCATCTTACAATTTTTCCCCTGATAATAACTGAAAAATACTGAAGCACTGGCTCCCCTTTTAAAATTGATTAGTCTTAAGTACAAGTGAAATATGACTTACAATAGCACTGCAGCACGCAGCAAAGAATCCTCTCCAGTAATTTCTGACAGCGAAGTAGGTCGTTGTTACTTCGATTGAGAATAACACACCTATAAAGAAATCAACGATTATCGACCGATTTCTGAATTGAGTATTCCAGCTGAGAACAACTTAAGTATCGTTCTGTCGCATTGAAATCTTAACAACTGAATGAGACAAAACTATACTTAAGTCGTTCTCAGCTTGAATACTCAATTCAGAAATCGGGCGTATACCTCATGGAATGGACATGGAACAATATAGTGTAATACGCAACAGTGGGCTATAATAAGGTTCTTGGTTAGCAAGTCTAAGTTATTTTACCTTCCTTGCTGTGTAGTGTCGGCTTAGAATAGCACTACCCCTTTTCTTCCGGTAAGGGGCGACTAACGGTATTGGGGCTTTTTAAGGGATTTTTGGGCGATGCGGTTGGAGACCCATCACCAACAACCATTATTTTACCATATTGGAGGAATTTCTAATTCGTTAGCTCTGGCTACCCCTTCTAGGGATTAATAGCCGTGAGTATATGTATGTATATGTATGTACGATCACTTGCCAAACGAACTCTTTTCTGTATGTCGTTTAATACCCAAGTAAGTATGATGTTGTCTCAAAGTATGCCACCGGAGGGCCCAAGCAAAGGTTTTCCAGTGATGGTAATTCTTCTGAAGATCATGTATTTGCTATGTTCATTTGTACTTAAACAATATACTTACATACAATATACTCACACCCGTAAATCCCAAAAAGGGGTTGCCAGAGCTTCATGGCTAGAAACTCCTCAGCCACTTTTTTTATTGATTGGGGACCAGATGGTAGAAATAAAGTATCGTTGGTGATAGGTCTCTGACCGCATCACTCAAACGCCACACACACACCCTTAGTCGCCTCTTATGACACCCGCAGGTAGAAAGGGGAAGTGGTATTCTAAGCTGGCACTAAGCATTTGAGCAAACCCTGGATAGAGTTATAGTTATGAACCGTAGTCCACCATGGTAACTTGCTACAGTTGGCAGACATAAATGGGGACACCTTTACCATTTTCAGAAAAAATAAAACCCGTCTATCTCTATGAGAACCATCATAAAAATCATAACATAACATAAACGTTCACGCCGAATATCCCCGAAGAGGTTGGCAGAGGTACTAATACTTATGAACTTCATGTGACTTTGTCACCTGGTGTTCAGAGTACCCACGTTTTGCATGGACAGTGTACTCACGTAATAGGGGGCAAGCCTATCGCCGTTTTGTGCGAATACACTGTCACATGAATAAGTGCAACTCAGTCATGTGGGTTTCCTCACGATGTTTTCCCTCACCGTTAACAACCATGATAAGTCAACCACACATATGTTTTTAGAAAAGACAAATTGGTGTAGGCCCGACCCGGGATTTGAACACTAGTCGCTTGCACGTTAACTGGTGTTCTACCCATTGAGATATCACGTCGTATCATAAAAATCCTTCAACAAAAGTGCCTAAACCAAAGTACGTATAATACATCCCACATACCTCCAACCGGGGCTGCAAAACAGGAAGCAACCCCCACAGCACAGGCTGCTGCTAACATATCACTCGTTCTGGACTCGTTGGAGTAGATCCCTTGGAACTGAGTGACGAGCTTCGATAGCAATGCTGCTACCATCGACGCTATGTGGACTGAGGGACCCTGATTGTAAAAAACATGATTAGAGCCTTAACTTATTTGACCAATAGACACGGATACAGCCAAAGCTTCAAATTTCGTTTAAATAATTTCCGTTTTTACAAATACCCGCAAAATAAAAAAAAATATATTTTTCTATGTTCGTTTAGGTTTAGGTACATCTAATTGTTTCGAGGGTGAGAAAGGAATAAGTAAATGAATCTTATATTATATTACACAGGTAGAGATGTTGAACATTTTTGAAATTTTTTAGGACGCTGTGATAGATGACCTCAATTTGTAGGTACAACTTTTAAAGTAATACTTACGTATCTTATAGTGATAATCTAATGTTTGTATACAATCGTATGATCTTTCGTATTAAATATGGCGTTTTAGATTTGGTACATACATACTCACGACCATTTCCAAAAAGCTTAGCTGTTTAGTGTCGGCTTAGAATAAGACTACCCCCTTTCTGCCTGTGGGTGTACGTAAGAGGCGACTAACGGTATTGGGGATTTTAAGGGATTTTTGGGCGATGCGGTTGGAGACCCATCATAACCAACAACTTTTATTTTGCCATCTTTTCCCCACTCAACTTTCTAAAAGTGGCTGAGGAATTTCTTGTTCCTTAGCTCTGGCTACCCCTCCTAGGGATTTATAGCCGCGAGTATATGTATGTATGTATTTCCAAAAAGGGGCAGCCAGAGCTTCTGTAGAAACTCCATTGCCACATTAAGAAGTTGATAGGGGAGAAGATGATAGAAATAAAGTATCGTTGGTGATGGGTCTCGAAGCCAAATGGTAATGATAATGAATTTAGTTTTTGATATCTTACCTCTTTGCCCAATGGCAGTCCGGATCCTAAAGTAGCTGTGATCCCAACCACTTTCGAGACGAGAGCTCGGAAGGTGAGGTATTCCTTGAGATGCACTCCTCGAAGTATGGTCTTCATTTCAGGTATACCCGAGCCTGGTGAAACATGTATTATACTGCTTTAATAGTTGAATGAGATCAAAGCATTCTAGATCATTGATGATTTTAAGTTTTAAACTTTTAAAACGATTCGAGGAGGAAATATTAGGAAAATGAATTTGACATATTTTTATAAAAAAAGTATAAGTTTAAATCATTAAATAACAAACAGAGTCACTCATTAAATAGCGATTCATGTGTTTTATATGAATATCAAAATATTCATTACAATTATATTTCTAACCTATTACTTGACTTTCCCCAATACTGATTAAAAAAATCGAAAGTGTTATGTAAAACATTGGTATGGAAGCTAGATCTGAACCAATGCCAAAATAATATTTTTTTTTCTTTACATACATACATACATATACACACGGCTGTAAATCCCTAGAAGGGGTAGCCAGAGCTACGGAATTAGAAACTCCTCAGCCACTTTTAGAAAGTTGAGTGGGGTAAAGATGGTAAAATAAAGGTTATTGGTGATGGGTCTCCAACCGCATCGCCCAAAAATCTCTTAAAAGCCCCAATACCGATAGTCGCCTCTTACGTACACCCACCGGCAGAAATGGGGTTGTGCTATTCTAAGCCGACACTATACAGCAAGTTTTCTTTAAACTAGGCAAAAGTTCGGACACCTTTTGGTTGTTAATGATATTAAAAAAAAAACATTATTTACTCAAACTCGTAAAACACTTACCAATACTCTGAGCAGCGACTATATGGACGAATCCAGCTGAGAACAATATCAGACAAACCGGCAACGACACCCACGCCACGTATTGGCTGAAGGTGCTGGTGGCTAGGTCCTTGTACATCCACATACGAGCTGGAAACACAGAGAATGGTCACTAATCTGCTGTATTCCTATATTCTTAGATGTTGACTCAAAAGAAACCCGCGGGTTTTTTTTTGTAATGGTAAAATTTATTTAATTACGTCAAACTAGCGCTGGTTCAAACGTATATAAAATCTTCATAAGTTAAAAAGGAAACTAAGAAAATGAGTATTTTAAGTAAAGAAAACCTTTTTAACATAACATAACATATACTCACGGCTATAAATCCCATTAAGGGGTAGCCAGAGCTAGGGAATTAAAAATTCCTCAGTCAGAAAAGATGGTGAAATAAAGGTTTTTGGTGATGGGTCTCCAACCGCATTGCCCAAAAATCCCTTAAAAGCCCCAATACCGTTAGTCGCCTCTTACGTACACCCACCGGAAGAAATGGGGTAGTGCTATTCTAAGCCGGCACTACACAGCAAAAAATCTACCTTTAACATTTTTACTTAAAGTTTTTTTTTATTTATTTTAGCCGCACAATAAAACATCCATAGAGATACCCGTATGTTGGTTTTATTCCAGACCCATACTATTCTGAAAAAATATGCCTTTAATTCAAAGGCTGTGTAGTTTCGGCTTAGAATAGCACTATCCCATTTCTTCCGTTGGGTGTAAGAAAGAGGCGACTTACGGTATTGGGGTTTTTAAGGGATTTTTGGGTGATGCGATTGGAGCATCACCAACAACCTTTAAATTACCATCTTTTCCCCACACAGCTTTCCAAAAACCGCTGAGGAATTTCTATTTCCTTACACCTTCTAGGGATTTATAGCCATGAGTATATGTATGTATTAAGTATATTAAGCATGAGAGTTTGAGATATGGTCTAATATCGTGTCGTGTATGATAGTGTTTCAAAATCATTTTTTGGTACTTACAGCTGAACATCCGATATTTGGAGCATGTAAAAAATCGATCAAAAGTAATAATTTATTTTGAGCTGCGGTTAATGAATCAAAGGTTCTCAATATTCTGAACTTGTTGGCTAAATTCAACACGACGACGCTTTGATTACGAATGTCATAATGTTGAATGTGCCTCAAATTGCAGAATTCGTGTACAAAGTGATTTTAAAGCCCATTACACACTGAGCCCGCCGGGCCGCCGACATGCGTCGGTATCTTTTTGTCGGCGGTCTAGTTTTCATACATATCATAGGTTAGACATAATTCTTTCAACGCAGTACGCCGGGTTGTGTCGCCGGCAAAGTCGGCAGCCCGGCGGGCACAGTGTGTATTGCGCTTTACAGTGGCAATTTCGCACACTAAGACACAATCAAAGTTAACAAATGATATAAATTAAACTCACCATTATTACAAACAGCAATCCCCTGGTCGATGGTGAAGTTCAGGCAAGCCATGATGATGCCTAGCAGCGCCAGGAACACCCAGTCTTCCCCGATCTTCGCGAACGTGTGGCTCCATGCGTAATCTGCCACACACCTCAGATCATAAAGAAGGGTATTCAAAGCTCTCGCGTGTATTGGTAACAACTTTAATTATAAGTATTATTATCATACATATATATATATATATATATATATATACTTATACTCACGGTTATAAATCACTATTAGGGGTAGCCAGAGCTAAGGAATTAAAAATTCCTCAACCACTTTTAGAAAGTTGAGTAAGGAAAAGATAGGAAAATAAAGGTGTTGGTGATGGGTCTCCAACCGCATCGCCCAAAAATCCCTTAAAAGCCCTAATACCGTTAGTCGCCTCTTACGAACACCCACCGGAAGAAAGTCCAGACTAGTAGAGGGGAACAGTTATGATAAATGCTGATACTACTCTTGCTCTTGTTATATAACCTTAAGATCATGATCGCTTATCCTGTAGTGTAAATTTAAACTTATTTATGATGAAGTGACGAACGTGATATCTCAGTGGGTAGAACACCACTTCGTGTACACGATGAGGGTACAAATCCTTGTCGGGCCTACACCAATTTGTCTTTTCTAAAGACATACGTGTCGTTAATTTATCATGGTTGTTAACGGTGAGGGAAAACATCGTGAGGAAACCCACATGGCGGAGTTGTACTTAGTCGTGTGACAGTGTATTCGTACAAAACTCTATCACGTGACTACACTGTCCAAGCAAAGCGTGGGTACTCTGAACACCATGAGACAACTTCACATGAAGTTCATAAGTATTAGTACCCCTGCCATCCCCTTCGGAGATATAGGGCGAATAAATTTGAGTTTCAGTCTTGTTAAAAATAATAATAAGCATAATAAGCATAAGCATAAACGTTCACGCCGCATATCCCCGAAGGGGTTGGCAGAGGTACTAATACTTCTGAACATCACGTGACTTTGTCATCTGGTGTTCAGAGTACCCACGTTTTGCATGGACAGTGTACTCACGTGATAGGGGGCAGGCCTATCGCCGTTTTGTACGAATACACTGTCACATGACTAAGTACAACTCAGCCATGTGGGTTTCCTCACGATGTTTTCCCTCACCGTTAACAACCATGATAAATTAACCACACATATGTCTTTAGAAAAGACAAATTGGTGTAGGCCCCGACCCGGGATTTGAACACTAGTCGCTTGCACGTTAACCGAGTGTTCTACCCACTGGGCTATCACGGCTGTTAAAAATAATAATTTGGTGCAATCTTTTTGAGATGATAAGTGAGAGTCTCAGACTACCCCGATCAGAACAAATGGCGTTAGTTTAAGTAATTGAAGTTTAAATTGAAGTTATTGCACCGTAAATTCTCTTGTGCATATAAAGTTAATAGTTATGAAGCCTTATTGAGCAATTTGTTTGACTTATGACAGTTGGAAACTATTGTTTTGCAAATCTTTTGTTGTACTCACACTGATACATACGTAGATACATATACTTACGGCTATAAATCCCTAGAGGGGGTAGCCAGAGCTAAGGAATTAGAAATTCCTCAGCCACTTTTGGAAAGTTGTGTGGGGAAAGATGGTAAAATAAAAGTTTTGGTGATGGGTCTCCTACCGCATCGCCAAAAAATCCCTTAAAAACGCCAATACCGTTAGTCGCCTCATACCTACACCCACCGGAAGAAATAGGGTAGTGTTATTTTAAGCTGACACTACAGAGGTACACTGATATTATATAGGAATTCTTTGTTTTTATTTAATAATGTTTTATACTACAAAATTATTAATAATATATTAGTTATTTGCCGTGTAGTGCCGGCTTAGAATGTCGCTACCCCTTTCTACCCACGGGTGTCGTAAGGGTATTGGGGCTTTTTATGGGATTTTTGGACGATGCGGTATGAGACCCATCACCAAAAACCTTTATTTTTACCATCTTTTCCCCACTTAACTTCCAAAAGTGGCTAAGGAATTTATAATTCCTTAGCTCTGGTTACCCCTTCTAGGGAAATATAGCCGTGAGTATATGTGTATGTATGTACTACAAAATGTGTTTTTTTGGGTTATGGCCTACGCTTTCACCAAATGTTTTCTAAGCAAGCATGGATCCAGCCATATGGGCAGAAGGGCATGCCCACACCCCGAATCGACCTTTATGGTCTACTGATAGGATGATGATACTAACACTATGGCAAAGAGGTTTTAGGTGTCTATGCCCACTATCTTTTTTGAGGGTTGGATACGCCCGTTTCTAAGCGCATTGAAAACCTATTGCCACTTAATTCATATTACTCGACTAACATTAAAGAGCTTATTCCATTACACTTTGTCGTTTCTGAATTCAGACGTCCTTCGAAGTTACTGCCGCAGACGCTTGTTATTCCACTACACAAATGTGTCTACTTTTCAGAAGCCTAGCGTTCTGAACGTTATTCCACTAGTCTGAATTCAGATTCTGTGGCTTTCAGACGTCTTCATTCAGACAAGTGGAATAAGCGATACGATTGTTATCAAACTTATAATGTAAAGCAAAACAAGCGACTATGTTGCGCACAACCAAAATAAATTATCTAAAAAGCGCGGGAAGCGGCAAGCAGCTCTATTACAGAAAAATTCGACACAAGCTCTGCGCATGAAGGCTAACAGCCATCTGCTGCCCCGTTCTCCGCACAGGGACCCGCTGAAGATTGACAAATTGAAATTTAGGGAAAATGCTTTATAACTCTATAATTAGGATGAAAAGACTAAAAATTATTCATACAGATGATATATTACTCAGTTGTCTACGCAAATATTACGTAATCGATAACATACGAGTATATGCAGTATTCTGACAGCAATATCAGACTTTACGATAAAAAAGCCCCCCACAAATTATTTTTTTTTCTTAGTCGATTATTATCGAAAACGAAATATGAACCGTCATTATTGAAGAAAAGATATTGAACTTGAACATATATTTTATTTAGAGTGTGATTGTTTCATTGAGCGGATTTCATTGAGTTCGAAAACTACCAAAATCAGTGAAATTTTCGAGGGAGGCCCTTAAGCAAAGTTAAACTATAATGTAAATAATTATTTAAACGTACTACCTTACATAATCATTTTAACGTAGAATCATAATGTTTTGTTTATGAAAACCTCATGTGGGATGATTAGAATCAATTCAGGAATTAAGGAAAAGGAGGTCACGGTATCGGGTACTGCTGGTGTCGATTTTTTTTTCTTTCATACATACATACATATACTCACGGCTGTAAATCCCTTACCGGGGTAGCCAGAGCTTTGAAATGATAAATTCCTCAGCCATTTTTGGAAGTTGATTTGGGAAAAGATGATACTAATAAACGTTTTTGGTGACGGGTCTCCAACTACATCGCCCGAAAATCACTTAAAAAGCCCCTATGCCCTTAGTCACCTCATACGATCACCTGCGGGCAGAAATGGGGTAGTGTTATTCTAAACCGACACTACACGGCTTTTTTCTTTCCTTAATTTAATTATTAACGTAGAAGTTATTATTCGCTTCTTATGTAATTCATACCATTTTCATATTTTTTTAAAATCTATATTTGAATTCCTTACCCTGCATTTGGAAGCAGGGTCTTTCCTAATGATATCTAAAACATTGTGAAATTTGCACCAAATAATACTTACTTAATAATTTAACGAACTTTCCCCTAGGTCTATGTTTTCCGGTCGCTTCTAACTCTTTCTGTTTGAGTTTATCTTCTCTTCTTCTTCTCTTTCTAAGTCTTCTCAATCTTCTCGCTTCTTCTCTGGCTGCTTCACTGAGGTCGCGTTGATAGCGACCATACATCTGAAATTTTAATTTGCATTGTTTTATTATCTTAAGCTGTGTTTGGATGATAATGTCAGTAGAGGACGACCACGAAGATTAAATAGAAAATGTGCGAAAGTCTCTACCAATTCCAATGGGAACTAATGACATGGCATTAAGTATGCATGTACATCGTAGCAATATTACTTTATAAAAACATTGTAAAATAAAATGAAGCAAACTAAGCAACCGTGATAGCCCAGTGGGTAGAACACTTGGTTATCGTGCAAGCGACTAGTGTTCGAATCCTGGGTCGGGCCTACACCAATTTGTCTTTTCTAAAGACATATGTGTGGTTAATTTATCATGGTTGTTAACGGTGAGGGAAAACATCGTGAGGAACCCACATGGCTGAGTTGTACTTAGTCATGTGACAGTGTATTCGTACAAAACGTCGATAGGCCTGCCCCCTATCACGTGAGTACACTGTCCATGCAAAACGTGGGTACTCTGAACACCAGGTGACAAAGTCACGTGATGTTCAGAAGTATTAGTACCTCTGCCAACCCCTTCGGGGATATTCGGCGTGAACGTTTATGTTATGTATGTTATGTTATGTTATGTAAGCTGTGTAGTGTCGGCATAGGATAGCACTATCCCATTTCTTCCGGTGGGTGTACGTAAGTGGCGACTAACGGTATGGGGCTTTTAAGGGAATTTTGGGCGATCCCATCCACCCATCACCAACAACCTTTATTTTACCATCTTTTCCCCACGCAACTTCCAAGAGTTGCTGCGGATATTTCTGATTCGTAGTGAGTATATGTATGTATTATCTTAAAATCTAAATCTTATGTGTTCTCGCCGTATTTTTGTATATGCTTGAAGGGGTTGGCAGAGGTACTAATACTTCTGAACATCACCTGGCATCGTCACCTGGTGTACAGAGCACGCACGTTTTGCTTGGACAGTGTACTCACGTGATAGGGAGCAGGTTTATCGCCGTAGTTTTATAATCTGCGTATAATTTCTAATGAGAATGACCCTGTCTTATTAATTTAGATAGATGATGGTGGATGGTAATGATCGGTCATTTGGTGTCAGTGGTCTATTAGTAGTAAACGAATTTATTGAAAATGCATATTTTTTCATTCACTTAAATAAATTTATTTATTTATTTATTTATTTATAAATATAACCATTACAGATTTTAAAACCTAATTCGGCTATACTTTGCATTAAAACAATATATATTCATAAATTGTTGCTGTGTGCGATGCGGTTGGAGACGCATCACTAACGATACTTATTACTACCATCTTTTTTCTGAAGCTCTGGCTACCCCTTTTAGGGATTTGTAGCCGTAAATATATGTAAATAGTTTTCCAGCTATATCTAATCAGTACACTTCTTTGATGATTAATTAACCTAACATTAATTACCCTTGAAAATGGCGTTTGCATTAACTATCACTGAAAACAAATTTATCTTTCTAATCTACGAAGTTTGCTATCTAATATTCTAAATCTGGTTGCGTAAAACAGGTAGTCATTTCACGGAGATAAGATATACAGATTTATTAATAATTTATTTACTTGCTCTTTGTGTAAGCGTTTGTGTAAAGGGTGTCTCAGTAACAGTGAACTTTTTAAAAGTGGAATGTTTTTTTCTCATGCAAGTGGTAACTCTGAAATTTGACAGCTGATACCTCTGTTTATTCCGATAATTGTAAATGGAGAGCTCATTGGAAGACCAACGCGTTATAATTGTACACCTACTGTGTTACTTGTGTTGTGTGTGTACACTTAATACGTCAACCATTCGAAAACTGGTAAAAAAATTAGGAAACTGGGTCGATTATGGATAATAGGAATCCTTTGCGTCAGCGTACTGGTCAGTCTCTTGAAAAAATTGCTGCTGTATACGGGAGTATCGCTGAAAACCCAAAAACATCAATTGAGCGTTCTCAACAACTTCAAATTTCACGAAGCACTATGCAGTGAATTTCGACTAAAGATTCACACTCCACCTTCATGTCACGACTCAACTAAGTCAGGAACTCAATCATCAGACCACGAAAAGCGTCGCCAATTCGTTCTCATGAAATAGTGATGTTAACTGGCCACCAAAAACGTGCGATTTAATGCCGTGCGGTTATAATTTTTCAGGATTTTGTGAAATCTCGGGTTTATGCGAATAAATCTGAAACAATTCCTGAGCTCTAATCATAAATTCAACACGTTATCGGTGAGATACAGCAACATCTCTGTGCAAAAGTTATGAAAAATTTCATGGCCGGTTATCGGAGCCGTGGAGGTCATTTGCCGGATATTTTATTCCATACTTAATCGGAACATGTCTTCTTTCCAATACAATAAAAAAAACACACCTCTGTAATAAAATACATGTTTTTACTAATAAATAAAGGAAAGAAAAATTTCGACACAGGCGGGATTCGAACCCGCGACCTCGGGTATACGCCCCCGTCGCTCTTGCCAATTGAGCTACGGTGTCAATGGCTGCGAGCGCGAAATTCTTCTTTCCTTTATTTCTTTTAAACCTTTCCTAACTCAAAAAAGTGCACTCTTACTGAGACACCCTATACCAATATTTTATTACTCACGCAGAGGTTTTCTTGTAATGCTGAATTCACAAAATAAATATTTCGATTACATTTTTTGTTTCTATATTTTAGCATTTATTAATTTAGTTTTAGTTTTGTTACCTTTATTTCTATTGCTTTTTTTTCTCAGTCTGTTATTTAAATACAGGTTTAGTCTGTAAGTAATTGTTTTCAGTTAAATGGTTTTAGGTGGAGATTTTTAATGAGCATTGCATTGTATACTTTATTGTTCAGAAAACTTATACGCTGTAAATCTTCCAAATAAAATAAATTAATATAAATAAAATAGCCCAATAGTTTGCCGTGTAGTGTCGGCTTAGAATAACACTACCCCATTTCTACCCGTGGGTGATCGTAAGAGGCGACTAAGGGTAAAGGGGCTTTTTAAGTGATTTTTGGGCGATGTGGCTGGAGACCCGTCACCAAAAACATTTATTATTACCATCTTTCCCCCAATCAACTCCCAAAAGTGGCTGAGGAATTCCTCATTCCAAAGCTCTGGCTACCCCGTTAAGGGATTTATAGCCGTGAGTTTATGTATGTATGTATGATAGTTTCTTTCTTTCTGTATACTGAAGTCAATATCACACAACATTTAAACCTATTAATTAATTTCCTACGCTTATGTATGGCATTGAATGTTGGGTGTGGCAGAAGAAGCATGAAAGTAGAGTAAATGCAGTAGAAATGAGATCCCTCAGAAAAGTTTGTAATGTAAGGTTATGTGATCGTGTGAGGAATGATGTGATTCGTGAAAGGTGTGGTGTAAAAGATGATAATTGTAAGAAAGATAGAAAAAGGAATGTTGAGACGGTTTAGGCACATAGAGAGGATGGATGACAGTAAATTGGTGAAAGAGATATATAGAGCCAATGTGGAAGGTAATGTTAGTAGAGAACGACCTCAGAGGACACATTTGGATCAGACTATGTGCTCAAAAAGGCAGGCGTTCGCAGTATGAAGAATAAAAGAGCATGTATGAAAAGGTTGATGGATGTAAACGAAGCTAGAGAGGTTTGCCAGGATCGTACAAAGTGGCGATCGATAGTCTCTGCCTACCCCAATGGGAACTAATGGCGTGAGAATGTGTATATATGTATGTATTTAAACCTAATTACATAAAATTCCAATGTAATGTGTTTTTCTTGTACTTAGGAAATTATGTCTATAATCTGAAATTGTCTCGCACAACAAAAGAGTATATCCAAAATTATATTATACTAGCTGTGCCCGCGACTTCGTTCGCGTGATTGTCGAGAACAAAAAAACGTCGTTTAGTTAAGAGTATATCACCTTTTTGAAATAAAATAAAGAACCAATGAAATCTAATGCGCACACTTATTGTGATGTAGGAACTATTGAGTATTTTATAATGATATTTAATTAATTACAGTAGCCATTATCCAGTTGAAATAATAAAAGGTCGTAACTGTGTGTATCTCATTTGAATTAGTGTTTATTTAGATACAGTTACAGGGTTAGCCGAAGATTAAGGATCGCTACCTTGTACGATCCTAGCAGATCTGCATAATGCATCAATATATTTATAAAGCCCTTTTGTTTTTAACACTTCGGAATTTTGCACATAGATCATATATCAATCCCGCCCGATTTCGGCCACAGCAAGTTCTGGTATCCGGCTATTAAGAGTGTGTTCATGTGCTCTCATGTGACTGACATAGCCAATCTTTCCGACAAATGTTCTATGACGTATGTTGAAAAATCAGTACCCCTCCAATATATAGGTAGTTATTATTGATGGCCGCAGGTGGTCGGGCCTTGAGCTCATCACTCTTTGCTTCGAGCTCATCACGTCTTTTCCTTCCGAAAAGAAATATTAACCGGTTGACAGGAAGGGGGTGAAAACTAAATTACTAAATTTCACTCAAGAAAGAATAAAACAAACGGGGTAAGCTAAATAAAACCGCTCAAAAAAGGTACTTTACTATTATTAGGGTTTACGGTTGTTGGTTGTACTATGATAATACATTGAATTAAATCGATTTATCAGTGGCATAATATGCACTGTAGTAGCTGTGTAGTGTCGGCTTAGAATAGCACTACCCCATTTCTTCCGGTGGATGTACGTAAGAGGCGACTAACGGTATTGGGGGTTTTTAAGGGATTTTTGGGCGATGCGGTTGGAGACCCATTACCAACAACCTTTATTTTACCATCTTTTCCCCACTCAATTTTCCAAAAGTGGCTGAGGAATTTCTAATTCCTTAGCTCAGGCTACCCCTTCTAGGGATTTATAGTCGTGAGTATATGTATGTATGTATAATATGCAAATATAACTAAATTAAGGTTAGTCACTAAGGTCACTACATCATTTTAGTGTTAAAAAAAGTAGAACTTAAAAGATGTCTTATGTTTCTGGTGTTTAATACATACATACATACATATTCTCACGCCGTTAGTTTCCATTGGGGTAGGCAGAGACTATCGATCGCCACTTTGTACTTGACACTTTTTTTATCGCCAATGTGGAAGGTAATGTTAGTAGAGGACGACCTCGGAGGACAGATTTGGATCAAATAGAAAACGTGCTCAAAAAGGCAGGTGTCCGCAGTATGAAGAATAAAAGAGCATGTATGAAAAGATTGATGGATGTAAACGAAGCCAGAGAGGTTTGGTGTTTAATGTAGACCAATATTCAGTTTTTTATTATAAACGTTCACGAAAACTGGTTGTGAAGTGACGTGCATTTGAAGAATGGCTAAGAATTTCAAAATTATGCTCACCAAATTGGATTTATTAATAGGCAGACTATTTACATAATATATTAATATTAATAAGCCTAATTTAAGAAACTAAGTAAAGATAATATTTAAAAGCATTTCAGTTATTTTCATAGTCGGCGAATTTACTTGATATTGGCAGCTTGTATTAATTTCGCCTAGCTTGTTTCCTGTAGCTTCTATTACTTTAACCGACTTTAAAATAAGGGGTTAAAGGGGCTAAAAAAATGCAAATTTTATTTTTGCTTTATTTTATTTTGGTTCTTTATTTTATTTTTGCACAACGCCATCTATCGGACTTTGGATTCCAACTATCAACATTAGTTCTATATTTAGACTTAAGATGTCGTTGCAAGTACTATACTGAATTGCGTAACGTAATATTTTTCTTCTTGAACTCACAAAATTAATCATATCTTTTGATAGAGTGAACCGATTTCGATGAAACAAAAACTAAGTTATACCTCAAGTTACGTTTAATTTTTGTATATAAACATTTTCAGCATTAAATTCGTAGATTTTACGTTTTGCGCGCACAAACAAACATATAAACAGACAAACAGACAAAAAATTTAAAAATGATGGAAATGGGTTCTGTTACTTATCTGTTCACACGCTGGCTATTTTTTTTTTCAATTTCTTCAATGTACAAAAATTACTTTTCTACAGATTTATTATATGTATAGATTTGCATGAAAGCTTGAAAAAAATATTACATAAAATATAAAACTAATAAATCGAGCCACGTTGAGCACGCGCCGGAAAACCGAGATCGATTTGTAATAAATATATCATTTTCCTGTTCAACTATCGTGGATAAGTTAATTATTCTGCTTATTAAGCAATATTCTGATTACATATGGAATGCGTTAGACAACATAAATAGCTCCATCTATAATTACGATAACAATTTCAAACTTAGGCTAGCACTACCCCATTTCTTCCGGTGGGTGTACGTAAGAGGCGACTAACGGTTTTGGGGCTTTTGAGGGATTTTTGGGCGATGCGGTTGGAGACCAATCACCAACAACCTTTATTTCACCATCTTTTCCCCACAAAACTTCCAAAAGTAGCTGAGGAATTTCTGATTCCTTAGCTCTGGCTACCCCTTCTAGGGATTTATAGCCGTGAGTATATGTATGTAATTTCAAACCTCGCTCCGTCAATTAAATTCTTCAAAACCTAAGTTTGATATAACTTACTTGAGTGGACTGCACAGTCCAACCTGCATAGCTCCTACGAGGGACCTTTTAACTAGATATCGCGTGGTATAAAACAGCCATCTCTTTCGCACTTACTTAGTATCGTATACTGTCGTCTCATTCTAACCGTTATCGTGACGATAAAATAGCGCTCGTGCTGAGCCTCATGCTTACGAACCGATATAGGTTTTTTTGCGTTATTTTCTTTCTTTCTATATACTAAGTCACGCGTATTATCACATAACATTTAAAATTAAAAAGTGTAAAAGAAACAAAGGATAGAAGAGATTTGCACTGGACGCCATTGACTCTGCTCAATTGGCAGAGCGACGGGGGCGTATACGCGGTCGCGGGTTCGATCCCCGCTAGTGTCGAAATTATTCTTTCCTTCAATTATCCTTTATTTATTGGTAATAATAATCCCTACATTAAGTTTGCATGAATAAAATCATACTAAAACTATTTTCAAAACGAAATGATAGTCTAATGGGTAGAACACCCGCCCGAAAACGGAAGGGCGTGAGTTCCAATCCTGGGTCGGGCCTACACCAATTTGTCTTTTCTAATGTCATATGTGTGGTTAATTTATCATGTTTGTGAACGGTGAGGGAAAACATCGTGAGGAAACCCACATGGCTGAGTTGTACTTAGTTATGTGACAGTATATTCGTACAAAACGGCGATAGGCCTGCCCCCTATCAAGTGAGTACACTGTCCAAGCAAAACGCGGGTACCTTCTCTGGAAACTAGATGGCGCTGCCATGTGAATTCAGAAATATTGGTACCTCTGCCATCCCTTCGGAGATAAACAGCGTGAACGTTTATGTTATGTTGTGTTATGTTTCAAAAATTTAAAACTAATTAATCGAGCCACGTTGAGCACGCGCCGGAAAACCGAGATCGATTTGTCATAAATATATCATTTTCCTGTTTAACTATCGTGGATAAGTTAATTATTTTGCCTATTTAGCAATATTCTGATTACATATGGAATGCGTTAGACAATATAAATCGCTTCGTCTATAATTATATTATGATTGTCAATAGGTGCTGTTTTTTCTCGAGTAATTATTACGTACATACCAATAATACTTTATGATTATGCCTGAGTTCGGAATCGTTAATTCTCTTTTTTTAAATGTAAGATGACTTTGTTATATTGTGTAGTTTGCTGTGTAATGTTGGCTTAGAATAACACAACCCCATTTCTTCCCATGGGTGATCGTAAGAGGCGACTCCATTAGTCTATTGGCGCTCTTTACATGGTTTTTGGGCTATGCGGTTGGAGACTCATCATCACCAAAAACATTTAATTTAAAGTCTTTTCCTCTTTTAACTCCCGAAAGTGGCTGAAGAAGTTTTGATTATGAAGCTCTTGCTACCCTTTTTAGGGATTTATAACCGTGAGTATATATATTCAATTATTACACGCATACCAATTAAATTTTATGATTATATCTTAATTTCAGAATCATGATTTATGAATTCATGTGTATTTTTATTAACTTTTTTTATAAATGTAGGTTATTTTTAAGTAGTATATGAAAAAAACATAGAAGTGTGCTTAAATTGGCTGTAAATATTGACCAAAAAATAAAATAGCTCTACCAATTTAATCGAGGAAAAACATATTCCCTTTTTCTATTCACATTCCCAAAATATATGCACGCGTGTGGTTTAATTATATTATGCCTTGTACATAATATCTCTATATTGGCAACATTTTAGTGATAATTAAATCAAAAGGGCGTCAATAGATTTAATTTAGCATTAAAATGTATCTATAGTTTAATCTAATTTATCAATTAAATCCTTATCTAAAAACACAATTACTGTTAGCACTATAATTTGTTTGCTGTTGGAGTGGAATGAAAACACTAAAGACAGGCATTAAAAGTGATGTGGTTGGAAACACATCTCGAAATTCCCTTATTTGATCATCTCTTGCTTACATGTCGCTTAGGAGTTCCTAAGCGACATGTAATACATGTACATTAATTATGTTACATAAGATTAGACTAGGGTATTTTGGTCATTATAAAGCTTGATATAATGACCAAAATACCTTATTCAGGTTAGTTTGATAGCTCAACCAAACATCCTTGATAGGAGTAGCAAAAGGAAGACCTGCCCGGCTAGTACGAGTGGTGTTTAAACTAGTTATCGCGTGGAATAAAGCAGCCATCTCTTACGCACTTACTTAGTATCGTATACTGCCATCTCATTCTAACCGTTATCGTGTCGATAAAATAGCGCTCGTGCTTGCTCTTCTGAGACGTTTGTTTCATACTGAGTCGAGCTTGCACTTTGTGCAAATGTGTCTTTCCTTAAGTCAGTTATGTGGTTAATTTTTGAAATTGGTTAACTATGAGGGAGAGCATCATGATGAACCGACAAACTGAATTGTGGTTAATCATATGATAATCTTCGTACAAAAACATCGATATACCTTCCCCATATTACGTACATTAACTGACCAAGCAAAATGTTCAGAAGTATAAGTACCTATCAAGTATTAGCTGTATAGTGTCGGCTTAGAATAGCACTACCCCATTTCTTCCGGTGGGTATACGTAAGAGGCGACTAACGGTATTGGGGCTATTTAGGGATTTTTTGGGCGATGTGGTTGGAGACCCATCACCAACAACCTTAGTTTACCATCTTTTCCCCACACATCTTTCCAAAAGTGGCTGAATAATTGCTAATTCCTTAGCCCTGGCTACCTCTTCAAGGGATTTATTGCCGTGAGTATATGTATGTATGTATAAGTACCTATGTCATATGCCACCTCTTTGAAGATATATGATATTAGAGCCCATGGCAGGATCAAGATGCTCGATAGTGACGAATACGGGCTGTGTGATAATTACAAGTAGGTCAATCAAAGAATCTCTAAGAACCCTGTCAACTGATGGTCACTTAAAATATCCAGTGACCACAATTTGTGGAAATACCGAGAAATATAATTCAATTGAAAACGTGCTGTCGTGTAAATTACGTGGTCGGAATTCTGCCGGGAAGTGTCTGATAGGTAAATTGTCGAGGATATAGTTATTTAAGACCGACACTGAGGTAACTTTACCTGGACCGAATCAGGTTACATATATACATACAGCCGACACTACACGGCTTAGAATATCAGAGTATAGAAACACAACATAACATAAACGTTCACGCCGTTTATCCCCGAAGGGGTTGGCAGAGGTACCAATACTCCTGAACTCACATGGCAAGCGCCATCTAGTTTCCGGAGAAGGTACCCACGTTTTACTCACGTGATAGGGGGCAGGCCTATCGCCGTTTTGTACGAATACACTGTCACATGACTAAGTACAACTCAGCCATGTGGGTTTCCTCACGATGTTTTCCCTCACCGTTAGCAACCATGATAAATTAACCACACATATGACTTTAGAAAAGACAAATTGGTGTAGGCCCGTCCCAGGATTGGAACTCACGCCCTTCTGTTTTTCGGGCGGGTGTTCTACCTCTATATTCTATAATATAGAATACCTTTAATAAAGTACAAAAAATACAATAAGATAAGAAACACAAATCATAAAAGGGCAGATGACGAGGAATGTCATGTGTATGCAAATTAGATCATAATACGATAGAACATAAAGTAAAAGAACTATATGTGTGGCGGATTAAATTTGTACTGATTATCAATTACACATACATACATATAGTCACGGCCTCAAATCACAAAAAGAGGTAGCCAGAGCTTCAGAGCTAGAAACTCCTCAGCCACATTTGGAAGTTGATAGGGGACAAGATGGTAGAAATGAAGTATCATTGATGATGGGTATCCAACCGCATCGCCTAAAAACAACTTAAAATACCTCATTCCCTTAATCGCCTCTTACGACATCCGTGGGTAGAAAGAAATCGCCTCTTACGACATTATAAGCCTAACTACACGGCTCGATACGATACCATAACATAACATACATAACATAAACGTTCACGCCGAATATCCCCGAAGGGGTTGGCAGAGGAACTAATACTTTTGAACATCACGTGACTTTGTCACCTGGTGTTCAGAGTACCCACGTTTTGCATGGACAGTGTATTCACGTGATAGGGGGCAGGCCTATCGCCGTTTTGTACGAATACACTGTCACATGACTAAGTACAACTCAGCCATGTGGGTTTCCTCACGATGTTTTCCCTCACCGTTAACAACCGTGATAAATTAACCACACATATGTCTTTAGAAAAGACAAATTTGTGTAGGCCCGACCCGGGATTTGAACACTAGTCGCTTGCACGTCAACCGGTGATCTACCCATTGAGCTATCACGTCGTCATATTTTCTTTTCTAAAGACTCATGTGTGGTTAATTTTTCATGGCTGTTAACGGTGAGGAAAAACATCGTGAGGAAACCGACTTAGCTAAGTAGTACTTAATCATGTGACAGTGTATTCGTAACAAACGGCGATAGGCTTGCCCCTATCACGTGAGGACACTGTGGAAGCAAAACATGGGTACTCTTAACACCACCTTAACGTTATGTTCAGAAGTAAGAAGAAAGAAAGAAAGAAATAATGTTTATTTAGTAATTAACACAAGACAATGACAAATATATATATATACAAAAAAAAACATTACCAAAAAGGCCTTGACTCAGCACTCGCATGACAGAGTATGTACTCATCATACACTGATTTTCAGTCAAAGCCCTGTTTAACTAAATATAGGTATTTAAAAGTACAAGTACCTCTGCCAACCCCTTTAGAGATATACGGCGTAAACGCTTGAGTTGAGTCGTGTTACGATAATACACATACTAAAATGCACTTTGTCTAGTCATAACTCACTACGTCACTATTTATTTGTTACTTGTTTTGATACATACATACATATACTCACGACTATAAATCCCAAGAAAGGGGTAGCCAGAGCTTAGGAATTAGAAATTCCTCAGCCAATTTTGGAAGGTGCGTGGGGAATAGATGGTGAAATAAAGGTTCTTGGTGATGGGTCTCCAACCGCATCGCCCAAAAATCCCTTAAAAGCCCCAATACCGTTAGTAGCCTTTTACGTACAGCCACCGGAAGAAATGGGGTAGTGCTATTTTAAGCCGACACTACACAGTTACTGTTTTTATAGTCGATGGATTATATATGCAAAATTGATTATTCATTGCCTAGTTGGTATTTCTTACTGTTATTCGAGTCGGGATTCCGACATATAATTTACACACATACATTTAGTATACATATTTGTCGGCTTAGAATATCACTACCCATTTATGCCTACGTTTTTGGGCGATACGGTTGGAGACCCATCACCAACAACTTTTATTTCACCATATTTTCCTCAGGAAACTTCCAAAGGTGACTGAGGAATTTCTTATTACGAAGCTCTGGCCACTCCTTCAAGGGATTTATAGACGTGAGTATATGTATGTTGTTTTGATGGTGAATGCCTAGCCGGTGTTTCTTACCGTTACTTGAGTTGGGATTCCCGCAGATAATTTACATACATACATTTAGTGCGTGGGTCAGTACTACGTGTTAGTAGACGTGATAGCTCAATGGGTAGACCAGTTAACATGCAGCCGACTAGTGTTCAAATCCCGGGTCAGGCCTACACCAATTTGTCTTTTCTAAAGACATATGTGTGGTTAATTTATCATGGTTGTTAACGGTGAGGGAAAACATCGTGAGGAAACCCACATGACTGAGTTGTACTTAGTCATGTGACAGTGTATTCGTACAAAACGGCGATAGGCCTGCCCCCTATCACGTGAGTTATGTTAGTACTAGTTTCATACTTATACTCAAACGCCCGATTTCTGAATTGAGAATTCCAGCTGAGAACAACTTAAGGTCGCATTGAAATCTTAACAACTGTATGAGACAAAACGATACTTAAGTCGTTTACTCGATACTCAATTCAGAAATCAGGCGGTAGTCTCGCGGTCCTAATTAGACAAAGCTTCTAAATGTAATGAATAATGTAATCTTGATCTTTTGGAGTGATTGGCGATGTGTTGGAATCCTATTTCTATAATGGTCAATTTCACAATCTTTTAGATAGATAGATAAAATATTAACTCCACAACTAAGACACACAAATTGTAACAGCATGATCACGATCACATTCATTACAAAAACAAAAGAAATACACATTACAACACCAATTTTGTGTGTCCCAGCAATGAAAATGGGATCCAACTCAGCGTTGAAATTCTAATAAAAATTATAAAAATTACAATATTAAAACTACAAATTATATAAACCAAAATATGAAAATAAAAATAATGAAAACGAGATATTATTTCGACGCCACTTCGCAATCTTAATCACACCAATTCATCAGCCATTTTCTTTTCCTAGGTTTCTCGCTCATTTTCTTTCGATACATGTCGTTATAGGACGGGAGTAGGAAAATGTGCTCATAAAGGCAGGAACCAAACTATGAAGAATTTAATGGCATATATAAAAGTAAAAATGAATGTTAACGAAGCTAACCTATAGATACCAAACACTCAAAAACTACTGAACATTATTTTTATTCTCAAAGATTCAAAACTCAATCGTTTACGCAGATCAATAATTTCTCAGTGAGAAAGTTATTAAAACTATGGAATTTAATGACGTGTATGTATTAAAAACATTCATAGATTCTTTGCCTTCTTACATAAATAACAAGCAGAAATATGTTTTAAATGCGATGCACGTAGGCATACAAATACACGTGGCGGGAAAAACGCTTCTACCGCACCACAGATTAGTTTGATATCTCCGATCTACTAGTTAAATCGCAAGAAGGTCGATTAAGAACTGACTATTCTTTGTCTTACGTTATTCTGTGTTTCTCATCATACGGTTGGGTTAATTTAACACTAATTTTAGATTTTAATATATATGTATTACTACTGGTATTGATCCCAACAATCTTAGCTGTGTAGTGTCGGCTTAGAATAACACTACCCCATTTCTACCCGTGGGTTATCGTAAGAGGCGACTAAGGGTATAGGGACTTTTCAAGTGATTTTTGGGCGACGTGGTTGGAGACCGGCAGTCCCGTCACCAAAAACATCTTTTCCCCACTGAACTTCCAAATGTGGCTGAGGAATTTCTCATTCCAAAGCTCTGGCTATCCCGTTAAGGGAATTATAGCCGTGAATATATGTATGTATGCAATATTAGCCAGGTTTCAGTGGTAGAATATTGTCTAGTTTGTGTCCGACTTTGCAGGTTCGAACCACGATGAGGGCAAATTTTTAAAATAGATCTATATCTTTTGTATCAATATCCTTCAGAGTAGATTGAATTTATATGAATTTCAATTGCATTATGTTAAATACAAATTTTACTATATCGAATTCTTACAGTAAAATTAAAAAACTATGGTATATAAAAAAAACAAAATTGCTGGCAGGGTACCAAATAGTGAATATTTAGTCTTAGATGTAATTTTGCTGTGTAGTGTCGGCTTATAGCACTACCCCATTTCTTCCGGTGGGTGTGCGTAAGAGGCGACTAACGGACTTGGGGCTTTTTAAGGGATTTTTGGGCGATGCGGTTGGAGACCCATCACCAACAACCTTTGTACTACCATCTTTTCCCCACTCAACTTCCAAAAGTGGCTGAGGAATTTATTATTTCTCAGCTCTGGCTACCCCTTTTAGGGATTTATAGCCGTGAGTATATGTATGTATGTTATTTATATTGTCTTTATTGGAATTTCGTATTCCACAATTCTATGTTATACGATTGTAATATTTACTTGATCAGTACATTATGTCCTTATTCTGTCATATATTTTTTTCCAAGATAAAGAGATGATCGTTTTAACAGGTTTTAAAACTTAGTGCCCATCAATAACATCGACTAAAAACCATCTTTTCACCGCCATACATACATACATATACTCACGGCTATAAATCCATGGCAAAATAAAGGTTGTTGGTGATGGGTCTCCAACCGCATTATACCAACGTTTCACTGCCAATATATGAATGAAATCATGTGACTCTATTCCCTGCTTAATTATTGCGTGGGTACGCTAACTTCGCAGCAAACATCACGTGATAACATGACGGCATTCGATACAGTAGAAAAAACCAGTAGGGACCATAAAAACTGTAAGTTGTCAAAACATCACGTGGTAACGGTTATGTATGTTATGTATTATGTGTGTTTAAACTAGATCATTCGGAGTATATGAGGTGACTACAATATTGAATTCGTTTTTTAACTAGCGGACCGCCACGGCTTCGTACGAATATTAGGAGTATTTCAAAAAGGAGTCTAAAACCATTCTAGTGGAAGTCCTGTTAAAGTCGGGGGCCGAGAATGAACTCTATTTCATCGTCACGATATCGGTTAGAAGTCAGCATATGATACTTAGTAAGTGCGAAAGAGATGGCTGTATTATATTATACCACGCGATATCTAGTTCAAAGATCGCTTGTACTGATGTACCAATATTAAAATTGCATACATACATACATACATATACTATATATCTATATCGGCTATAAATCCCTTAACGGGGTAGCCAGAGCTAAGAAATTGGAAATTCCTCAGCCACGTTTGGACATTTTAGTGTGGAAAAGATGGTAAAATAAAGGTTTTCGGTGATGGGTCTCCAACTACATCGCCCAAAATCCCTTAAAAGCTCCAAATCCGTTAGTCGCCTCTTACGTACACCCACCGGAAGAAATGGGGTAGTGTTATTCTAAGCCGACGCTACACAGCAATTAAATATAGCAGTATAGTTAATCCAACAAAACAAGTCCGTGCGACTATGCCAAACTAATTATACAATACCTACAGCTCATCTAATTAGCAAGTCAACAGAGAATATATCGTTCACTATTATGTATTATGTTTAACTAGATCATGCGTAAAAGGTGACTAGCACATTGAATTTGTGTTTGAACTAGCCGACTGCCCCGACTTCATAAGATTTTTAGGATCATTTCAAAAAGTAGTCTAAAGTAAAACTTATAAGAATCAATAAAAAATTACAGTGATTTTTGAGCATGGATACCTATCACCAAAAACATTTCTTTTTCAATCTTTTCCCCATTAAACTTCTAAAAGTGGCCGAGGAATTCCTCTTTCCTCAGTTCTCCTAACCCCTCTAGGGATTTTATAACATAACATAAACATAAACGTTCACGCCGTTTATCCCCGAAGGGGTTGACAGAGGTACCAAATCTAGTGTCCAGAGAAGGTACCCACGTTTTGCTTAGACAGTGTTCTCACGTGATAGGGGGCAGGCCTATCGCCGTTTTGTACGAATACACTGTAACATGACTAAGTACAACTCAGCCATGTCGGTTTCCTCACGATGTTTTCCCTCACCGTTAACAACCATGATTTAACCACACATATGACTTTTGAAAAGACAAATTGGTGTAGGCCCGACCCAGGATTGGAACTCACGCCCTTCTGTTTTCGGGCGGGTGTTCTACCCACTGGACTATCATGTCGTAGGGATTTTATCTTTAAATGAATGACCTATAATGTGCCCTGTTGTTTACGCAAAAACTATGTGTATTCATTATAAAACACGTATTGTGTAAAATAACAAGCAACGTTGCAGATTTACTGCCATTTAGCATAATTCTCTACGTGACCTTGATGTAAAACGTTGTAATACTACTTGATGTGAGTCTACAATTTCACGGAATAGAAAAACAATTCGATCAGTGTGACCAAGAAGATTTCACAAAATAGATCGAAATTTGATAATTGCATTGCTTTGGGTAAATAGAGATGATACTATTATATTTATTGCACATCACAAAAATACAACAATTACAAAAAAAAAAACATCGGTACAAAAGCCAAAGTACAACTGGCGGTCTTATCACTAAGAGCGATCTCTTCCAGACAACCTAAGAATGGAAATATTTGCTGGATTAAAAACATGTTCGGATGTCCAATAACTTAAACTGATTTGCTTAAAAACTAAAATTATTCGTCAAACTATTATCTATCTATTTTAAATATTTATTAAGTTCTAACACACTTACATACAGTATTCCATAAAATAAATATATATACACAGATCAAGTTAGCTTTTAGTAGTGATGGTAGCACTAGTTTCTTTCATCAGTTTACTTTCATCCATTCTCTATGAGCTTAAACCAAATTAACATTTCTTTTTCTATCTTCTTTACAATTTCATGTTTCACAGCGTACTTTCATAAATAAAGCATAAATGCATAAGCATAAACGTTCACGCCGAATATCCCCGAAGGGGTTGGCAGAGGTACTAATACTTCTGAACATCACGTGACTTTGTCACCTGGTGTTCAGAGTACCCACGTTTTGCATGGACAGTGCAATCACGTGATAGGGGGCAGGCCTATCGCCGTTTTGTACGAATACACTGTCACATGACTAAGTACAACTCAGCCATGTGGGTTTCCTCACGATGTTTTCCCTCACCGTTAACAACCATGATAAATTAAAATGTTTCATACATTTAAGAGAAAATATCTCAATTCAAGTCAACTTTTCAATTCTTCACCGACGATACTAAACTTTATTTCTATCATGTTGTCCCCTATCAACTTCCAAATGTGGCTGAGGAGTTTTTTGCTTTGAAGCTCTGGCTACGCCATTATGGGATTTATGGCTGTAAATATTTGTATATAAATCAATTTAATTTATTAACAGATGAATTATAATATAATTGTAATGCCGTGTAGTGTCTGCTTAGAATAGCACTACCCCATTTCTACCCGTGGTTGATCGTAAGAGGCGACTAAGGGTATAGGGGCTTTTTAAGTGATTTTTGGGGACGTTTATTATTATCATCTTTTCCCCAATCAACTTCCAAAAGTGGCTGAGGAATTTATCATTCCAAAGCTCTGGCTACCCCGTTAAGGGATTTATAGCCGTGAGTATATGTATGTATGTATGTATGTAATATTTGTATATAAATAAATTTAATTTATTAACAGATGAATTATAAAAAGAAATACATCTACCTATATTCATGGCTTTAAATTCCAGAATAGGGTAGTCTATGGTTCAGAATTAGATATTCCTCCGCTTCTTTCAAGAAGTTCTTCTTTTAAAAGATCTTTAAAAAAAGGCTTTTTGGTAATTGGTCCCAAGCAATATTGTCCACTAGTAATTTCAATGAAAATTCAAGGGTTTTTTATATTTTGTAGAATATATATGGTAAGCGTAAATTTCTGTATGAAATCTTTCGATCATATGAAATATATGCTATAGTAACAATCTTCATTAATATTAATACTTATATTATTAGTGAAAATCCCCACTTGAGGTTTTCATGAACAAAACATTCTAATTAAATCATCATTAAGTTTAAAAAACAAATAGTAATTAGTTTTTATTTTGTTAATTGTTTTGAATTTTCTATTGTCTTTGCTGTATTGTAGCAAATTTATGAATTTACGACCATAGTTATAAAATATGGAAAGCCGGAATTACAAAATTTCAAACTACGATGTGCATTTTTGTATAATCGTAATTTTAAAGTGCTGCTTTTTATACTTGTGTATTTTGAGCATTAGGGAGTAAATTTAGCTTTTGCATCTATATGCTGTGTAGTGTCGGCTTAGAATAGCACTACCCCATTTCTTCCGGTGTACGTGAGAAGTGACTAACGGTGTTGGGGCTTTTAAGAGATTTTTGGGCGATGCGGTTGGAGACCCATTACCAACAAACTTTATTATATCATCTTTTCTCCACCCAACTTTCCATATTTGGCGAGTAATTTCTAATTCCTTAGCTCTGGCTACCCCTTCTAGAGATTTATAGCCGTGAGTTTATGTATGTATCTATGTATGCATCTACACTCGGAATTACTTGAACATTTGCAATAGAACGTTAAAATTTAGTTTTCTATTAAGATTTGCTTAACGAGATAGCTCTGAGTGTGATAGATGTTAAGGCTTCACGGGCAATTTATTGCATAATGCATTGCATAATTGCATAATGCAAAATTAATGCAATTGATTGCATAAATAAATTCAGGATAAATTTTGAGATATATAATATGATTTTTCTTTTTTTTATGTTGCCTTTAATATAGTGTCCCTCTGCTAGGCAAAGGCCTCCGGCTGTTGAGTCCACACGTCCACGTCCACGTTTTAATAAGTATAATGCTAAATGACATTGTGGGACCTAACATTTTTTTATTCTCAAAAAACCCTTGAAGAATGACCCTTGGACCTTGTAAATTTATTGTGATCTAAGAATGTTTTACACGCAGCTTGTGTATCTTTCAAGACTATTTGTTTATTTTTATTTTATTTATGCATATTTCGAGGCTCTTTTAAATTTGCAGCGTCCAAATGTTGGAATGATCTCCCTCCCCAAATCCGTGAAGTGTCAAGTAAAGGTACCTTTAAGCGTAAGCTAAAAGTATACCTACTTGCTCAACAAAATCCGCCTCTCTAAATGTCCGTTCCTGTCCTGTCTATTTTCTATATGCATTAATAATATTCATATTATTTTTAAATATGTATTATTTAATTTAAACAATCTATTTCCTGCAACTGTTATTGTAAGTAGTTTATGTTGTTTTCTTTTCATTAATTATTTTAATTGTATAGTATACATGTATTAAGTATAAATATACCTACTAATTCATATTATAAGTTGTATTTTTGTGTACAGATATATAACGAACGTATTTGTTATTTAAGTTATTATTGATTTGCTATATATGATTTGTATTCTTATTCAGTATGTAAGTACTAAAATATCTTATTTTTATACTTTTATATTTATCACTTATTATATTTGTGTATGTATTTATGTAATCAGCACATTTTACTAATATTAATGATCTGCTGGAATGTAGACCTAATATTGATAAAATGGTTGCTTATGCGGATGACACGGTGTTACTTTTTGCTGCAAAACAATGGGATGAGCTTTTTGGCAGAGCCCAAAGAGGTTTTGATAGTGTTACAAATTGGCTGCTATCAAATGTGCTAACCCTTAATGCTGAAAAAACTAAATACATGACTTACAGTATAAATACCAATTCAGAATCAGTCCGACAGATGCACACAATAAATCCAATCAAGGCACATTCCTGTAACTTCCAAGAAGATTTATGTGTTTGTCCATTTATTAAGTCAGTAACATCTTTTAAATATCTTGGAGTTATATTAGATACTAATCTTAATTTTAAAAGTCACATTAAGGCTCTTTGCACTAGACTTAGAAAATTGATTTACTTATTTAGGAATCTTCGACAAGCTTGCGGCGGCACTCTCCTCAGAAACATTTATATAGCACTATGCCAGTCGATACTTTCTTATTGTATTCTATCTTGGGGAGGTGCTTGCAAAACCACCCTTAAGGAACTTGAGGTCGCTCAAAGAGCTATTCTCAAAGTTTGTACTTTTAAGCCTTTGCTCTTTCCAACGAAGGAACTGTATTCATATTGTCAGGTCCTAACAGTAAGACAACTTTACATAAAAGCAGTAATTACATTCCAGCACCTTAAAAGCGATATCACACATGCAAACCAAGACAAAAGAAGGAAGGATATAGTCTTTAAAACCTGTCAGCATCGTACCAATTTTGCTAAAAGATTTATTTATATTATTGGGCCATATTTATACAATAAAATAAATAACAGTGTTAATCTCATTAAGCATACAAAAATAGGTTGTATAAAAACAATTACTGAATGGTTGCAAGAACTTGACTATGAACAGACTGAAAATCTATTAGAAACAGTCTCATAAAATTAGACAAAATATAATATAATACCGCACACTCACTTTTTCATTCATTTTTAAACAGCATCACTTTCAACTTCACTTCACTCATCACATTCACTTACAGAGCTGTATACTTATTCGCATTTAAGTACTTACGTACCATGAAAATTATCCTAATTAAGCATGTAGTTTTTAGATTATAAGTATACTGTTAAAACTGTGTATTGTATTCACTGTCAGGAAGAGCGCCCTCCCCTGAGAGACAGGCCTTGCCTAGTTCAGGGGTGGACTAATCATTGTACCCCAGATCTATACACACATTTATATTTTTCTACATGTACAATAGTTTTTAAGATTTTCTTGTAATAAAGATTTTTATTATTTTTATTTATTTATTATTATTTTAGCACTGATCAATTTTTAATAAATTTTTTTTAATATTGTTTTTTTTTTGTTATGTTTTACAATAAATTGGCTGTAGTGATTTAAATTTATGTAAGGTCCGTATGTCACTACAAGTCTGGCGCTGACTGAAAATCAGTGTTGTGAGGTAAAACTCACAACGACAACGCTGAGTCAGACGCCATTTTGTTGTTTTCGCGCATTATGTGAGATGAACACTGTTTTTATTGTTAAATGTTTTTTTTTTTTTACCTTTATTTATTTTGTAAAAATATTTACATGTTCATGTGCGACTGACAGCAAATAAACGTTTTTTCTTCTTCTTCTTCTTCTTTTCATATTTATTTATATCTAGCATATATTTTAGCCAAAAAGTTACTAAAAGCTTCGTTCTTTTTTATACTTTAAGTATGTTTTTATTATTTACTGAATTTTTAAAACGAACAATCGTGCAAATATGTTTTTCTAAATAAGAAACAAATAATTTAGAGATACAAATCTTTTTTAAAAAGGTTTTAGTTGTTTCCACTTAATTAAATTCATCCGTTTGGTCAATCATGCCTAGTCCTCCAACTATAGTTTTTATAAACAATGAGCTTCAGTTATGTTGCAGATAAATAAATTAGCGTTTCCGGTAAAGTTAAATCTATGATGCTCGCATATTTTGAAAACATAAAATAAGTATGACGTCCATCCTCTTTGGTATGCACCGGATACATTATAATGTTTCTTTTAAAAATTAACCGTTGTATTATTGAATAAGTCAAACATAAGAATTTAATTTTAATAAATAACTTACAAGAGTGCCCAAATAGCTGTGACCAATTTCCTCCTCCGATGTATCTCCGGATACCAGTTGCTGATTTCTTCGCCACTTCATCTTATTAATATTGAATTAATATCATCACAGAAATAACACCAAAAAGTTCGACATCAAAACTCAAAACCGAAGCAGATCTAAAACTTTTTTCGCATACATCGCTTTGGCTCAAAACGTTAAGAATCCTTACACCATAAAAAAAAGAGAATTTTCGAAAACGCGCGCGATTTATTTCTCAAACTTTTGTTAATATTTCTTTCGTTCGTTTTTCTTTCGTATGTTGCGTGTTTTATTAAAGTCAGTAAATTAGCTGGAGGAACTAAACTAGTCCAAGATAATGTGTAGGACTGACTAGTTGCTCGCATCACACGCTGTACCGAGTTACGCTGAAATTCTGAAACTAAGGCCACGTCCACACTGGTGCGTTGTTTTACTATGCAGTTTTATTTTGAAAGTTAAAGAAATGTTGTTGATGATGGGTCTCCAACCGCATCGGGACCCAAAAATCTCTTGGTGTTAGTATCATAATGCTATAAATTATGATTAGGGTTGTGGGTATACCCATTTTGCCCATATGGCTGGATCCGCGCTTGTCTTAAAGGATTATTGGGCGATGCGGTTTAGGACCCATCACTAATTACTTTTACTTTACGATCTTTTCCCCACTCATCTTCCAAAAGTGGCTGAGATATATTTCATTCCAAAGCTTTGTAATCATTTTTAGGGATTAATAGCCGTGAGCTCAAGGATATGTATGTATTTATGTAAGAAAATAATACTACGTTTACATACATAACATACTTGCTGTGTAGTGTCAGCTTAGAATATCACTACCCCATTTCTTCCGGTGGGTGTACGTAAGAAGCGACTAACGGTATTGGGGCTTTTAAGGGATTTTCGGGCGATGCGGTTGGAGACCCATCACTAACAACCTTTACATTACCATCTTTTCCCCATTAAATTTTCCAAAAGTGGCTGAAGAATTTTAAATTCCTTAGCTCTGGCTACCCCTTCTAGGGATTTCAAGCCGTGAGTATATGTATGCATGTATGTATACATAACAATGTAAAATCGTGATGGCACCATCTTTACCGTGCGCAGGATTTGTTAAACTGTTTAGTACGTCCTCGGACCACGATAACTATCATTTATTAACGCTTATTTACTATCACTAATTCGATTCAACAAGCAACACCTCATCATTTAGATTTTTTACACTTATTTTAAGGTTCTGCACTGTACTGAATGCTAGTTAAATCTTATTAACTTAATTATGATATGATTATGATATGAACAGCCGTAATAACTCAGTGGGTAGAACACCGCTTATCCGGGTTCGGTCTACACGAATTTTTATTTTATAAAGTCATACGTGTGGTTAATTTATCATGTTTGTTCACCGCGAGGGAAAACATTGTAAGAACACCGCTTGCCGCATGGCTAAGTTGTTCTTTGTCATGTGACAGTGTGTTTGTAGAAAACAGCGATAGGCCTGGCCCCTTTTACTTGAGTACACTGTCCGAGCAAAACGTGGGTGAATGCAATGTCACGTGATGTTCAGAATTATTAGTACCTATGCCAACCGCTTCAGGAATAGACGTCGTGAACTATGAGTGAGTTATTGGGGTTGATATTAGAACTCTATATAATATAACATAACTTGACTGCTACATAAACATCTTGATTATATATTGAAAACTCCCTTTTTTAAGTATTTTCATATGGCCGCCACCTTTCTTCCGCGAAAACAAAATATATAAAAACTGTTTGCAAAGCAAGATACCTACGTCATATTTGCAAAGTCTCAGCTAAGAGTAATTATCAGATAAAGATATAATTTATCAAGATTATGCATGTAGGACATTTTGTGTATATACTTCTGTAATACAGTAAAAGTAGTATAACAAAACAAACAAACATAAGTGTGTATAGTGGCGGAGAGAGGTACTTAATGTGGTCGGTGTCTGGAGTGGTATGTTCTATGTCCGCTTTTGGCCACTGAAGCCTTTAGCTCGCGAGCCTTAAGGGCGTCCCCGGAAAAATAGGTTGATATTGATTGTTTGGAAATTCTATAAAGTCTGATTTGATGATATTGATATGACATGAATAAAATATATGTTGGTGATTAGTTCATGGTGTTAAAGTTTGATGTTTAACATTTTAATAATTTGTTGAAAAATATGATGAAAAAAATTGAATTGGAACATGCTTTGTTTTCATAAAAACCGTATAGGCTCCACTGGCATAACATACATGTGAACTCATTATGTGTCTATATACGCGTAGCTTTAAGATCTGTAACTTTGATGTTTAACTTTTCATTTAAACATTATAGTTATTCAATAAAACTAAATAAACTACATTTATCTTGCGCGCGCGTTTTTTCCGTCCCTGTCACTCTCAGTAAATTTGACGTAAGAGTGAGCGCAATAGCTGCAAAATGCAGGGAGGCCCTTGATGTGGTCGGTGTCCGAAGTGGTATGTTCTATGTCCGCTTTTGGCCACTGAAGCCTTTAGCTCGCGAGCCTTGATGTGTTATCTTCAAGGCATATAATAAGGCTTCGTAAGAATAGTAACACGCCGAAGATAAAATGCTCTGTTATCTATTCATAGGAACTGCAATGCATGAAAAAAAATGGTTACGTGAATGTCTTTTTGTTTTAAGTTTCCTGTTTAATGGCCTCAATAAATTAAAAAATTTTATAAACCAGAAAGAACGAAAATAAACGAAGCTAGAGAGATTTCTTAGGGTCGTGAATAATGGAGATCGATATAGTGTCTGCCTAACGAATTGGGAATTAATGTATTGAGTACGAAATAGCATCCCTTATCACGTGATAACTACTGTTTTGAACTATGTACTCATGTGCTTAGTACAGTTTGTCTTATCATCTTTAGTTGATAAATTGTCACAAGACTAATTAAGTAAAGGGTCATTTATATTTGTTCTAAGATACTGTAACTAAATTGCTTTATTCAAGTAGTGAACGGTCTACACAGGGTAAAACATACATACATACATATACTCACGGCTATAAATCCCTAAAAGGGGTAGCCAGAGCTAAGGAATAAAAAATTCCTCAGCCACTTTTGGAAAGTTGAGTGGGGAAAAGATGGTAAAATAAAGGTTGTTGGTGATGGGCCTTCAACCACATCGTCCAATAATCCCTTAAAAGCCCCAATACCGTTAGTCGCCTCTTACGTACACCCACCGGAAGAAATAGGGTAGTACTATTCTAAGCCGACACTACACAGCAAATAAATAAATAAAATAACATAAATAACTATATACGAACATATTATACACTGATCAAGTTATCCCCAAACTAAGTAAGACTTGTAATATGGGATACTTACTCAACGATATATATTTAATATTATATAGTTGACATATAAATCGCATAAACATAACATAAACATAAACGTTCACGCCGAATATCCCCGAAGGGGTTGGCAGAGGTACTAATACTTCTGAACATCACGTGACTTTGTCACCTGGTGTTCAGACTACCCACGTTTTGCATGGACAGTGTACTTACGTGATAGGGGGCAGGCCTATCGCCGTTTTGTACGAATACACTGTCACATGTCTAAGTATATCTCAGTCATGTGGGTTTCCTCACGATGCTCTCTCTCGTCGTAAACGACCATGATAAATCACATACTCAGTAACAATCATTTATGCTCATCACATAAATGTTGCTCTCAGCGGGGATCGAATCCGCAACCACCGGACCAAGAAGCTAGTCATCTATCTGTCGCAGCCAACTGGACAAATCAGCCAGCTGACAAAGCAGCTAGCCGCTTAATTAAACGCCGGCTCCTAGTCAAAAGGCTAGCCCGCTAGTAAAATTAATTGTCGTCACCGAACGTCCAATCACCCGGCTGATTGAATGGTTAGCCCGTTGGTTTGGGCTGACGTCACATTATTTTTCCGTTAAATTTTGTAGAATAACTGTTTAAAAAAGTTTGTAATTATGGAAATTTCAATAAATAAATTAATACATAGTTAAAATTAATACATAAAAGTACTTTATATTTTTATATTCATGTTCATTATTAATAAGTCGGTACCGGTTTGTACTTTTAGTTACTGTGCCAAAGCTTTGTGCTTGTGCCATTGAATTGTTAATATTGAATATAATTAAAGTATTGCCGACATAAGAAGTACCTAAGAGAAAATATTTTAGTGATAGTCACCCTAGATAACCAGACGGCGATATAACGTTCAGCCAAGTGGTTGGACGTTGTGTTCAACTAAATGGCTGACTGAAGTTTAGCCCTTTACTAGGAGCCGGCGTTTAATTAAGTAGCTAGCTGCTTTGTCAGCTGGCTGATTTAACCAGTTGGCTGCGACATATCCACTCAGCCATGGCTGTAGTTAACATAAAAAATTAATATGTTTTATGGAAGATTTGCTAGACAATTATGCACAAAATACCCACCTTTCCATCCCTCAGCATTTCGATACTTTATCCCGTCATACCTTGCAGCTTTACCTACGTTCATACTTTCCGTAATAAATAAAGGCGATTGCCAAATAAAAAAACTCCATTCGTTTTTTCAAATGGTTTATAAAAATAATTCACCCATACTAGGCTCATGTTATTTTCATCTGTAACCAATTCAGCCTTTTCATATTTTACTACATTCGTCCAAAAGATACTAAGGATATTTTTATTCTGTAGCTCTGGCTACACCTTTATAGTATTTATGGTCGTCTGTACAGGTGTAATAATAACATATAATTATTGTACATATATTGTTTAAAGCTAGTACTAGACATCGACTCGCAATTTATAGTCACAACTATATGTTTGAGGAGTATGACCTATAGATTCGCCGATTCATTGCCTTGGATTTTATTTTAACAATAAAGACAATATATTAAAATACCACACAACTATCACATACATATACTCACGGCCATAAATCCCAAAAAGCAATAGTTAGTATATAAGTTATAGTTAGTTAGTTAGTTAGTTATATAGTTTCAGAGCTAGAAATTCCTCAGCCACATTTAGTAACTGATAGGGGAAAATATGGTAGAAATAAAGTGTCGTTGGTGATGGGTCTCTAACCACATTACCCAAAACCACTTAAAAAGCCTCATACCCTTAGTCGCCTCTAACGACACCCGTGGGTAGAAAGGGGTAGTGCCATTCTAAGCCGGCAGTACACATACCACTTTCTAATAAATGAAACTTTTTGAATGACCAACACCACAGGCAAAAGTTTTATTTTTATTTTAACCCAATAATATAAATAAATAATGCTCATTATAACCCATATAGATTATATCAATTTATTTTTCCATTCACACTAATCTTTATTAATAACCTAACACAAAAACCAGTTCTCATAAACTAGCGATCTCCATCGGCTAATAAAATAGCAATTGAATGTGCTATAAAAGCGAAATAAAGCAAAAACAACAATCACACGAGCCATAGTATGATAAGATAGGTAATTCGCTCTAATATGAAGATGCGCGCACGCACGGTGAAGCCAGTATAATGGGTAATTGTATCTAAGGTAGGGAGCCGAGATCGGTCTGTTTCCATTGTCGACGATACCGTTTGGTGAGCACGGTTAAATTAGAATAGAATAGAATTACTCTTTTTTGCACGTCAAACACAAATTTACGAAAGTAATAATATGATCAAACAGTTTACAGTGAGGTACAATTGGCGGTCTTATCGCTAAAAGCGATTTCTTCCAGACAACCTTTGGAAGGTGAGATCGATAAATTAATATTTTTTAAATACGTTAATCTAATTGTGAATTGCATATATAGAAGTGCATATATAGAAGTTTGCAGGGATTTTGTTTAAAAAAATACTTAAATTAGAGTATCCTGACTCAGTCAGATACTTCCTATGATATCAGGTATGTCAGTCGAAGTCCAGGTGGATAGATTATTTAGAATTGGGTAATAAGCAATTATTACAATATAGGCACTTCAATTTTGTCACTGTACATCAATGAACATATTTTAATTTCTTCAGAGCGTTGAATAAAAAGTATTATGGTGTAACTACAATTTAGATGTTAAGTGGCTGAATCAATAAAAAAAAAACTAGTGATTTCAATACGATTTGTTACATGAAATAATGATACACTGTAGGCCTGTTAATGCGTCAAGTTCTTTAAATATACTAAATATTACGGTCTGTTTTACGTAGCGTACTTTTAATTTTCTTCGATTTACTTTGAAAGAAAATTTGTTGGCAATTTATTTTTCCTTCGTTAAAACTAGCAATGTTAACTTGTAACTTTGTATATAGCGTTTGCATCTTTTTATTACTACAATATCTATCTTTCTTACGGTACCGGGCTAAAGTGCGTTTAAAAAAACCCACAAAAAATATAAGTAAAGTTAATTTGAAATAAAAAATATCTTATTTTATATGTGTAGGGAATAATATGTGGTAATAAATTATATAGTATTGGATATGGAAATTGGTTTGTTGAAATAAAATTCATCAGCTTAACTATTTATTTTTAAAAAATGTGCTAAATAAAACGGAATCGTAACATTGATAGGAACTTTATACGACTTTAGCAAACATCTCGAGGTAAATTTACATTCATTCATACTTCGTATGATTCTTATACCACAATCAATAAGGATATTTTTTTATTCATCCTATTATACATGCCGTATCCTTCTTAAATAAAAATCAATTAGGATATTTTTACGGTGCCTTTATTTATTTATTTATTTCTCGCAAGCAATATACAATAAATTTTACAGATGTAAGTGTAAGAATAGGCACGTACACTGCACCCTGAAAGGGTATAGCAAAAATATAGGTATATATGTTATAGCACATAAAATAAATATTCCTCTATCATCTTGAACATCACAACATCACTGCAATAAATTATTTGAAAAGAAACGATATACATTAAAAAAACCCACTTGAGTGTCGTCGACGAACACAATGGACCCGCGCACCGACTCGTTTTCACGGCCATACATTTCCGGCAGACCGTCTTGACACACACATTCACGACACTTCTTAATCGGTTAACCGCGCCAATTCAATACAGCATGGGGTATGCGAGATTTTGACTAGGTTAAAATTATCAAGATTTTTAAGGTTGAAAAATTTTTCTTTCTGTTTTTGATACCGTCTCATGATTACGTTCACGCTGTGTAGTTTCGGCTTAGAATAACTGAATTATATAATATAAACATAATTTTAATATAAATATAGTTATAATATCAATAAACATACATACATACATATACTTACGGCTATAAATCCCAAAAAGGGGTAGCCAGAGCTGAGAAATTGGAAATTCGTCAGCCACTTTTGGAAGTTAAGTGGGGAAAAGATGGTAGAATAAAGGTTGTTGGTGATGGAATATAAATAAAATATAATAAATAAGGGTTCGGGGCTTTTTAAAGTGGTTTTTAGGCGTTGTGGTTGGAGACCCATCACGAAAGATAATTTATTTCTACCATCTTGTCCCCTATCAAATTCCAAATGTGGCTGAAGAGTTTCTAGCTCTGAAGCTCTGGTTACCCGTTTGTAGTATTTACGGCCGTGAGTACATACATACATACATACATATACTCACGGCTATATTTCCCTAGAAGGGGTAGCCAGAGCTAAGGAATTATAAATTCCTCAGCCACTTTTGGAAGTTGAGTGGGGAAAAGGTGGTAAAAATAAAGGTTTTTGGTGATGAGTCTCCAACCGCATCGCCCAAAAATCCAATAAAAATCCTTAATACCCTTAGTCGCCTCTTACGACACCCGTGGGTAGAAAGGGGTAGCTACATTCTAAGCCGGCACTACACGGCACGGCCGTGAGTATATGTATGTATGTACGTTTGGTTTCCGCTGTATTAGTTAAGTTATCTATGAACAATGCAGAGTTTGCTCTTGACACCTCATCTTCCATACATTAATACAATGGCACTTTGCACTACAGAGGGGTCAATGTGCATCACTCAAATTAAAATATCATAAATCGCCATTTAGAAATGGAAAGAAAAACTGTTTTATATGGAAAAAATAAGTTTTATTTGTATAGTTTTCATGATATTAGCTGGGGAAATATTGATCATCGTACAAATAAATATACACAAAAAAAATGACAACATTTGTTTATAGACTTCGCTTCAGCAATATAATGATTAGTAAGCTCATATTTTGGCGTCAACTCTGAGTTATTATACTTACATACATACTGTGCAGTCTCGGCATAGAATAGCACTACCCCATTTCTTCCGGTGGGTGTACGTAAGAGGCGACTAACGGTATTGGGGCTTTTAACGGATTTTTGGGCGATGCGGTGGGGGACTCATTACCAACAACCTTTATTTTACCATCTTTTTCCCACTCAACTTCCAAAAGTGGCTGAGGAATTTATAATTCCTTGGCTCTGGCTACCCCTTCTAGGGAAATATAGACGTGAGTATATGTATGTATGTAACTTTTAGAAGTTAAGAAAGTACAGAATTGTAAAATAATATTAATTCGACCGAAAATCTTACTTATTTATAGGGTACTTATACTTACCTAGTTAGACACACTCACGACACTTCTTAATCGGTTAAACGCGCCAATTCAATACAGCATGGGGTATGCGAGATTTTGACTAGGTTAAAATTATCAAGATTTTTAAGGTTGAAAAATGTTTCTTTCTGTTTCTTATACCGTCTCATTATTACGTTCCCGCTGTGTAGTTTCGGCTTAGAATAACTAAATATAATTATAATATAAATAAAATATAATTAATAAGGGTTCGGGGCTTTTTAAAGTGATTTTTGGGCGTTGAGGTAAGAGACCTATCACGAACGATAATTTATTTCTACCATATTGTCCCCTATCAAATTCCAAATGTGGCTGAAGAGTTTCTAGCTCTGAAGCTCTGGTTACCCGTTTGTAGTATTTACGGCCGTGAGTACATACATACATACATACATATACTCACGGCTATATTTCCCTAGAAGGGGTAGCCAGAGCTAAGGAATTATAAATTCCTCAGCCACTTTTGGAAGTTGAGTGGGGAAAAGATGGTAAAAATAAAGGTTTTTGGTGATGGGTCTCCAACCGCATCGCCCAAAAATCCAATAAAAATCCCCAATACCCTTAGTCGCCTCTTACGACACCCGTGGGTAGAAAGGGGTAGCTACATTCTAAGCCGGCACTACACGGCACGGCCGTGAGTATATGTATGTATGTACGTTTGGTTTCCACTATATTAGTTAAGTTATCTATGAACAATGCAGAGTTTGCTCTTGACACCTCATCTTCCATACATTAATACAATGGCACTTTGCACTACAGAGGGGTCAATGTGCATCATTTAAATTAAATATCATAAATCGCCATTTAGAAGTGGAAAGAAAAACTGTTTTATATGGAAAAAATAAGTTTTTTTTTTGTTGATTGGTAAGTTTTCATGATATTAGCTGGGGAAATATTGATCATCGTACGAATAAATATACCTACACAAAAAAAATAATGACAACATTTGTTTATAGACTTCGCTTCAGCAATATGATGATTAGTAAGCTCATATTTTGGCGTCAACTCTGAGTTATTGTACTTACGTACATATAATATACGGCAACTTTGCCGTGTAGTGCCGGCTTAGAATGTCGCTACCCCTTTCTACCCACGGGTGTCATAAGAGGCGACTAACGGTATTGTGGCTTTTAAGGGATTTTTGGGCGATGCGGTTGGGGACTCATTACCAACAACCTTTATTCTACTATCTTTTCCCCACTCAACTTCCAAAAGTGGCTGAGGAATTCATAATTCCTTGGGTCTGGCTACCCCTTCTAGGGAAATATAGACGTGAGTATATGTATGTATGTATGTAACTTTTAGAAGTTAAGAAAGTACAGAATAATAAAATAATATTAGTTGGACCGAAAATCTTACTTACTTATAGGGTACTTACCTAGTTAGAACAGCCCTAATCCATTACTTACCACGCGGGTGTCGTTAGTTGACTGAGGGATTTAGGACTTTTAAAGTGATTTTTTGGATTCCAATCCAATCCTGGGTCGGGCCTACACCAATTTGTCTTTTCTAAAGTCATATGTGTGGTTAATTTATCATGGTTGTTAACGGTGAGGGAAAACATCGTGAGGAAACCCACTTGGCTGAGTTGCACTTAGTCATGTGACAGTGTATTCGTACAAAACGGCGATAGGCCTGCCCCCTATCACGTGAGTACACTGTCTAAGCAAAACGTTGGTACCTTCTCTGGACACTAGATGGCGCTGCCATGTGAGTTAAGAAGTATTAGTACCTCTGCCAACCCCTTCGGGGATAAAGCGGCGTGAACGTTTATGTTACGTTTATGTTATGTTTTTGGGATAAAGATCCATTACCAACCAAGATTTATTTTACCATTTTTTCCACAATCGGTTCGAAAAGTGGCTGAGTAGATTTTAATGCAGGCTCTGGATTTCCCTTTTTTGTCATGAATATCTTTCGCTTCTTTTCTTTCTTTCTAGTGTATGTTATGAATGTATGTAGAAAGCGCCATGTATAAATATGAATGATTGTAGTTTAAAGCAACTATGTTGCTGTGTAGTGTCCGCTTAGAATAACACTACCTCATTTCTACCCGTGGGTGATCGTAAGAGGCGACTAAGGGTAATAGGGGCTTTTTAAGTGATTTTTGGTCGATGTGGTTAGAGACCCGTCACCAAAAACATTTATTATTACCATCTTTTCCCCAATAAACTTCCAAAAGTGGCTGAGGAATTTCTCATTCCAAAGCTCTGGCTACCCCGTTAAGGGATTTATAGCCGTGAGTATATGTATTTATGTATGTATGCTACTATGTTACTTAAAACATTAGACACACGAATTTTCCAAAAGTGGCTGAGGAAATCCGTGTTCTGATGCTCCGGCTATTACTTCTAGGGATATTCAGCCATGAGGATATGTATGTGCAACCGTGATAGCCCAGTGGGTAGAACACTCGGTTATCGTGCAAACGACTAGTGTTCAGATCCCGGGTCAGCCCTACACCAATTTGTCTTTTCTGAAGACATATGTGTGGTTAATTTATCATGGTTGTTAACGGTGAGGGAAAACATCGTGAGGAAACCCACATGACTGAGTTTTACTTGGTCATGTGACAGTGTATTCGTACAAAACGGCGATAGGCCTGCCCCCTATCACGTGAGTACACTGTCAATGCAAAACGTGGGTACTCTGAACACCAGGTGACAAAGTCACGTGATGTTCAGAAGTATTAGTACCTCTGCCAACCCCTTCGGGGATATTAAGCGTGAACGTTTCTGTTATTATGTTTATGTTATATGTGTATGTATTGTATGTATGTACGAACTTTGACTGTCCGTAAAGTGTACTGAATCCTCACTCTGCAATACATAAGTATATTCTATCCAACCGTCAAACGGTAAGTTTGTTTAGTAATGGAGATTTATGATTAGCAACCAATATCAAGGATACCGTACGATTATCAAAAAGCAAGGGTATAATTTTAGTTCAATCGAAATGTTATTAGGCCTCGAGACGTTTCTACAGTGTCTGTACGAAAACCGGTTTGCGAATAACTGAATGTAGCTAAAATAAGACTAAGCAAAAAAATTAAGTCTTTGAACTTCAGAAATAACGTTCGTCTGGGCTCTGATGAATTAGTTTTTTTGGGATCCGTATCTTAAGTCAAAAACGGAACCCTTTTTTCTTCTACCCTACTACCTAAGAGTACACTGTCTGTCTGTTACTATTATATTATGTTATTTGTGCCGTGTAGTGTCGGCTTAGAATAACACTACCCCATTTCTACCCGTGGTAATCGTAAGAGGCGACTAAGGGTCTAGGGGCTTTTTAAGTGATTTTTGGGCGATGTGGTTGGAGACCCGACACCAAAAACATTTATTATTACCATCTTTTCCCCAATCAACTTCCAAAAGTGGCTCAGGAATTTCTAATTCCAAAGTTAAGGGATTTATAGCTGTGAGTAGTATTGTACATATTATTTCGCCAGGATCGTACAAAGTGGCGATCGATAGTCTCTGCCTACCTCAATGGGAACTAACGGCGTGAGAATATGTATGTATGTATTTCTGGTATAATAGAATCCCAAAACGTAGCCTATTTAATTACCTTTTCTAAAGTTCTAAATCGTATGTCTTTTCCAGTTATCGATATTGTAAGGGGAGAAGAAAATATTAAGTCAGTGTAGATATTTTGGTTTCGAAATAAGTCGTAGAGTTCTTGTTATACCGGAAAAAGTGTTAAATACGTCAGTATTATGTCAATCATCGGATATCAAAAAACCTAATCAAATCTCAGATTTTCGCTATGTTTTTGTATTTTATCAAAGATTGATAGGAGTTAGAAACAATAGAAAACGAATTTATATCAAAATGCGTAGTGTATATGTCGTGGCCATATCGTAGATTTGAACACATCGTGAAATGATCGATCATTTCATGAAATAGTCACATTTCATGATGTGGCCAACGTGATTTGACCAGATCATAAAATCGTCAAATTTTCACGATTTTGTCATCCCCGCTTGGCCAGATCGTAGAAATTGGTTGACCTGTGAAATGCAATCCAAACTCTACGGTTTTTTAGCATATTGCTTAGTTTTCTCCTAATTGGCAAAGTACTTGAGAACCTTTTCAACGTAAACTCTTATTTTATCACTCTCTTCCTCGCTTAATAACAAATTATTAACTTTTTACTGCGAGAAACAACACTTTTGCCAGCGGCCGCCGCCATCTTCACACATAAACGAAGCGTTTTCAGCGCCTCTACTGGTAATTAATGGAACTACTTTACGATATGAACAAATAATCTCAACCATTTCATGAAGAGGCCATGTGTTTAGTTGGTCATATCGACAAACGATTTCTTATCATCGATCTGCCCAAACCACATCACGATGTGGCCAATAAACAGTTGAACATTTCATGAAATACGGCTATTTCATGAAATGATCGATCATTTCATGATATGTTCAAATAATATATATAAATATGGCCACGACACATATAATATATGAGTGTTGATATCTCAGAGGCCTAGCGCGAGCGCTATTTTATCGTCACGATATCGGTTGCAATGAGATGACAGTATACGATACTAAGTACGAGTAAGTGGGTAAAAGAAGACTGTTTTATACTACGCGATATCTAGTTCAAAGGTCGGTCGTACTAGCTATGCAGAACATCACATGATTATATTATCACACAAGAACTTCTAATAACTCAGTTTTGCCTACAAATAAATATTGCATGATAGTTGTGTAATCAATGATCAGTTTAGGACAGCACAACACCTATTGAAGCGACCGTTAATACAATTAATTTAAATTTAATTGATAACTATAGATTCCTTGAAGGGGTATCCTGAGCAGCGGCAAAAAAATTTTGCGGCTTGGGGCAATACCAATTGGTATTTTTAAGTGCTAATTAAGTCTCTGGCCACATGGTTACAGGAGCTTAGAAAATATACAAAATAAACGCACGATATTAAGTTCCTGTAAAAAACGACGTGATAGCTCAATGGGTAGAACACCGGTTAACGTGCAAGCGACTAGTGTTCAAATCCCGGGTCGGGCCTACACCAATTTGTCTTTTCTAATGACATATGTGTGGTTAATTTATCATGGTTGTTAACGGTGAGGGAAAACATCGTGAGGAAGCCCACATGACTGAGTTGTACTTATTCATGTGACAGTGTATTCGTACAAAACGGCGATAGGCCTGCCCCCTATCACGTGAGTACACTGTCCATACAAAACGTGGGTACTCTGAACACTAGGTGACAAAGTCACGTGATGTTCAGAAGTGTTAGTACATCTGCCAACCCCTTCGGGGATATTCGGCGTAAACGTTTATGTAATGTTATGTTATGTTATATTAAGCTCCCATCGGGGTAGGCAGAGTCTATCGATCGCCACTTAATATGATCGTAACTAATCTCTCGAGCTTCGTTTTCATTCATCAATCTTATCATACATGATCCTTTAAAATGACAATATAAGACATCGCTACTGAAATATGATTACACATTTATCTTGATAAAATTAATCAATATCGATATAAGTGTCGCTTTGCAAAATATCACATCACGTACATGCATTTATCTACATGCTCAGCATGTTTTTTTAATGTTTACAGAATTCTTGTTTGTCTGTCTTTTTGTCGCAAAAAAACAAACTTTGGTTGACTTCGATGTTTTGAAACACTGCTAAGTTAGCAGACTATATTCGGTAATGCTGCTACACTGCTAGAAAATATTTCATTATTGTTGTTTTATTTCTCGTATCATTTTAAAATAAGTTGATATATGTTAGTTAAATTTTTCCACTACTATTTATACCGAACTTTGTTAAAAATTATGGATCCAAGTACTTCTCCGAAATTCCACAAATACATACATACATACACACATATACTCACGGCTATAAATCCCTAGATGGGGTAGCCAGAGCTAAGGAATTAGAATTTCCTCAGCCACTTTTGGAAAGTTAAGTGGGGAAAAGATGGTAAAATAAAGGTTGTTGGTGATGGGTCTCCAACCACATCGCCCAAAAATCCCTTAAAAGCCCCAATACCGTTAGTCGACTCTTACGTACACCCACCGGAAGAATTGGGGTAGTGCTATTCTAAGCCGACACTACACAGCAAATTCATTTTATATTCATTTTCAATATTTCATTATTGTTGTGTTATTTCTCACCTTAATTATTTATAATTTATCATTTTAAAATAAGTTGATATATGTCAGTTTAATTTTTCCACTGATATTTATACCGAACTTTGTTAAAAATTATGGATCCAAGTACTTCTCCGAGATTCCACAAATAGGAATAGTTTTAAGCAAAAGCTTAATAGATAATTGCTTTCTAACCATAGCAATAGTTTGTGTTTATTTTTGAAGTGATGTCTTCTTAGCCGTGTAGTGTCGGCTTAGAATAACACTACCCCATTTCTACCCGTGGGTGATCGTAAGAGGCGACTAAGGGTATAGGGGATTATTAAGTGATTTTTTGGCGATGCGGTTGGAGACCCGTCACCAAAAACATTTATTATTACCATCTTTTCCCCAATCAACTTCCAAAAGTGGCTGAGGAATTTTTCATTCCAAAGCTCTGGCTACCCCGTTAAGGGAATTATAGCCGTGAGTATATGTATGTATGATGTCTTCTTGTTTAAAGTGTACTCTGTACTATGCATACTACATAATGCGATACGACATACGCCGTGTAGTAACGGCTTACAATGTCACTACTATGGCACTTTTTAAGTGGTTTTGGCGATGCGGTGGGAGACCCATCACCAACGATACTTTACTTCTACCATCTTGTACCCGATCAACTTCCAAATGTGGCTGAGGAGTTTCTAGCTCTAAAGCTCTGGTTACCCCTTTCTGGGATTTATGACCGTGAGTATATATTTGCCGTGTAGTGTCGGTTTAGAATAGCACTACCCCATTTCTTCCGGTGGGTGTACGTAAGAGGCGACTAACGGTATGGGGCTATTAAGGGATTTTTGGGCGATGCGGTTGGAGACCCATCACCAACAACCTTTATTTTTACTATCTTTTCCCCACTCAAATTTTCAAAAGTGGCTGAGGAATTTCTAATTCTTTAGCTCTGGCTACCCCTTCCTGGGATTTATAGCCGTGAGTATATGTATGTACCTTTATTTGTTATACCCGGAAACGTAAAAACTAAATAGTTCCCAATAAAGATGACTGTAGTAAAAGTTATCTCAAGATAGGCAAAATCAGTGTTATCAATATTAACGTAATACAATTGATATGAAACACATGACTCGTGTAATCGTTTGAGGAATTACATTGATAAGAATTGCGAAGGATTATCTTTGGAAAATCCTTATGCTCAAAATACGTTGCTGGTATTTTGAATAAAAAATGCAATATGAACGGGTTTTGATATGTAGTGTCAGTTTAGAATAGCACTAACCGATTTCTTCCATTTGGTGTTGTACAAACTTAACCCATTGGGTGTTGTGTTTAGGCGTTTTAGGACGAAGAGATATAGGCTAAAGAGAAAGTTACCGTGTAATGCTGGCTTTGAATGTCACTACCTCTTTTAATCGACGGGTGTCGTAAAATTTGCATGCTAGCATATACAGGGTGGCCAATCGGGTGACGTAATTTTATTTTGAAATTTTTGCTCTCCTGACAAAAAACAGTGATTTCAAACTTTGTGCTCAAAATGTACTTAATTATTGTTCGGATGTACAGGTTTTCTTTATTGGAAATGAAAGTAGGCTTAATATTGAGTATAATTACGGAAAAATTAAAAGCCAGAAATCATTTTAGTTTCTTTTTTTGACGATTTCTTGAAAAATCTGGATAATCTCTAAATTTTCAAAAAAAAAAACATAACTTAACAGAATTTTCAAAAGAAAACTGTCAATAATCGCTGAACATACATGGGGGTGTTTTGGATAGGTTTCGGTACAGGCTATCTAAAAAAAATAAAATAACGTCACCCGTTTGGCCACCTTGCATAGTTAAATGTGATGGACCGACCATAATTATGAAACAACTTCCTTGTACCACATTTAAGCAAATAAAAATGATTTAGATTTTAGAAAGGCTACTAATGGTATGGGGTTTTTAAAGTGGTTTTTGGTAGATGCGGTTCGAGACCCATCACCAACGATACTTTATTTCTACCCTATCAACTTCCAAATGTGGCTGAGGAGTTTCTAGCTCTGAAGCTCTGGCTACCCTTTGAGATCTATGGCCGTGAGTATGTGTACGTATAAAAAATTCTGCAAAACTGTTTACAATATTTCAAGGGTTTTCTCAGACGATAACCTTTATCGATATTCAGATTTCAATATCATAAATCACACGCACACAATCAGTCATGGTCGTAAATAAAACTGTACAATCTTGTTTCGTTATCGCGAACTTACTTTCGACATATGTTTAGTTGTTTTGTATTTGATAATGGTAAATGCTTGCTGTGTAGTGTCGGCTTAGAATAGCACTACCCCATTTCTTCCGGTGGGTGTACGTAAGAGGCGACTAACGGTATTGGGGCTTTTAAGGGACTTTGGGCGATGCGGTTGGAGACCCATCACCAACAACCTTTATTCTACCATCCTTTCCCCACGCAACTTCCAAAAGTGGCTGAGGATTTTTATAATTCCCTAGCTCTGGCTACCCCTTCAAGGGATTTATAGCCGTGAGTATATGTATGTATGTATAATGGATTTGCGAGAATGCTTTTGGTCCAAGAACTTCTAATGTACAAAATTTGCCAGTCCCAGTGTTCGTCACACTCCTCCGGAACGGCTGAACCGATTAAAATAAAATTTTATATACAAATTTTACGAAACCTACCGGGATGAGAATAGGTTTATTTAGGTTTTACTTTTTTCATTATTTTCTATATGTGTATTTCTAACGTATATTTTATGTAACGTATATATAAGTATGTAATAAAAAGAACAGTATGTTTTATTATACTGAATCGATAGGTAGGTTTTCAATCCATGATTATGTGAAGCAATCTAAGTAAGTGTTTTAATATTAATAATAAAAGGCATGTATTTAACGTGGTGACAAATTGATACCATTCCGGGTCGCAAAAATACTGAAAATGGATAGTAAATAATCTACTGCGGCGGCTTTTTAATGAGTTTTGAGGTTTTATTTAAATTTTATCTGGCTTTGATTTTCTTTTGTGGGAATTTAATTTCTTCTAAGGCGACAAATTATTGGCGGATATGAAAGTTAAAAACAGGCTTTCATAAATTCTAAAATGGGGTTGTCTATTGACCAATGTCTGAAATAAATACAAACAAGATGTTAATAAAATACTTTTGGCTACATTTGTTGGGATCTAAATTAACCAAATTGTGACATGCTGTAAAACTATTCTTGGTCTATTTTATTAACCTTCCCTCTTTTAAATTAACCTACACGTTAACCTAACTTAACAGCGTGTCAACGTCACCCCGCTTCGCGGGATGCCTATTTCCGCTCTAAGGGTCACAAGCTAACCCTAACCTAACCTAGCACAAATACAATTGTGGTGAATAATTGTTTTCTTCTCTAACTTAATTGCATCTGCTCATTAGGCTGGGTGAAGCAACTTTTCACCTAACCTAATTTATATTGTTTTCATAAATTTTTACTTCAATACACAAAATACGTAATTTACTTCGAAAAAGCGAGCATTTGCCGCTTTTTTAAGAATTTACGAATCTGCTAAAAATATTCTAATATCCACATACATTCTTAAAAAACCCATTTTGAGTTTTAAAGCTACCTAAAAATCGCTGTCAGATGTGTATTTTTTATAATACAATAGTTGCCAGTGAAGAATGTATGATATCCCCTCGGAAAAATTAGTAGCCACATTAGGTTTTATAATACCTTAACCAGTTTGACACTGATCCCGCTTGATATATTTGATACCTTACAGTAGCAGTAGTTTTTTGATCCTAGCATTTTGTTGCTTGTTTAGTTTAATAGTTGCTAAGATATTTAATCACTGCAAAGTTAGTTTTTTAGTGACTTAATAGAAAGTTGCCTAAAAAGGATTTCAGTTGCCGTGTTAAATATTTGCCTTAATAAAAGAGTCATAATAATGTCATTATACGCTATAAACGTTTTATACAGTGATAATAAATAGCTGTGTAGTGTAGGCTTAAAATAGCACTACCCCATTACTGCCTGTGGGTGTACTAAGGGTATTGGGGCTTTTTGATGGATTATTGGGCGATACGGTTGGAGACCACACCAACAACCTTTATTTTACGTGGCCGAGGAATTTCTAATTCCTTAGCTCTGGCTACCTCTTCTGGGGATTATAGCCGTAAGTATATATATATACATATATATATATATATATATTTAATATGTATTTATGAAAATAATAAGCCCTTGAAATTGGTACGCGCTATTTGTTATAACGAGTAAACACAGTTATCAATCATATGGCAGATGACCTAATTACGTATTGTAATTACAAGCACTTCGATAAAGGATTGTGCTAGATACTTAAGAAATGGTTCTTTTAATTAACTTACTAATTAAATAATAAATCTATACTACAATATTCTGGTGTAGTATAAGGTTGTCTGGAAGGGATCGCTTTTAGTGATAAGACCGCCAATTGTACTTTTGTTTATACTTCTGTTTATTCGTGAATTTTTCCTCTTTTTTGAATAAAGAGTTTTCTATTCTTTTCTAATATTTCAAGGCTGAAGACTGTATATGCTTAATCATGCTAACTTCTAGAAAATATTTTGTATTAGTTAACCAATGCATTACGACTTTACATACATACATATACCCACGGCTATAAATCCTTAAAAGGGGTAGCCAGAGCTGAGAAATTAGAAATTCCACAGCCACTTTTGGAAGTTGAGTGGGGAAAAGATGGTAGAATAAAGGTTGTTGGTGATGGGTCTCCAACCTCATCGCCCAATGTTCCCTTAAAAAGGTTTTCAAACGGTTTTCAATTCTTGTCAAGCCAGGGTTGACTGCTAGTTCTATTATAAACACTAAAGATTGTATTGTTTCCATCATAATATTAGTAAATAATAAACAAATAATACTCGTATAAAAGACAAACTTTATAGATCTATTTTCAAATAAACCAGACACAGAAAATAAATAAAAGTGTGTAATTACTACAACATACATATATACATATACTCACGGCTATAAATCCCTAGAAGGAGTAGCCAGAGCTAAGGAATTGGAAATTCCTCAGCCACTTTTGGAATGGTGAAATAAAATTTGTTGGTGATGGGTCTCCAACCGCATCGCCCAAAAATCCCTCAAAAGCTCCAATACCGTTAGTCGCCTCTTACATACACCCACCGGAAGAAATGGGGTAGTGCTATTCTAAGCCGGGACTACACATGCTATAAACGCATGAATAATCTCCCCAATAAAACCTTAAATGCTCCTTACCCACACACAACCAACGGGAACAAATGGGTAAGTGCTATTTGAAGCCGACACAAGCCGGCTAAAATTTATATGTTAAGAACGTTTATACTTGTGCATTAATAGAAGAACTATGGAACCACAAAACTGATTAAAATTTTCGTAAATAATATAGGATTTGTATATTACTCCATTGTTTATATTACGCTTCGCTTACATTAATTACCATTTTCACTCAATTTTCTTTTATTATTCATATAACAGAAATTCTGCGCTCTTTAGTTTTTATTTATTTTCTTTATTGTTATCAAGCAAAGAAAACGACGTGATAGCTCAATGGGCAGAACACCGGTTAACGTGCAAGCGACTAGTGTTCAAATCCCGGGTCGGGTCTACACCAATTTGTCTTTTCTAAAGACATATGTGTGGTAAATTTATCATGGTTGTTAACGGTGAGGGAAAACATCGTGAGGAAACCCACATGACTGAGTTGTACTTAGTCATGTGACAGTGTATTCGTACAAAACGGCGATAGGCCTGCCCCCTATCACGTGAGTGCACTGTCCATGCAAAACGTGGGTACTCTGAACACCAGGTGACAAAGTCACGTGATTTTCAGAAGTATTAGTACCTCTGCCAACCCCTTCGGGGATATTCGGCGTGAACGTTTATGTTATGTTATGTTATGTTATTTTCTTTCTGTTGATATTAAACTCGCGATTATAATCTTATAATTACGAGTCACGAGTGTATTACGGCTAGAAAAGGAAATGTGTTTGCAAAAACATTACAAATATTTACGTGGGAGACTCATTACAATGCTTTAAAAAGGCCTAGTGACAGTTGCACTGATGTTTTAAGGGTTTCACATCAGTATCTTTTAAAAAACCGCAAAAACTTACTTACTTATACTCACGCCCATTATTCCCATTGGGGTAGGCAGAGGCTATCGATCGCCACTTAGTATGATCTTGACAAACCTCTCTTGCTTCCCTTACATTAATTATTCTTCTCATACATGTTCTTCTATTCTTCTCACTTCGGACCCCCGCCTTTATAAGAACGTTTTCTATCTGGTCAAGAAACGAAAAAGTACATAATAATCTGAGAATATTACGTTTATCTAACGTCGTTCTCAATATCGTGCAAAAATTAGCAAATAAATAACATTTGTTGTATGGGAGCCCGTAAATATTTATTTAATTCTAATTTGTTGTATATCAAAAGCGTAATTTGTAGTTTATTCATATATATTTTGTGGATTTGTAGTTTATTAATGTATATATTTTGTTGTTAACGACAACAGAAACATCATCTCTGGGCGTTCCAGATTAATTAGAGCCTGGTGTCAGACGGACGGACGGATATCATAGCCTCAGTAATAGGGAACTTTACAATAAATAAATCAATCAATGATTTTTACTATAGCCGATAGGTAGGATGTACATGTCATGTGACAGTGTATTCGTACTATACGGCGATAGGCCGCCTATAATGTAAGTTCACTGTCCAAGCAGAATGTGGATACTCTGACACCAGGTGACAATGTCACGTGATGTTCAGAAGTATTAGTACCCTTTGGGGATATTCGCCGTTTGAATCTTTGATATTTTTATTAGTATTAAGAAATGATTTGCAGATCTATTAAATGTTAAGATTCTTGTACCAGGGTTATCAGCCGCGTGAGAAGCAACGTGGGAAGATTAAAGTTTACGCTAAGAGTTATGCGATAGTCCATATAAATATAAACTAACTTCTCCCGCTACTGGGCATCATAAACAAAACATCTTAAACCGCTGTGTAGTGTCGGCTTAGAATAGCACTACCCCATTTCTTCCGGTGGGTGTACGTAAGAGGCGACTAACGGTATTGGGGCTATTAAGGGATTCTTGGGCGATGCGGTTGAAGACCCATCACCAACAACCTTTATTTCACCATCTTTACCCCACTCAACTTTCCAAAAGTGGCTGGGGAATTTCTAATTCCTTAGCTCTGGCTACCCCTTTTAGGGATTTATAGCCGTGAGTATATGTATGTATGTATGTATGTATCTTAAACGTGTAATGTAACGTTACAGATTTGAGCATTACATCAGTGAAGGAGGAGAACCGAGCATCACAAGACGCAACTTGGTGCTAACACATGCCATCACTCATCACATCACATCATTTGGCAAACAAATTTCACCTCTCCATACAAAATGCAAGAAAAGATTATACTTAGCTCACAATCTGGAGGTTTCGGGTTTTCTGGGGGTAAATTCAAATTCAATTTGTGAGATTTAATATGAATCTTGAATATCTAATGACTATCATTTCATACCTTTCGCCGTTGAAACTCTTGGCCCGTGGGGCAACGAGGCGCGGCTGTTCTTTAAAGAACTGTCCGCTCGCCTTGTGGAAGTGTGTGGTGATCCCAGAGCTGGCAGCTACCTCGGCCAACGCATTAGCTTGGCCATCCAAAGAGGGAATGCTGCTAGTATTTTGGGCACGTTACCCTACACTGACAACGATGAATTTCACGAAATTTTTCGTTTGTAATGTATATATTTAGTTTTAATTGATATTTTTTTTACCATGATTGTAAATATTTATACTATAATGTAAATTGAATAACTTGATTTTCCGAAATCCGTACTTTCGACGGCACGTAAAGCCCTTGCTCCCGGTTACTATGTATATGTCGTGGCCATATCGTAGATTTGAAATGATCGATCATTTCATGAAATAGTCACATAGGGGGCAGACTTATCGCCGTACTCTAAAACTTACTAAGCTTGAATATCATAGTGTATAATGTGTTAGTGTATAATATTTTTCTTACATACATACATATACGCACGGCTATAATTCCCTAGAAGGAGTAGCCAGAGCCAAGGAATTATAAATTCCTCAGCAACTTTTGGAAGATGAGTGAGGAAAAGGCGGTAAAATAAAGGTTTTTGGTGATGGGTCTCCAACCGCATCGGCCAAAAAACCCCAATACCCTTAGTCGCCTCTTACGACACCCGTGGGTAGAAAGGGGTAGCGACATTCTAAGCCGACACTACACGGCAATATTTTTCTTGCCGATGCATTTTGTTAAAGAGTTTTATGTATTACCCTACCATTTACAATCGTGGTAATACATTATTGACTGATTTACACATATTTGTTGCCAATAACCCAAAACGATAATAGTAATTGATTATAAAACTATTAGTGCCTTAGCTGCCGATATATCCTCACGGCTATATTCTCAAAATGAAGTAAACAGAGCTACGAAACTATTTTTTTCTCCGTTACTTCTAGATGTAAAGAGAGAAATGATTGTTTAAAATACTGATCTCGAGTAACGAATTTCTATATTGCACTCTCCTACATACATACATATATACTCACGCGAGTCCCATTGGAGCAGGCAGAGACTATCGATCGTCACTTCGTATGATCTTGGCAAACTGATATAAATTCTTGTCTTGTAGAATTATAAATGAAAGATATCTGACTCTATACATATTTTTATATTGATGTAATTTACTAAATGGGGTTTGCTTTGTAGATGAATATAAAAAAAAGGGGACAAGTGCGAGTGGAACTCGCGTAAAGAGGGTTCCGTACGATGTTGATATTGAGTAAATTACCATGTTATTTTAAGATCATGGACTTCTTATAGGTTTTCCTATAATCTATAAGGAGAAAACTAATTTCTGTATTTTTTTCAAAATTTTAGGTTCAGTAGTTTCGGAGATAAGGGGGGGGAATGGTTAATTTTCGTCTATTTTCTTGAATAACTTGGAGAATATTTATTTTAAAATTACAAAAAATACATTTAAGATCTTCTCAACAAGACCTTTCATTTGGTTGGGGTAGTGTTATTCTAAGCTGACACTACACAACTGATGTAGTAAAACATTCGAAACTAAATCAAGAATGTAGAGTTAATTAGTTAATTTACTCGGATCCAATTAAAACATAAATAAATTAAGATAACAGCGATTGCTTAACATTCAATTTAAATTAAATGCATATATACTCGAAGAAGAGAATATTAAACATATATAACAAATTACCAAAAACCAACAAATATTCCGGTGTCAGTTTTGAACAGCACAACCCCATTTTTCTTGTGTGATTCGTACGCGTGATGGGCAAGCGGTAAACAACACATTAATAAAGTTTCCTTCATCAAAAAGTGATTGTGGATTTGCCGATTTCGTACTCCTGGCTACCCCTCATTGCATTCTAGTCGAGAGTATATGTATGTTTTTTCGTAACGTGGCGTAGTAGTCAGAAAATCAAAATTTTAGTTTACTATTTTATTTCAGGAAGAAATGTTGTATGTATGTATGTATGTATGTTATTATTATGTAATGTCCGCCTGTTGTTTATTGTATATTCATTATGTATATTTCCTATATCTCGATTAAGCTCAGCGTGAATTATAAACATATTTATTCAACTTTTACAATTGAATAAAAATGTAATATTAACTTGGTTAGCTGTTGTTTACTCACTCATTTCACATTAATTTAATTCCATACACACATACATATACTCACGGCTGTAAATCCCTAGAAGTGGTAGCCAGAGCTAAGGAACTAGAAGTTCCTCGGCCACTTTTGGAAAGTTAAGTGGGGAAAAGATGGTAAAATAAAGGTTTTTGGTGATGGGTCTCCAACCGCATCGCCCAAAAATCCCTTAATGGCCCCAATACCGTTAGTCGCCTCTTACGTACACCCACCGGTAGAAATGGGGTAGTGCTATTCTAAGCCGACACTACACAACAAATTCCATTCAACAATTCATAATAACATAACATAAACGTTCACGCCGAATATCCCCGAAGGGGTTGGCAGAGGTACTAATACTTCTGAACATCACGTGACTTTGTCACCTGGTGTTCAGAGTACCCACGTTTTGAATTTAAATTCCACAGTTAATGTCATAAATATATGTCCAAATCTAAATAACTGCCTACTAAAATATACTCCTTACAAAATCGATCGTAACCAACTATGGCTCAGCTACTTCAAGCAGTTGTGAGACAAATAAATGGTGGTTTAGTACACAAGACCATTGAAAATAGGTTTCTAATAAAATCTCGCAAAAATACAATTAAATCCCCTATTCCTCCTAAATGAGAAACAAGGCGAATGTAATATAGCTCATCTCGATGCCGGCATGACACGGCAAGTACCGTGTAATTATGCAAGTATAAAAACACCGGGAAAAAGAAAACGGTAGTGCTATTCTAAGCCACGATTCGCATAAAAAGTTATATATGCTTAACGCTATTGAAACCATTAGGGTAGGCAAAAGCTATTGATCACTACTACTAGTAATAGTAACTACTACTACTATTACCCACTACTATTTACAATCGAAAGTACCTCAACCTCTTTCAGAAGTTTATTGGCAAAATAATAAAAACTATGTTTCGTTAAGTGTTCTACCACATCGGCCAACCTTAAACCTCTCAAAACCTAAGACTTTTCTTACAACGTCCGCGGGAAGAAAAGGTTAAGTGCTATTTTAAGCCGATACTCCAAGTAAAAATCCACTTACCAACGTATTATGATACCCCAGTCCAGCTTCTTCGTCAGACGTCTCATCTTTCCCACTCTGTAGTGTTTTCATTATTCACATAAAACAATTGCAATCACAAAACAAAACTTTCACAAAACGGTTTGTCCGTTTCACAGATTTTTGAACCAACTGAGCCAATAAGTATCAATTGTACTAAGATCAGTTATCTTAAAGGTAAGAAGGTTATTACACTTTAAATATGAAATTAGTGCTAGTTTAAAGTACGGAAATAAATAGGTACATAATAAACGTACGCCCGCGACAGCTGACTTTAGTTGACTGAATGATGAATGAGATTTTTTTATTCGATTCGATTTAGTTCAATGAATGGAATGGCGCGGCGATGTAGGTTGTATGGGATGCGCGGGCGCACTTTTATGTATATATTATATAAGTATATCAAAGAGGGTTTCTCCATGTGACTTAGAAATGTATGTTACCTTTGAAGATATATTTGGTTGTTAACCGTTGTGTAAAGGTATTTTATTAATATTTATTTGTCAAATAAAATATATTGCTTTAATTTTGTGATAAATTTATTTTATTGAGGAAACAAACAGTCGTTTTAACAAATATGTATAAAGTTTACAAGGACATATCATAAACTTATAGTTCCCTAAATATATAGAAACAATTGGAATTGGCGTAGTTTGATTCTAGCTAGATGTATGTTTAAATAGTTATAATACATTCTACAAGTTACAAAGGGTATAATTTACAATTTAGTTGTAAAATTGTTGTTTTGTTTTGACCATTGAAGAGTTATGTCGCTAGTTCTTTTTGCTTTTTCCACAGTTGTATAATATACATACATAAATATAAAGATAGCCAGATAATATATTCATGCTGCTCATCAACACACAATGGTCCAAACATTTCTTATGAGCATCATGTGAAATATAAAGAAAAGATCCTACCTACATTTAATTTAATTATAACGTAAAACCCAAACTAAACTATTACACCGTATAACCTCTGAAGGGGTGGAAAAGGTACAAATAAATCTAAACATCAGTTGACATTGATATCACCTTCTCTTCAGAATACCCAAGTTCTGTATGGAAAGTGCATCCACGTGACAGGGGACATGCCTATCGCCGTTTTGTACCAATACACTGTCACATGACTAAGTAAGTAAGCAACCGTGATAGCCCAGTGGGTAGAACACTCGGTTATCGTGCAAACGACTAGTGTTCAAATCCTGGGTCGGGCCTACACCAATTTGTCTTTTCTAAAGACATATGTGTGAAAGATGTTATTAAAGGAAAGAAAAATTTCGACACTGGCGGGGTTCGAACCCGCGACCTTCGGGTATACGCCCCCGTCGCTCTGCCAACTGAACCCCGCCAGTGTCGAAATTTTTCTTTCCTTTAATAACATCTTTTATTTATGAGTAATTCATGTCAAAAAACATTAAAAGACATATGTGTGGTTAATTTATCATGGTTGTTAACGGTGAGGGAAAACATCGTGAGGAAACCCACATGGCTGAGTTGTACTTAGTCATGTGACAGTGTATTCGTACAAAACGGTGATAGGCCTGTCCCTTATCACGTGAGTACACTGTCCATGCAAAACGTGGGTACTCTGAACACCAGGTGACAAAGTCACGTGATGTTCAGAAGTATTAGTACATCTGCCAACCCCTTCGGGGATATTCGGCGTGAACGTTTATGTTATGTTATGACTAAGTACAACTCAGTCAGTGAGAAAAGCCTCACGTTGTGTGCTCTCACCGTTAAACCACACATATGACATTATAAAAGACTGAAAAAGAAGAAAGAGATTTGATTTCGCGTCTCTTGCCCTTGTAGCATGAGGCGTGTGAGAGCGAGTATGTCACACGAGAAGTGAGTAACTGACAGATTTGGTATAGATAATCTGTCAGTTTCTCACTTCTCATATGACATACAGGTTCATGATCCAGGGGCTGCGTGAGAAGCGTGAGATCTCCCACTGAGCTGACACTATTATTTAAAGTTTATCATCATACAATAAGTGTACAATATAAATAAGTATTGATAGTGCATGTTTATATACATATAACATACATTTACTCACGGCTATTAATCCCTTAACGGGGTAGTCAGAGCTTTGGAATGAGAAATTCCTCACCCACTGTTGGAAGTTGATTGGGGAAAAGATGGTAATAATAAATGTTTTTGGTGACGGGTCTCCAACCACATCGCCCAAAAATCAATGTTTACATAAGTTGTTCAATAACACTCACTCAGTTCAAATGTATACAAATAGAGATAGATCTGATACCTAAATAGTATTCTCAGATAACGGAAAAGACGATATTTTAAGTAAATTAATTGTAAACAGAGAGGTTTGCCAGGATCGTACAAAGTGGCGATCGATAGTCTCTGCCTACCCCAATGGGAACTAACGGCGTGAGAATATGTATGTATGTAATTGTAAACATACTATGCATGATAAATATATACATACATATACTCACGGCTATTAATCCCTAGATGGGGTAGCCAGAGCTAAGGAATCAGAAGTGGAAAGTGAAGTGGGTAAAAGATGGTAAAATAAAGGTTGGGTCTCCAACCTCATCGCCCAAAAATCCCTTAAAAGCCCCAATACCGTTAGTCGCCTTTTACGTACACCCACCGCGGAAGAAATGGGGTAGTGCTATTCTAAGCCGACACTACACAGCAGATAAATATATATGGCTCGTTAAAATATATTTCGGATATAGCTTTGCAGAAGTACGGAAGTACAACCGTGATAACTCAGTGGGTAGAACACCGCTTTTCGTCCAAACGATGAAGGTTCAAATCCTGGGTCGGGCCTACACCAATTTGTCTTTTTTCAAAAGTTGTATGTGTCGTTAATTTATCATGGTTGTTACCGGTGAGGGAAAACATAGTGAGAAAACCTACATGGCTATGTTATACATTGCCACGTGACAGTGTATTCGTACAAAACGACGAAAGGCCTACCCCCTATCATGTGAGTACACTATCCAAGCAAAACGTGGGTACTCTGAACACCAGGTGAGAATTTCACATGATGTTCAAAAGTATTAGTACCTCTGCCAACTCCTTCAGGGATATACAGCGTGGAAGTTTGAGTTGAAATAAAGCGCAGAAATACTAACAATCGGAAAAGCGAAGAATAAAATGAAGCCTGAAAGGTATATCACAGGATCGTACGAAATGGCGATCGATAATTTCTGACTTCACTAATAGGAAATACTCTGAGCTCACGTTCAATACCCGAAGGCGTAGCAGACATACTAATACTTCTAATAATTGTTGCCTGAAATACAGGTAAATTACCTAGCTCAGGAACAGGAAAATGTTATATTTTGTACTTAAAATAATTAACTAGGTTAAGAAGAATATTATGTACCTACTTTTGAAAACTGAATATTTTTTTTTTTCATCTAAACGTCGTTTTACATATTTGTTACCTGGTTTTCAGACTATCCTCGTTTTCTTGGACATTTCATTCACGTGACAGGGGGTACCCCTATCCCCGCTGTAAGTTTACTTTGTCACATGACTACAACTCAGTCATGTGGATTTTCTCATGATATTCATTTCATTTCATTTCATTTATTTATTTTTGCAATCCATAAAGTTGTATACAGCTGTTATATCATTTTACATTAGTGTTTATGGACCCTGTCGGGTATAGCAAAATGGAAGAGAGGATTAAACAATTTTCTTATCAAATCTGTCATTAATAATTATTAATTATATCCATCATAGTTAGTATTAGAAATGTCAAGATATTTATTAGATAGATATTTGTTATCTGTTGTTTGCTGTGTAGTGTCGGCTTAGAATAGCACTACCCCATTTCTTCCAGTGGGTGTACGTAAGAGGCGACTAACGGTATTGGGGCTTATAAGGGATTTTTTGGCGATGCGGTTGGAGACCCATCACCAACAACCTTTATTTTACCATCTTTTCCCCACTCAACTCTCCAAACGTGGCTGAGGAATTTCGAATTCCTTAGCTCTGGCTACCCCTTCTAGGGATTCAAAGCCGTGAGTATATGAATGTTTGTATGTATTTGCTATCACCGTAAACAGCCTTTATAAATTAACCACTCATACTACATTAGAAAATACACATCGGTGAAGACTTGACTTAGAATTTGAACTCGTGTCTCCTGCATGAGAAGCGATGGCCCTCCTACTGAGCTATCAAGGTTGTATAACACAGATATATTATGGTATAATCTAAAATATATCAGCACGGATTTTACATCAACATATTAGTAAAGCAACCGTGATAGCCCAGTGGGTAGAACACTCGGTTATCGCGCAAACGACTAGTGTTCAAATCCTAGGTCGGGACTACACCAATTTGTCTTTTCTAAAGACATATGTGTGGTTAATTTATCATGGTTGTTAACGGTGAGGGAAAACATCGTGAGGAAACCCACATGGCTGAGTTGTACTTAGTCATGTGACAGTGTATTCGTACAAAACGGCGATAGGCCTGCCCCCTATCACGTGAGTACACTGTCCATGCAAAACGTGGGTACTCTGAACACCGGGTGACAAAGTCACGTGATGTTCAGAAGTATTAGTACCTCTGCCAACTCCTTCGGGGATATGCGGCGTGAACGTTTATGTTATGTTATTATTATTAGTATGAAAACCCATCACCAACGATACTTTATTTTTACCATGTTTCTATCAACTTCCAAATGTGGCTGACGAGTTTCTAACTCTAAAGCTCTGGCTACCCCTTTTTGTAATTCATTGCCGTGAGTATATGAATATATGTATATTAGTATGAACTTTAATATAAATATGTCAAATCAATAAGCGTAAAGTACAAAAAAAAAATGTCCCCACTAAAATTTCCAAAAGTTGCTCAGAAAAATTACTTAGCTCTGACTACCCCTTCTAGGGGTTTTGGCCTTGAGTATATGTATATGTATGTATGTATGTACAAAGAAATTCTCTTAGGTACAAAGATATTTGCAATAGTCCATTCAATACTAGTAAACAAACTTACATACACTTAAAAATCTTATCTAACATTTTGACCTCTGCCTCGGTTTGGTAGAAAAACTGTTTGTAACGAATTCAATTTTATTTGCTTTACACAACCTTCGTCTAATCGAAACCTATTAGTTCAAAAATAGCAGATTGGTTACTGTAACAATTTTATAGTGAAACTTACAAGTCATCGTATTTTGCATATACTCACGGCTATAAATCCCTAAAAGGGGTAGCCAGAGCTGAGAAATTAGAAATTTCTCAGCCACTTTTGGAAGTGGAGTGGGGAAAAGATGGTAGAATAAAGGTTGTTGGTGAAGGGTCTCCAACCGCATCGCCCAAAAATCCCTTAAAAAGCCCCAATACCGTTAGTCGCCTCTTACGTACACCCACCGGAAGAGATTGGGTAGTGCTATTCTAAGCCGACACTACACACATTGTTATTTTACGGTAATATCTTTTTAACACCTTTTGCCGTGTAGTGACGGCTTAGAATGTCACTACCCCTTTCTACCCACCGGTGTAGAATGAAGCAACTAATGATAAGAGACTTTTTTAAGTGAGTTTTGAGCGATGCGGTTAGAGATCTTGTCTTAATGTGGCTGAGGAATTTCTAGCTCCACAGTTCTGGCTACCCCTTTTGGGACTCATGGCCGTGAGTATGTGTATGTATATATAACCATCTTTATGAAATAAGGGTAAGCCCGGAGATTGATATGCTGAAGCGAAGGCTACACAATACACAAAAAATCTCTAATCAATAACGGCTTTGTGATTATTAATTTGTTGTTAATTTAATCCTTAACCATCCATGCATATACCCACGGTTCTGCATCCCAAAAAGGGGTAGCCAGAGCTTCAGAATTAGAATCCCCTCTGGCACTTTTCGAAGGAGAGTGGGAAAAATAAGGTAAAATAAAGGATATTCGGTGATGGGTCTCGAACCTCTTACCCTTAATGCCTCTGACAATATAGTCGTAGTGGAGAAATGGCTCACGGCTACAAATCCCAGGAAGGGGTAGCCAGAGCTAAATAATTAGAAATTCCTCACTTCTTATACTACAATTTACAATAAACAAACATAAAGAAAATACAAAGTCAGTCACTGCAAACTAAAGGAAAATAAAACACCACTTTTACTATATTTTATTTATTTTACATTAAGTATACTCTGAATTAATTTAAAACATTTCTTTAAGAGTTAATAGTGTCAATATTTTCACCAGTCAGATGTATTGAGCGAATTGTATCCAATAGGTAGCGTTCAGTACAGAAAAGAGGAAAGGAAAGAAAACTCTCGAAAATCTGTCGATGTTGATTGCTCTCATTCTGGCTTTGGCTGCTTCTTCTGCATTCTATAAAAAAATACATATAAATTATACACTTAATCCTTTAAGAGAATAACATAACATAACATAAACGTTCACGCCATTTATCCCCGAAGGGGTTGGCAGGGGTACCAATACTTCTGAACTCACATGGCAGCGCCATCTAGTGTCCAGAGAAGGTACCCACGTTTTGCATCTTAATCCTTTAATACACTGTCACATGACAAAGTACAACTTAGCCATGTGGGTCTCACGATGTATTCCTTCAACGTTAACAACCGTAATAAATTACTTCTCACATGACTTGAGAAAAGAGTGGTTTCCAAAAGTGGCTGAGGAATTTCTAATTCCTTAGCTTTGGGTACCTCTTCTAGGGATTTATAGCCGTGAGTATATGTATGTACGTATGTCAAAGAGTGGTTGGAAAGCAGTGTTCAACCCACTGAGTTATCTGGGGGCACGGCAGTGCCCCCGCCAAGTCGAGCGCGAAGCAAACACTGTCGTATTATCCTTTTCTGGAACCGTTTCGCCGCATTTTCAGGGCCCCATTCGAGAACCTCTGGATAGGATTACGACGCTGAAATTTCGTCACCTAGAAATTCGTAATCTCATTTTTGAAATCCAAAATTCCAAGTCGGTAGATCAATTAATTCCGAAGTTATGCTAATGCAAAGTTTCGCATTTTCGACACTGACTGACTCCCTGATCATCAAAATAGAACTAGTACTTCCCATATACCTAGAGAGCTGAAATTTGGTACAGAGGTAGATTTTAACGGGCACATAAAGAAAAAACTATCATAACAAGGTTTATGAAAGATCTGGACTACCTGGTCACGCTGCTGAGAAAACATAATAAGAGTACTGCCAAACTATAATAAGCGTATTTACGAGAAATAGTAGTCGATCAACTGTATTCTACTCAATAAATCCTTTCTTTTGAACTTAAGTGTCATATTAATAATCTTAATTTAAAAAATATTTTATGAACCAACTGTTTTAATTTCATTGTTAAAAAATAATCCAAGACACAACTACACTCACACTTATTTCAATGTATTTAAAGTTCTATTTGATAATCATGTACGTATGATGTATTTAATATTATGTATGTATATATATTGTATATTTTTATTTAGGGACACTTGTGTGTGTATATATATTTAGATATATATATATTCTATTATTTTATTCTATTTTCGATTGGTTTATTGAGTCGACAAAATAATCACCGTAATCGAATGAAATTATTATCATACTGTATAGTATGACAAATTGTTACAGATCCACAATCTTTTCTTGGCCGGCGGCGACTACCTACCTACCTAGTCGCCGCCGGCCAAGAAAAGATTGTGGATCTGTACTGTAGGTAGTTTTGTAAAATTTTTATTTGTTTCATTATTGATGTACGTCGAATACGCGGTATTCAGTAAAACTATTTAGTTTTTGTAATACTGTGTTATATCCATTTTTGTATGTTTTTAGTCAAAATAAATAAGTAAAAAAAAAATTCAGTCCAATAATAATTATTATTTATGTACTAGCACTCAGCCGCGGCTTCGCTCACGTTATTTAGCATTAGTACCAGTACACGTTACTAGATGGCGCTGACTGTATTTTGAATGCCGGTAGCGTATTTATTTACACATTTACACGTTTTATTCGTGTATTTTAAGGATTTGAGAAGTCGTGGAGTTTATTTTTATTTGATTTCATAAGATAATATAATAATAAGAAATTGTAACCATTCAATCAGTCTACGTCCTGTCAAAAAGAAGTGAAATCCCACCAAAAACATTCTGTAAAAAACTAGCCAAGTCTCGATAGAGCTGCTTGTTTATCTCTAAAAAGTAATGAAATCTCTAAAATAGGTGGAGCCAAGTCTAAGGTTGCTTACTTTGATTAAATAGTTAATTTTACGTGACTTGGCCGTTGAACATTCTTGACACGTTTAGTTGTTTATTTACTAAGTTATTTGCAGATTTATTCAAATCTTCTAAACTTCTTTTCCGATTATGTAGAGTCCACTTAACATTTTTTTGTGATTCTAATCTATCTTCATTTATAAATTGTAAGGACTCTGGTGAATATTTCTACGTTTCCCTTAAGCTTTAATCATAATCTACTAATTACAAGTCAACGGCCAAGTCACGTAAAATTAATATAAATCTCAGTAAGAAACCTTAGAGTTGGCTCCACTTATTTAAGAGATTTTATTACTTTTTAGAGATAAACAAGCAGCTCTATCGAGACTTGGCTAGTTTTTTACAGAATGTTCTTGGTGGGATAACCTTTTAACCTTAAGATAAATTTATTTTTACCTTTGGTTTTCCCGCACCATCTCCAAGAACTATATTTACAAGGCAATACTCCATCAGCGCCATGAAGACAAATCTGGAAACAGATAAAAACTATAATAATTGATAGCAATAGCTTAAGATATACTCTTCAAGTTAGTTGAACCGATTTGAAAGAATTACTTTATTATACATAAAGGTGAGGAAACCCATCGTAAACCTCGTCAAGAAACCCACATGGCTGAATTGCTCTTAGTCATATGACAGTGTATTCGTACAAAACGGTGTTAGGCCTGCCCCCTATCACGTGTGTACACTGTCGAAGCAAAACGTGGGTACTCTGAACACCAGGTGACGATGGCACGTAATGTTCAGAAGTAAAAGTACCTTTGTCAGCCTCTTCGGGGATATACGCCGTGAACGTTTGGGTTTTTGAGTTAAGTATATATAAAATCCAGAGTTCAAATGGAAACTAAGTATATAATTCAGTTTTTGCTTCGCTATTAAGTTTGTTTTTTGATAAGTCTGTATGCGCGCGTTTTGTATGTTCCGATTCCAATTTTGTACCTAACGTAGTTCAGTATAAAAATGGCTAAAAAATCCAATTTTGTACCGAACGTAGTTCAGTATAAAAATGGCTAAAAAGTCCGCTACAGATCCACAAACTTTTCTTGGCCAGCGGGACCTACTGGTAATACTGTCGCCATTTTGAAATTTCAGCCTGTCATTGTCAGTTAGCTCTCAACTAAATTAAACTTATAGGGTGACCTACGTATATAATAAATTATCACTTTCATGATTATTTTTTGTAGTGGAAACTTTTTTTAAAGACAATTATTTATATGATGTTTTTTTGCTTATTAATAAACGCTTTTATTTTCAGTATTATTTCAAAATTTATGAAAAATATTATTTATTTTGCTAAAATTATCTAAATTATCTAAATTAGCTAACACCGTCCGAATAGTTGTGCGCAGATGACTATAGCGGTGCGGCTTACGGGAAGTGGGGAAATGCTCCCGAATAAGATTTTACTTCATATACACTGATGCGTGGGTTCTAATCCTAATGCGGGGATGTACCAATGTGTCGTTTCTGAAGTCGTAATTGTCTGACATATATATAAAAGTACAAGGCTGTTAACAGCAATATAAAAGTGCCCATAAATTCACTGACCCGGTAAAATGAATGACTCAAACGATATCTGATGTTTAGAATTATTTTTTCCGTGCCACCTTTTTAGGCGATATATGTGTGAATATGAAATGTAAAACACAGTACACGACAAGGTAACCAAGGTAAGGTAAGGTAAAGGTTTGCCTCTGATTAACAGGATTAAAAACATGCATATATATACTCACGGCTATAGATCCCTAGAAGGGGTAGCCAGAGTTAAGGATTTAATAATTCCTCAGCCACTTTTTAAAATTTTATTAAGGAAAAAACGGTAAAATAAATCTTGTTGGTGATAGGTCTCCAACCAGAATAAAAAAAAGGTTATTAATTAAATAAATATAATATAAATTGTTTTATTAAGACATTTCAATACATTAATAAATTAGCTTGTATGATTTAAAATATATCCCTTATAATGGTTAATTTTTATCAACTGGCAATACTAATATCGATGACAGCGACGCCCTTACCGGCCTAGAAAAGTTTGTAGATCTGTAAAACTATAGAATTGTCAAAATAAGTTGTCCCTAAAACCTGCTTAGTTCATTTATGTTCTTACTTTTGTTAGTTAAACATTTGCTTCGCTTAAGTCAGTGAAAATGCACTGAATCGTTTACGGTTATTGACATTCTTCGTTTCTTCTTTATTTAGTTAAGTCTTATTTTTTCGGAATACGAGAATTACCGAAGATCTGCATGAGCAATATTAAATTTTGAGAATTGTATGTTATTTTGTGTTTAACATGAAAAAATCTATTTTTTTTCTTATATTCTAAAGGCTTTTTCAATCAATCAAAAATCAAAGAGATTCCCTAAATTTTCTGTGTAAAGTGTGTGCTTTTTAAGTTCTATACTAACTGTGAAGGTATACAGTTTTCAGTACACATGCTTATAAATTTTTATTAAAACTGCTGATTACGGAACTGTGCTTTAATCCTTATAATTCCGATGATGTTAAAAATATACTAAATAAAACCATAAACGAAATTATCAATATGAATAAATAATCGACAACATTCAAATAAATTGGTTTTGAAATAGACCTTTTTCGTGTTTGATTAAAGTTATATACATACATATACTCACGGCTATTAATCCCTAAAAGGGGTAGCCAGAGCTTCTGTAAAAGAAATTCCTCAGCCACTTTTGAATGTTCAAGGGGTAAATATCGTAAAATATAGGTTGTTGTTCCAACCGCATCACCCAAAAATCCTTTAAGAAGCCCTTAAGTCTTACCTTAAGCCTAACCCTTAGTCGCCTCTTACAATCACCAAATGGAAGTAATGGAGTAGTGCTATTCTAAGCCGACAGTACACAGCAAAGTAATATAGTTGGCCTTATTAACATTGCTCATTCCGCATGCTCCCAAAAGTTAACCGAAGTGATTTTGCAACTATACATACATATAAACATAATAACATAACATAACATAAACGTTCACGCCGAATATCCCCGAACGGGTTGGCAGAGGTACTAATACTTTTGAACATCACATGACTTCGTCACCTGTTGTTCAGAGTACCCACGTTTTGCATGGAAAGTGTACTCACGTGATAGGGGGCAGGCCTATCGCCGTTTTGTACGAATACACTGTCACATGACTAAGTACAATTGAGCCATGTGGGTTTCCTTACGATGTTTTCCCTCACCGTTGACAATCATGATAAATTAACCACACATATGTCTTTAGAAAAGACAAATTGGTGTAGGCCCGACCTGGGATTCGAACACTAGTCGCTTGCACGTTAACCGGTGTTTTACCCACTGAGCTATCACGTCGTTAATACATACATATAATCACGCCAAAACTTCTCATTGAGGTAGACCGAGACGCGCAAGTTTGATTGAAGATATTACATTGAAGACATTTTTACATTAATTTATGATTAACTAATTACAGTGTTAACTTCCTTAATATATAAAAAAAATCCCTAAGCTGTTATGAGTAATTTGGAACACTTGAAAAATAATGTAATGAATTTGATTCCAATAAATAAAGAAAAGAAAAATTACGACACAGGCGGGAATCGAACCCGCGACCTCGGGTATACGCCCCCGTCGCTCTGCCAATTGCTGCCAGAGCGCGAAATTCTTCTATCCTTTGTTTCTTTTTTACACTTTTAAGTAGTGTTTGCGTTCCCGACCTTTAAGGCCACTTGTCTACCTTTTCAAATACAATGCAAATGTTGAGATCGCCTAACTATCACATAATTGACATGGCGGCCATTGACACGGTAGCTCAATGGCAGAGCGACGGAGGCATACACCCGAGGTCGTGGGTTCGATTCCTGTCTATCTCGAAATTTTTCTTTCCTTTATTTATTCTTTATTTATTAGTAATAATCCCCACATGAGGTTTTCATGGACAATAACATTCGAATTTGATTCCATTCTAATACTGAGGACTTTGTTTTTGCAGTCTTACTGATAGAGATACACTTGCCGTGTAGTGTCGGCTTAGAATAACACTACCCCATTTCTACCCGTGGGTGATCGTAAGAGGCGACTTTTTAAGTGATTTTTGGGCGATGTGGTTGGAGACCCGTCACCAAAAACATTTATTATTACCATCTTTTCCCCAATCAACTTCCAAAAGTGGCTGAAGAATTTCTTATTCCAAAGCTCTGGCTACCCCGTTAAGGGATTTATAGTCGTGAGTATATGTATGTATGTACTGATAAAGCTAATTGTACTATAATAAGGACTCAAATACTTACACAGTACAAACACTCATAAAAGCATCCACAGCCTTCAGATACGAGACCGGTGGTAATTGCGCCTGAGATTTCGCGTGTTGGGTAGACAGAGTGAGTAAAGATGTCACGCCGAGGGTGACTCTGGCTGGCGCAGCATCAGGTTTTATCCAGAAGGAAACCCACTGAAAGGTAAAAATATATATTCAGACATACATATAAGAGTGCTTTTTAAGGGTTTTTTTGGTGACGCGGCGGCGGTTGGAGACCCATCACCAACGTTAATTTATTTCTACCATTTTGTCCCCTATCAACTTCCAAATGTGGCTGAGGAGTTTCTAGCTATGAAGCTCAGGCTACCCCTTTTTGGGCCGTGAGTAACTAAGTTTAACTAAGAGTAAGCGTTAGTGCTTTATCTCACCGGAACGCCATGGCCACGTATTTCTTCCAACGCCTCCATTCTACAAACTAAAAATAAAATGCATTTATTTACAAGAAACATGAGTAAAATGGTTGACAAATAAATTATATACGTGCTTTACATGTTCTGCCGAACACGGGCGTGTAAATATTAAGTTGTAATATGGTTATGTATATGTAATATGTATTACGTTGTAACAAGCCGAGAGAATCGACTGGCCAGAAACTGGCTACTCCGTATGGCATCCGAAAGAAGCCAGAGGTAGCCATGGCTACGTAGCCGGCGACGTGGCCATGGCGTGCCGGTGAGGCAGGGCACTTAGTTTCGTAGTAGAAAAGTTTAACGCCTAACAATGTTAGTGTGGCAATAGTATAAGGTATTCCTAATTTGCTAGACACAGGTAAACTTCTCACAGCCCATATATGTCCCCACAAGGGGCTCGAGACTAGCCTAAACAGGGCGATTTGGCCATAGTCCACCACGCTGGCCAATTGCGGGTTGGCAGACTAACGACTACTACCGTAATAGTAGCCGGGAACGACGGCTTAACGTGCCCTCCGAAGCACGGAATCATCTTAATTTTCGGATAATCAGGCGATTTAAGCCTGCAATATCCTTCGAGACTGGGCCTGATCTAACAAATTAAATTTGTAAGGTTACCACCCCTCAGGAATCGAACCCGAGACCTCCGTACTTTAAACCAAGCGCTTAACCGCTAGACCACGGAGGCAGTCTTAACCGCTAGACCACGGAGGCAGTAAACTATAGTCCGCAAATTGAAACTGAAATTTTGCAGTCGTGTTGTTTCGTGACAACTACACATCTTTTTTGTGAGGTAAGTTAAAAATAACTTGATAGCAGTTACTCACGGCCCAAAAAGGGGTAGCCAGAGCTTCAGAGCTAGAAACTCCTCAGCCACATTTGGATGTTGATAGGGGACAAAATGGTAGAAATAAAGTATCGTTGGTGATGGGTCTCCAACCGCCGCGTCGCCAAAAAAACACTTAAAAAGCACTCTTATGACACCTGTGGATAGAAAGGGGTAGTAACGTTCTAACCCAGCACTGAAGTAGTAACACACAATTATTATAGTCGGAAGTAGTTATGTGAATCACTCAGTGAACGAAACGTGCGTGCTGTTATGTTAGAAGTAGATACAGAAGTATTAGTACCTCTAGCACCTTTTCAGGGATATATAGCGTGAATGTCAACTTGAGATGAAATATAATTTATATGCATGTATTTATATTTGTATTTTATCGAATTAAATATATCGTCGAGTTAGTATCCCGCAATACAAGTCTTACTTAGTTTGGGGCCAACTTGATCTGTGTAATATGTCCATACACATTTTTTTTAAATGTAATGTACTTACAGACATAATAACGATGAGACAGGTCGGTATATAAGTGTTGAAGAGATGGTATCCGAGACGCCTTTTCAGCTTGAAGATTACTTCCAGGCATGTAAAGTTACCTGAAAATTTCACAGTTTAAATTTTGAGATTTGAGATTTGAAAAGAAAACCTCTGCAGCGAATTGCATACTCATTGGATTTTTACAAATAACAAACATACATACATATACTCATGGCTGTAATTCCCTAGAAGGGGTAGCCAGAGCCAAGGAATTATAAACTACCTCAGCCACTTTTGGAAGTTGAGTGGGGAAAAGATACTAAAATAAAGGTTTTTGGTGATGGGTCTCCAACCGCATCGCCCGAAAATCCAATAAAACGCCCCAATACCCTTAGTCGCTTCTTACGAAACCCATGGGTAGAAAGGGGTAGCGACATTCTAAGCCGGCACTACACGGCAAATAAGTAAAAGATAAATAAAGGAAAGAAAAATTTCGACACCGGCGGGGTTTGAATTTGCGACCTCTTATCTTTTATTTAATAGTAATAAAAAAAAGTAAAAGAGTAAAAATACGTTTATTAAAAGAAATACAGCATTGTCGATTTACAGGGGTTCCCAAACTAGGCACAGCCTGTCTCTTGGGAAACCAATTAAATAAATTATTATGATATAATCTGCGCTTTAGATATAAACGAGTAATAAAAAAAAACAAAACAAAACAACAGGAGTAAAAACAATAATAATTAAGAGTTATCCATGGTAAGAAGTGACGTAAGACATAATTAAATGAATAATAATAATAATGTAAATACTGTAAAATAAAATAAAATAATATAAAAGAATCAAATTTATAATTAGAATTAAAAATAATGTAAAAAAATAATAATACCTTGTTGATGTGTTAGTGATAGTGAGTTAGTTAGTAATGGTGTGTAAGATGTGACTGTTATAATTGTAAATATTCATAAATACGGTATGAAAATACATATGACCTACATAAATTTTTATGGCATATAAATTTGTCATACTATCGTGTTTATTAGTAGATGTTATATAGTAAATTATCATGTTAAATTGTTATTATTGACTCTGTACTCTCGTAATCCATGGAACTTAACCATTTCGTCAACTTAGATTTAAGTATAGCTAAAGAGTCTTCTTTTTGAATACTACAATTTTTAACTGCTTTATTGTATATGTGAGCGTATGCAAAACTCCCGATGCGTTTGGCCAAGTTAGTACTTACGATAGGCATAACAAATTGATGAACCCGATTCGATTTAAGCAAATTAAATTCAGTTGGTTTTCCTACGTTTTTGTGCATGGTAAGGCATATTTTTTGAAAATAGAGCTGTCTTACCGTGAGAATTTCGGATTCCTTGTACAGTTCATCCGTAGGGTGGGTCATGGGTTTGCGGTACATTGTCTTCAGCAATGCTCTTTGCGCCCTCTCCAGTTGAATGAGTACAGATTTAGCTGCGCCTCCCCAGACCTCTATGCAATAGTTAAGCAAGGATTGGCACAGTGCATAATAGACTTGCTTCATAATTTGTATGTCTGCAGAACCTCGGAGGAGTTTCATGACCCCTGTAAGGCTCCTGATTCGTTTGGAGAGTTTACTTATGTGAGCCTCGAAAGTAAGACGTTCGTCCATAATGAGACCCAAGTATCTAATTTTTTTTGGTGTTTTTAATAATGCCCCGCATGAGGTTTGCATGTTAAAAACATTCAAATCATTAGATTTTTATTCGATAAAAGTATTTTTTTTCAAAAATTAGTCATAAATTAATGGTACACACTCTGGCTGCCTATGTAAATGCCTTCTGCTGCCTATTTTAATGCGGAGATCACAAATAACAAAACATTTTATGAACTCAAAATTAATAATTTGTATTTAATAAGTATCGTCACTTTTTATAAATATTATAGGTTTGTGGTTATTATATGAGTTTTATTTATGGTTTTTGTCGTATATTTTTATTGATAAATAACGAAATGAAAGTTTTGGTATGTTTTTACCTGTAGAATACACCTGTGTGCAGTCCGCAGTCCTATTCTGTACAAGTTCGAGTTGCAGCATTTTGATGGTAATGTTATTCTTTGCTTTTCATGATGATAATAATAAAAAGTATAGATGTAGGTATAAGGTTATTTTATCAATTTAGTTTTTTTATTATTTATTCATTATAAAGAAAGTTACATTTTACAATAATTATTCAGTGGTAACTTAATCCTCTTCTAATATTTAATTGTGACCACCGTCTCCCGCTCTTACATTGCTAATGACAGTTGACTGTATCGCGTCTTTGCGGCGTTTTCTATTTATATCCAATACCATTTAACTCAAAATTTCAAAGTTTTACCTGTAGAATACACCTGTGTGCAGTCCGCAGTCCTATTCTGTACAAGTTCGAGTTGCGGCAACTCGATGTGTTCGTCCACGACCAGCGGCACATCTGGGTCCCACTGGAATATCAGGTCGTCTGTTGTGTGGGATACTGGAAATGTAGATTTGATTTGATTAAAATATAAAACGAAATAATTTACAGAAGAAATAATTACACAAGGTTTTGCAAAAAAGTACAATTGGCAGGCTACCACTAAAAATAACATCTGTTTGAACTTATCAAAGTGTTACATACATAGATATACTCACGGTCATAAATCCCAAAAAGGGGTAGCCAGAGCTGCAGAGTTTGAAACCCTCTACTCAGCCACATTCGGAAGTTGGTAGGGACAAGATGGCAGAAACAAAGTATCGTTGGTTCCACCGATATCCAAAAAACCACTTAAAAAAGCCCCAGTCCCATAGTCGCCTCTTAAAACACCCGTGGGTAGAAAGGGGTAGTGAGTGACATTTTAAGTCGGCACTAAACTAAAGTGTTAAATAAATAAAATGAAACAGGTTTCCAACCCTCACCTTAATTTCTCTTGCCATTTCCCTCACTGTTAATAAATTACATGTACATTACATTACTTTACAAATAAACGACATTACGAAAGACACATTTATATGAACAAATCAAAAGAATAATCTAAATATTTGCAACAATATTTCTTTATAACCTTGATAGCAGTGGAAATACCACTACTGCTAACGTAAAATTTTAGGTTTGAATCCTGAATTAGGTCGCACCAATAAGTTTTTTCCGACGTCATATGCAAAATTTATTTTATTATTATTATCTTTTTCACTGGCCTAGATTCATTTTATTAAGTTTTGTAACTCATAGTAGTCAAAGATGAGGAAACAAGTTCTTGTATGTAGTCATGTAGTCAACATAATGCCAGCATATTCGTGCAAAGTGGTGATAGTAGGCTTGCATATTATGACCTGAATTCACAGTCACAGTCCAAAATCACCACGTGACATTAAATTATTACTAGTGGGTAACCCTGGCGCGATAAACTGAGTTTATTTTGAAACTCTTCAACCAATCACAGCGCATCTCTGATCGACTAAAGTTTGCGCGCTCTTATGACACTCAAGCAAAGTCTATGGGCCAAAAGCGAAACTTTGAAATACTGTAACAATTAACTTAATCCAGTTGCATCAGATGTATGAATTGTGTGCACACCACGGCCGCGAACTGTACAAAACGATACCTGAACCAAATTTCTAGCTTAACTCATCGCGTCACAGGCTTCCGGGCAAGAAAGAGTCTTACAGAAATAATATATAACTAGTGGGTAACCCTGGCGCGACTACGTCGCGTCCAATAAAATGAGTTTATTTTAAAATTTTCCGACCAATCACAGCGCAGCTCTGATTACATGGCACTGCTTGAAAGTTTAGTTTTGAGTTTTTTTTAGATCCACCTAGTTTTCTATACTCATGGTTAATATCAAAAGGGATAGTCGGAACCCCCTTTTGGAGATGACTTTTGATTGTAAATTAAAGGCTAATTAAAGAAAAATGCATTAATGTAACGATGATCCCTATATTTTAAATCTTTTTGTTCATGAAAACCTCATGTGGGGATTATTACTAATAAATAAAGGAAAGTAAAATTTCGACACAGGCGGGAATCGAACCCGCGACCTCGGGTATACGCCCCCGTCGCTCTGCCAATTGAGCTACCGAGTCAATGGCAGCCAGCACGAAATTCTTCTATCCTTTATTTCTTTTACACGTTTAAGTAGTGTTTGCGTTTCCTACCTCCGAATTTTGACTAATTCCGAGGTCGCGGGTTCGATTCCCGCCTGTGTCGAAATTGTTTCTTTTCTTTAGTTATTCTTTATTTATTAGTAATGACCCCTATATTGCCGATAGATAAATAAATAAGCTGTCCGTGATTTTTTTATGGCATATCTTATACATACCCTTACTAACTTATATAACGCCCATTACTCCCATTGGGGTAGGTAGAGACTATTGATTGTCACTTTGCAGAATCCTGACAAATCTCTCTGGCTTCGCTCACAATGATTATTTTTCTCATACATATTCTTTCATTCTTTTCACAAAGGGCTTTCGCCCTTGTTAAATCGTTTTTAATTTTATTTTCAAACTATTTTTACGCAGCTAGCCAATCAGATCAATCATGTTATTATCTTTGTAAAAACTCATCTCATTTAATATAGTAACTTACATGCCTTACGATAAATACTATCTCTGCTTACCCATATACATTTTGTTTGACAAAATAGCAAACAATTTGTAGTAACGGCGAATAACTTTTCTAAGCGCTTAACCACTTTCCTGTCCCACATTTCCCAATATCATTGTAACCCTAGTTTCGGCCACACAACCCACTAAGCATTGCGAGAAACACATAAGTACAACATCGATTGTTAGAGGGTTGAACATAAAACAGTCACAAAAGCGTATTTCGTATACAATTTCATACCAAAAAGGACACATCTACTGAAACTCTTAACATTTGCGTGAAGTGCTCTCCATGTCTCGTTAACTTCCATTGTGGCACAGACAAGGATAAGAGGGTGACCATCATTTGCGTGGTTTTGAGAAAAAAATATAGGTCAATACACAGTCTCAATTGGATTTAAGTGTTCGCTAATCTAGAGTTTGCCTATATTTATGCTTAGTCTTGTTTCGTGATATTAGGTTATTGCAATAAAGATTAATGATGGAACAAATAACAGTTCAGATAATTTTTTAAATGGAGTAGTATTTCTAAAATATTTTAAATAATGTATTAAATGCAAAACACGGAATTCAGACAAGAGACTTTTATACAATTTCATTTAAGCACTCAAAGTGTTTTTTCAATATTTTGACGAAATCTTTAGGTAAACGATCAAGTGCTCAGCCATTTTTACTTTTTTTTTTAATATAATGATGTTTAATAGAAACGATGGGTGTAAATAAGCGTGTCCGTAAATTTCCTGATAAATAACTAAAATGGGAATTACAGGAACTGACTTTACTTCATGTTTTATTCAAGTTTAATTAAACGTTTCACTCATATTTCCAAAAGTGGCTGAGGTATTTCTAAATCCTTAGCTCTGGCTACCCCTTCTAGGGATTGATAGCCGTGAGAATATGTATGTATTTATGTAATTAAACGTGTTGGTATTAGAACTAGGAAGATACTTTTAAAATTATGATATTTGAAAGCTGATGAGAAGATATATATAATTATATTTTTTTGTTCATGAAAACCTCATGTGGGGATTATTTCTACTAAAAGTGAGGTCGTAGGTTCGACTGCTAGTGTCAAAATTTTTATTTCCTTTATTTATTAGATGTAGATATATTTTGTTCATGTTATATTCTACTATAAACACAATTTGACACAGGTACATCGACGTCCAATTATTACTTAATTAATCGCAGATACGTGTTCAAAAACGACAGAAGCATTAAGTATTGCACAAGATTTATTAAAATACATAGTAGTACGAACACTTCATTTCATGGCAGAACATGTAAACACGTAAATAATTTATTTATCAACCATTCTACTCATGCTTCTTGTAAACAAATGAATTTCATTTTATTTTTCTTCTTATTTTTAACATCTTGTCTAGTATCATAAAAACAGAATTCCTTACGCTTTCCTCCAAGGAAAATCCATTGACAATATTCTGAGATCCTTCAGCATCAAATTCACACAAAACCATTCATCCATGATCAAAAACCCTCATTTCTTGTTAATCCACTCAGAGGGAAAAAACCAATGTCTTTGATGTCCGAAATATTCGTCATCAAGGACACCCTAGTGCGGTCCTGCTTGGCACTTAAGAGTGCCAAGGTGCTGAGTATGCCGACACGAGCGTTTTGTTCACGGAACGTCTAATTATGATGCCACTTGATTCTAGTGCCTCGGGGTAAAAATAGGAATAATAGTAGGAGCTAAGAGTGATTTCTACTAGATGATTTTATTCGATCTGACGTGTTTGTTATGTATATTTTTATTAATTTCGTATTTGTGTGTATTTGAAGTATGTAAGTAGCTGTGTAATATAGGCTTATAATAGTACAGGCTCATTTATTTCCTTAAGAGCTTATTCCATTTGTCTGAATGAAGACGTCTGAAAGCCACAGAATCTGAATTCAGACTAGTGGAATAACGTTCAGAACGCTAGAACTGAAATTTGTGTAGTGGAATAACAAGCGTCTGCGGCAGTAACTTCGAAGAACGTCTGAATTCAGCAACGACAAAGTGTAATGGAATAAGCTCTTTAGATGCCGTAAGAGGCAAAGTAGGGTACTGTGGCATTTAATGTGATTGTTGGGCGTCCCAGCCGGAGTCCCATCACCAAGAAACTTTATTTAACTATCTTTTACCCTTTCAACTTCAAAGAGTGGTCCATAATATTTAATTCTGTAGTTACAGCATCCCTTTACAGTATTTATAGCCGTGAGTCCATGTGTGTATTATAAGTATGATCTTTGGTTACTCGAAAGTGTAGATTGCTGTGTAGTGTCTGCTTAGAATTTGCTGTGTAGTGTCGGCTTAGAATAGCACTACCCCATTTCTTCCGGTGGGTGTACGTAAGAGGCAACTAACGGTAGGGCCATTTTAAGGGATTTTTTGGGCGATGCGATTGGAGACCCATCACCAACAACCTTTATTTTACCATCTTTTCCCCACGCAACTTCCAAAAGTGCCCGAGGAATTTCTAATTCCTTAGATCTGGCTACCCCATCTAGGGATTTATAGCCGTGAGTATATGTATGTACTTTTGTATGAATAAGGACAGTATAAGCAACACTACACTCTTTGAAATAGTTTATATAAGTAGGTATAAGTAATATATCGAGTTTATTCTAAAATTATAAGTACTTATATATTATTCGTATAAAATGGCTATAAGCCCGTCCCTAAGTTAAATATACATACATACATATACTCACGGTCATAAAACCCAAAAAGAGATAGCCAGAGGAGCTAAAAACGCCTCAGCCACATTTGGAAGTTGATAGGGAAAAAAAACCCGACATCCGTGGGTAGAAAGGGATAGTGACATTCTACAACGCTTAACGTGGGTCGTATACCTTCGGAAGTGTCGGAGACACACGTATAAATAAGACTACTGAAGTTTTTTTTTTAACTTAAGTTTCAACGTCCATAAGACAGGGGGTAAGATCGCCAATTTGTAGAAATTTAATGTCATGTGACCATGTACATCTCAACACAGCCATGTGTACTTCTCACGATGTTTTCCCTCACCGTTAACAATTAACCTGCTTAAATTAACCATTATATATGGACTAAGCCAAACATCGGTGTGGGCCTAACTCTAGATTTCAACCCACGACTATACAGTTCTCCAAAATTAATAATACATACATACATATACTCACGGCTATAAATTCCTAGAAGGGGTAGCCAGAGCTAAGGAATCAGAAATTCCTCAGCCACTTTTGGAAGTTGAGTGGGGAAAAGATGGTAAAATAAAGGTTGTTGGTGATGGGTATCCAACCGCATCGCCCAAAAATCCCTTAGAAGCCCCAATACCGTTAGTCGCCTCTTACGTAAACCCACCGGAAGACATGGGGTAGTGCTATTCTAAGCTGACACTACACAGCTTTTAGAAAGAGAGGCGGTTTTCTACCTTCTGCGCTATCAACGTTGTTAGGTAGAAACATATACAAATACAATAAAAAATTAATAATGTGCATAGAAATTTTCGTCACTATTCGGCGGCGCTATGTATATAGAGAGGTTAAGTGCATGTCATAATTTATCAGTAACGGAATTTGATTCGATGATTCCATGTCGATTTTCGTACGTATTTTTTTTGTACGTAAATATGTATAAAATAATTTTGTTCATGTCGGTTGATCAAGAAATTATCCATTTTCCAAAATCGTAAATACTTTAGCCGCCATTTGTGATTCCTCAGTAATAATATTTTTTTGGAAAACATGGTTGGTAATTTAATGATCAGTATTTTTTATAACTTAATCCAGAGCCGTGTAGTGCCGGCTTAGAATGTCGCTACCCCTTTCTACCCACGGGTGTCGTAAGAGGCGACTAAGGGTATTGGGGCTTTTATATTGGATTTTTGGGCGATGCGGTTGGAGACCCATCACCAAAAACCTTTATTTTACCGCCTTTTCCCCACTCAACTTCCAAAAGTGGCTGAGGAATTTATAATTCCTTGGCTCTGGCTACCCCTTCTTGGGAATTATAGCCGTGAGTATATGTGTATGTGTCGTAAGATACTATAAAATATTATCAACCGAATACTTTAAGCACTAGTATTATAATGTCGTAATCTGCAAATATCCTCGTGTGTGGGTTTTTTATGATTTTATTTATATACTTATGGTTGGTGTGTATTTGTATATGGTTCTACCTAACAACGTTGATAGCGCAGTAGGTAGAAAACCGCCTGTCTTTCTAAAAGCCGTGGGTTCGAGCTCTGAATCGGCCTGCTCCTATAGAATAGAATAGAATAGTATAACTCTTTATTGCACATCAAACACAAATTTACAAAAATAATAATATGATCAAACAGTTTACAGTGAGGTATTTACAATTGGCGGTCTTATCGCTAAAAGCGATCTCTTCCAGACAACCTTTGGAAGGTGAGATCGATAAATTAATTATTTGGTTAGATGCACAAAACAAGGCCAAAAAAACATAATAATCTATTAACCTTACTTAAAACTAACTTATTTAATTTAAATAACAATATAAATATTAATCATACAAAATAATATAGATATTTAACAAATATGAACACATACATAAATAACTACATACTTTTCGTATTCCACCTACTTCGGTCTTAAAAACCTCTAAACACAAATCTTAAAACGCTGCTAAAAAGCCTTAATGTTCTCGATATTGGTTAAGTTAAAGTCTCAACGCACTTGTAAACGTATGTTTAAAAATAAGGCCCTATCAAGAAAGTTAACATCGTCAAACGATAAGAAAATCAATGCTTAAGCACCCCGTAAAATATAGGACAAGAGTATCTGAGTGGCTCTCCGTTTCTCTCCATTGGTAGACTCGCAGTATCAGCATGTTTCTATCGAGATGTTTACGAGGGTTCAAATCTCAAGTGATTACGACAAAAATATACGGTTGTCTTACTTTTAAGGGTGAGACAGTACGAAAAAGGAAATAATGGATTTTTTGGAAATGTTGGTTGGCCGTCTAGTTCGGATATCTACAAACGCATACCATAGAGGTGATAGTAAACCCATAATATATACTCGTTTACGACCTTCTAGTTTGTAGTACATACATACATATACTCACGGCTATGAATCCCTTGAAAGGGTTGCCAGAGCTGAGGAATCAGAAATTCTTCAGCCACTTTTGGAAGTTGCGAGGGGAAAAGATGGTGAAATAAGGGTTGTTGGTGATGGGTCTCCAACCGCATCGCCCAACTAACGCTTAAAAGCCCCAATACCGTTAGTCGCCTCTTACGTACACCCACCGGAAGCAATAGGGTAGTGTTATTCTAAGCCGACACTACACGGCAAGTCTGTAGTCTTAAATTTATAAGCTTCGTATCCTTTAATATTCGAAATAAACCTGCTAAATCTATATGCTTCAATTAAGAAAATCTGTTCGTAAGCAAACATTCCAGTCTAAGCTAATGACTAAACACTTTAGTACTACAACCATTTTATCATAGTTTTGTTAGGATGCTTTTACACAAACATACATATACTCACGGCTATAAATCCCTTAACGGGGTAGCCAGAGCTTTGGAATGAGAACTTCCTCAGCCACTTTTGGAAGTTGATTGGGGAAAAGGTGATAATAATAAATAAATGTTTTTGGTGACGGGTCTCCAACCACATCGCCCAAAAATCACTTAAGAAGCCCCTATACCCTTAGTCGCCTCTTACGATCACCCACGGGTAGAAATGGGGTAGTGTTATTCTAAGCCGACACTACACGGCAAACGGCATGCTTTTACACGTAAAGATTAAATCGAACCAATCGAAATCGTAGCTTAGTAACCTAGAAAAGAGTATATCTATGAAACTGAGGCATAATTTTAACCTATTTGAAATAATATAAGATTTGTACTCACAACTCTCCATTTGCAATTTGCATTCTTGAGTATCGTGAGGGTAGATCAAGAAATTCATAGCGCAAGACAGCCGTAGCGTCAATTTCACCATATACAAAATGGTCTTATCTTTGTACAGCCATACGTAGTGGTTTGGTATGGTCATGGTTTGAAATGTGACCGATTTGGCGTTCTTGAAAAAGGAGTCTGGTCTCCACATGTGCTTCAGCCAATCTACTTCCAGGAGTCTGTAACAAAAGTATAATATTACTAGCTGACCCGACAGACTTCGTACTGTCAAATTTGCTTACGACAAAGCTTAAGGCGTTTTTTTAATTAATTTAATAAAACCTCAAAAATGGTAGCCTATGTGTTATTCTGATGTATAAGCTATATTGTGGTAAAGTTTCATTCAAATCCATTCAGTAGTTTTTACGTGAAAGAGTAAGAAACATCCATACATCCATACTTACAAACTATCGCCTTTATAATATTAGTAGGATAATATTCTGATGTATAAGCTATATTGTGGTAAAGTTTCATTCAAATCCATTCAGTAGTTTTTATGTGAAAGAGTAACAAACATCCATACATCCATACTTACAAACTTTCGCCTTTATAATATAATAGGATATCATCACAGACTAAAGATCTTTACTAAATATTTTAATAGCGTATATCTAAGGAGTACTACTAGTATTTCTACAAAGGTTAGAGGGTAGTATTGTTGAGGTGTTTCTGTACGCATTGCTTATTTCTTTTAAATCTTACATACATACATATATATACTCAGAGCTAATAATCCCTAAAAGGGGTAGCCAGAGCTGAGAAATAAAAAATTCCTCAGCCACTTTTGGAAGTTGATTACTCAACTTCCTTACGGAAAATATGGTAGAATAAAGGTGGTTGTTGTTGTTGGTGATGGGTCTCCAACCGCATCGCCCAAAAATCCCTTAAAAAGCCCCAAGTCCGTTAGTCGCCTCTTACGCACACCCACCGGAAGAAATGGGGTAGTGCTATTCTAAGCCGACACTACACAGCTTTTAAATCTTAATTGCTGTATAACTAAAGTTGGTTTTGCAAGACACTATGAGAAGAGATCTAAGATAGTACTATATAACTGACACAAAAAGGATTAGCTAGATATTCGGAAATGCCTACAAGCCTTAGTTACGATTCAGCTTAGCCAATATAATAAAAGACAACTAAAAAGCGGTTAAAAGTAGAGGGTGCTGACACCTGTAAGGTGCTAAGAAACAAGGAAAGACACATTTCTCATCAGTGGTTCGTTAGCACCCTAGCTCGGTTGGCAGAGCGACCGAGGCGTAGACTGGAAGGTCGCAGGTTCGAGTCCTGCTGGTGTCGATGTCGTAGGATGATTTGATGTTAAGGCTTTTTGCAAAAAACCTAGGGATTTTGCGAAAATCCGGATAATCAGACAACGGTTATAATATTTTCTAATCTTACTAGGTTTTTTTGCAAAAAAACTAGTTGGTTTAGTATGACTCTGAAACGAAATGTCAGGTTTTATTAATACTGTACACTGATTGGTCGATTGCATTGCCCCATAAACACGTCATCTCTGATTGGTTGCTAATACGTACTTACTTCATTGTTCCTACCTACCTACATTTAATTTGGTTGTTATTTTAATTTTAGATACAAAAAGTTCCTAAGTATTAAAATAGTATTGTCATTTCCCTTTATAACTCTAGCTATAATACCTCAATACTACAATTTAAAACGTACTTACTTTATTGTTCCTACCTATATTGAAGACGTCCGTGGCCGAGTGGATAGGTGACTAGCTTTTCGGTCTGGAGGTTGCGGGTTTGATCCCCGCTGAGAGCAACATTTATGTGATGAGCATATGTGTATTATATTATACTAAATATATCGCTGAGTTACGGCCGATTTCTGAATTGAGTATTCCAGCTGAGAACAACTTAAGTATCGTTCTGTCGCATTGAAATCTTAACAACTGAATGAGACAAAACGATCCTTAAGTCGTTCTCAGCTTGAATATTCAATTCAGAAACCGGGCGTTAGTATCCCATAATACAAGTGTTACTTAGTTTGGGGTAACTTGACCTGTGTATAAAATAAAGAGTAAAAAAATATATTTAATTCCTAGTATCAAATAAGTATTGTAATTTCTTACCTTTTATAACTCTCGCTATAATATATATCTCAATACCACAATGACGAACCAATCAAAATAAGTGTAGGCGAGCAATCAGAAATCAGCCAATCAGCATTAAAGAAGTACAATATTACTAAACTACCTAGTGTTTTTGCAAAAAACCTAGTAAGATTAGAAAATGTCTAATTATCCGGATTTTTGCAAAATTCCTAGGTTTTTTGCAAAAAACCTAAACATCAAATCATCCTACGACATCGACATTTTTCTTTCCTTAATTGATTATTAGTACTACTAAAAAGCCATACTGTGTGATAGAGTGAGAAATACTGTGATCCGTGAACGAGTAGGTTTGAAAGATGACGTAGTATGCAAGATAGAAAAAGGAATGTTGAGGTGGTTTGGGCACATAGAGAGGATGGATGAAAATAAAGTAGCGAAAGAGATATATAGAGCCAATGTGGATGGGAATGTTAGTAGAGGACGGCCTTGTAAAACGTTTCTTGACCAGATAGAAAACGTTCTTATAAAGGCGGGGGTCCGAAGTGAGAAGAATAAAAGAGCAGGTATGAGAAGAATAATGAATTTAAGGGAACCAAGAGAGGTTTGTCAAGATCGTACTAAGTGGCGATCGATAGTCTCTGCCTACCCCAATGGGAATAATGGGCGTGAGAATAAGTAAGTAAGTAAGTAAAATGCCATAGTCACCTGTATTCTGACGTCATATTTTCAGGCAGTCTCAACCGATTATCTTTCCAAGTTTGAGCAAAGAATATATCTGCTGCGTAAGTCTGAAAAATATGTTTAATTTAGGGAGTATGTCATACACAATCAAAGACCAGACAATCATCTATCCAAACAAGGGTTAAAGTGGCAAGAGTATGGCAAAAGAAGGCCGGGTCGCCCCCGTACCACTTGGAGGCGCTCAGTTGAAAAAGAGGCTGCATCAACTGAACTCAGCTGGAAGGACCTGGAAGCTGCCGCACAAGATCGAGAAAAGTGGAGATCTCTTCCTAGGGCCCTATGTCCCTGATGAGGGATAACAGGAATACATGATGATGTCATACACATCCATGGTTACAGAAACTTAGAATATTTTCAGATAAAGTGTGTGATTAATATGAATGTGAAAATGTGATTAATAATAGCGAATTAAATATGTTAATCACTTTGATTTCTTTATATCAGTCAGATCACTGCATCTGAGTCTTTTAGTAATTTCTAAATTCATTTATGTGGATTATTAAGTAAGGTTGGTAACATACAGCGTGTAGTGTCGGCTTAGAATAACACTACTCCATTTCTACCCGTGGGTGATCGTAAGAGGCAACTAAGGGTATAGGGGCTTAATAAGTGATTTTTGGGCGATGCGGTTGGAGACCAATCACCAACAACCTTTATTTCACCATCTTTTTCCCATGCAACTTCCAAAACTGGCTGAGGAATTTCTAATTCCTTAGCTCTGGCTGCCCCTTCTAGGGGTTAGTAGCCGTGAATATATGTATGTATGTATTTAAATTTCAATGTCTACTTTCACCAAATTTCCTTTCCCCACTCAACTATCTAAAAGTGGCTGAGGAATTTCTAATTCCTTAGCTCTGGTTACCCATTCTAGGGATTCACAGGCGTGAGTATATTTATGTATCTATGTCTACTATCAAATACTTCTTTAACGTGCCGGGAGCATTCGCTTGTAATGTAACGTTACAGATTTCAGCATTACATCAGTGAAGGAGGAGAACCGAGCATTACAATCCTTATTATGATAATATAAATGATTGTATAAATTGTAGTAATTATAAATAATTGTAGGCCGTGTAGTGTCGGCTTAGAATAACACTACCCCATTTTTACCCGTGGGTGATCGTAAGAGGCGACTTTGGACGATGTGGTTGGAAAACCAAAAACATTTCTTCCTACCATCTTTTTCCCAATCAACTTCCAAAAGTGGCTGAGGAATTTCTCATTCCAAAGCTCTGGCTACCCCGTTAAGGGATATTTAGCCGTGAGTATATGTATGTATGTATGTTTGTTTGAATTACACGCAAATGCTCAGTCAGGGAGTTATTATTGTAATAAATAAAAGATGTTATTAAAGGAAAGAAAAATTTCGACACTGGCGGGGATCGAACCCGCGACCGAATTAGTTAAAAATTCGGAGGTAGGAAACGCAAACACTACTTGAACGTGTAAAAAAGAAACAAAGGATAGAGAAATTTCGCGCTGGATGCCAACTGACACTGTAGCTCAGTTGGCAGAGCGACGGGGCGTATACCCGAAGGTCGCGGGTTCGATCCCCGCCAGTGTCGAAATTTTTCTTTCCTTTAATAACATCTTTTATTTATGAGGAATAATCCCCACATGAGGAATTCATGTCAAAAAACATTAAATTAGTTATTATTGTAATGTAATGCTCAATGATGAATCTATAATATTACAGTACACGTGAATGCTCCCGGTGAGGAAGCATCTTTAGCAATTACATACATACATATACTCACGGCTATAAATCCCTAGAAGGGATAGCCAGACCTAAGGAATTCGAAATTCCTCAGCCACGTTTGGAAAGTTGAGTGGGGAAAAGATGGTAAAATAAAGGTTGTTGGTGATGGGTCTCCAACCGCATCGCCCAAAAATCCCTTAAAAACCCCGATACCGTTAGTCGCCTATAACGTACGCCCACCGGAAGAAATGGGGTAGTGCTATTCTAAGCCGACACTACACAGCAATTATGAAAGGTAATTTCAATACATCACCATAGAATTCTCATCAATAGAGTCCAAGCCCATGACAGTGACATGAAAGAACACTACAGTAGGCTGGTCGTTCTTCTTTGGAGGCCTCATCTTGTCGTACAGCCGAGGGTCTTCAGGCAGTAGGTCTTGAAAGGTGAGCAGGGTGGACCTGGTTGTAAAACACAACAATTAAATATATGGATATACTCAAGGCTATAAATCCCTAGAAGGTGTAGCTAGAGTTTCAGAATAAAATGGTCCAAAAATCAATTAAATAAACCCTATAACCTAAGTCGCCTCTTACGAACAACCATGGGAGGAAATGGGATAGTGCTATTCTAAACCAATACTACACAACAAACACAATAGTTACATACATACATATACTCACGGCTATAAATCCCTTGAAGGGGTAGCCAAAGCTAATTAGAAATTCCTAAGCGACTTTTGGAAGTTGCGTGAGGAAAAGATAGTGAAATAAAGGTTATTGGTGATGTGTCTCCAACCGCACTGCCCAAATATCCCTTAAGAGCCCCAATACCGTTTGTCGCCTCTTACGTACACCCACCGGAAGAAATCGGGAAGTGATTTTCTAAGCCGACACGACACAAGTTTCCCCTTTAACGCTGTGAGTATACGTATGTATTTGTAGACCGCGCAACTTTGCCTAGAGATAAAAATAAGTGCTGTGTAGTGTCGGCTTAGAATAGCACTACCCCATTTCTTCCGGTGGGTGTACGTAAGAGGCGACTAACGGTATTGAGGCTTTTAAGGGATTTTTGGGCGATGCGGTTGGACACCCATCACCAACAACCTTTATTTTAACATCATTACTTTCCAAATGTGGCGGACGAATTTTTTATTCCTTAGCTCTGGCTACCCCTTTTAGGGATTTATAGCCGTGAGTATATGTATGTATGTATAAAATTAAGTAAATATAAGCATAATTTATGTTTCTATTCAAACTCATCCGTTTTTGCAACAATTGGCCTAGACCTCGCTTTTATAACATACCCTTTTAATATTATAAATCGATAAAGGACATCAAACTAAACAACTTTGCCCATGGAATGCCTATCTAAAATATTGTAATTTTCAAAATAAAATAATAATAAAAAATTGTCGTACCTAGTTCAAACTGAGAATGTATAGAATGAGATTCCTGGCTTCAGTGAAAATAAGAAATAAAAAAAACATTTGATCTATGGTGTAAACAAAATCATAACTCTTTTCGGTATTTTCCAGTTCAATCGCTCGCTTACCGGTTTATTTTCATGATATTATTTTTCAACGACGGTGAATAGAACTGGAAAATACCGAAAGAAGTAATATTTTTGTTTACAGAGCGAATAGCATAGATCAAATGTTTTTTTTTATTTTTTATTTTCACTGAAGCAAGGAATCTCATTCTATACATTCTCAGTTTGAACTAGGTACGACAATTTTTAATTATTATTTTATTTTGAAAATTACAATATTTTATATAGGCATTCCATGGGCAAAGTTGTTTGGTTTGATGTCCTTTATCGATTTATAATATAAAAAGGGTATGTTATAAAAGCGAGGTCTAGGCCAATTGTGTTTGCTGCTCCACTCCTACTGGTTCTAGCAAATGATATTTAGCCTAAGGGATGTGGTTTTCAATCCCCTTAAATAAGTTATAAATGGTATAAACTTTTTCTATAAGTCAACCATTATAATACGCTGATATTATTTATATTTTCTGTCATTTCTATTTATGTCATGTGTGTGTTATATGTTAAGACCGTGATAGCCCAGTGGGTAGAACACTCGGTTATCGTGCAAACGACTAGTGTTCAAATCCTGGGTGGGGCCTACACCAATTTGTCTTTTCTAAAGACATATGTGTGGTAAATTTATCATGGTTGTTAACGGTGAGGGAAAACATCGTGAGAAAACCCACATGGCTGAGTTGTACTTAGTCATGTGACAGTGTATTCGTACAAAACGGCGATAGGCCTGCCCCCTATCACGTGAGTACACTGTCCATGCAAAACGTGGGTACTCTTAATACCAGGTGAAAAAGTCACGTGATGTTCAGAAGTATTAGTACCTCTGCCAACCCCTTCGGGGATATTCGGCGTGAACGTTTATGTTATGTTATGTTATTATGAGTTATATTTTTTTTGATATTTAAATTGATTTAGTTTTCCATTTTCATTCGGTAGATTAAGACAAAAAAAAACTCATGTCTACTTGATACTTCCACGCCACCGTAAATCCTTTTCCTCGGGGCTTTTCTTATAATATAGTGTGGTAGTGTTATTCTAAGTCTTCACTACACAGCTAATATACATACAGTATATTCTAAATATATAATACTTAATAGAACTTATATTAATATTAGCATATTACACTAAAAGCTGATATTAAAATTTCATTATGTGATCCAATTCCGTGTATAAATATTTAAATAGCAAACATGGTTTTGATGAACGTTATGTCATGTGACATTCGTATATTGTCACATTAAATATTCAACAATCCTTCTTGTTCCATATTGTTTCCAATTCACAATGCGCGTATTTTTAGCTCTTATTTGTCAGCTCCATTTTGGGTCTTTTGAGCCAAATATAAGGATTTTTATTATTCAATAACTGGTATCCCTGTGGTTTAACCCAAGTATAGGAATAATTTCTATACTCACGGCTATAACGGTATTTATAACTTCAGAATTAGAAACTCTTTACCAGTATTGAACTCATGACAGTTGGAATGGAAAATCTAAACTTTAAACTGAAAAATTACTCAGAGTCTCACGTAAACCAAATGAAAAAGCCATTCACGGCCATAAATCCCAAATAGGGGTAGCCAGAGCTTCTGAGCTAGAAACTCCTCAGCCACATTTGGAAGTTGATTGGGGAGAAGATGGTAGAAATAAAGAATATATGATAAAAACACAGAAACAATATTTTTTATGACAGTCCTGAAATCATTTTGCCTACGAGAAAAGTTTTAATATTGAGAATATAACGGAACATGTTTCGTCGGGATCGTATAAAATGGCATTTAATAGTTAACATAAACATATACTCACGGCCAATAATCCCAAAAAAGGGTAGCCAGAGCTTCAGAGCTGAAAACTCCTCAGTCGGAAATGGATGGGGGACAAGATGGTAGAAATTATGTATTGGTGGTGGATTTCCAACCGCATCGCCCAAAACCCACCTAAAAAAGCGCATACCCTTAGTCGCCTCTCATGACACGCGTGGGTAGAAAGGGGTAGTGATATTCTAAGCTGGCACTACACGGCACATATTACAAGGAGTTTAAAAAAAAGACTAGGATATTTGGATGATTTATTTCCCCATCTTTTCCCCACGCAACTTCCTAAAGTGGCTGAGGAGTTTATAATTCCTTAGCTCTTGCTACCCCTTCTAGGGATTTACAGCCGTGAGTATATTTATGTATGTAAGGATGGGATAATCGTTGCAGAACCGCTTTTTAAGAGATGCGATTAACAGGATTGGTGGCTTCCGCATCTGATAAATTGTTAAAGAACGTTATTTGATAATTGGAAGTAATATAATCATGAGTTTAAATTCTGAGTCAGACATGTTTTTTTTTCAGTCCATTGTGTACTTAATTTATCATGGTTGCTAACGGTGAGGGATAACGTCCTGAGGAAGCACGCATAGCTGAGTTGTACTTATTTTCCGTTTTAGTTTTACGTATTTGTTATACGAGTATTAACGTTTCTGTTTTATTTTTTATAATTCCGTAAACCTTATTTTGTTATCAAAAGTATGCATAGAAGATATTTATAACTATACTATTACTACACACACTGTCACATGACTAAGTACAACTCAGTCATGTGTGTTTCCTCACGATGTTTTCCCTCACCGTTAACAACCATGATAAATTAACCACACATATGTCTTTAGAAAAGACAAATTGGTGTAGGCCCGACCCGGGATTTGAACACTAGTTGCTTGCACGTTAACCGGTGTTCTACCCATTGAGCTATCACGTCGTCTTCGTACAAAACGGTGATAGGCCTGCCCCTTATCACGTGAGTACACTGTCCATGCAAAACGTGGGTACTCTGAACACCAGGTGACAAAGTCACGTTATGTACAGAAGTATTAGAACCTCTGCCAACCCCTTCGGGGATATTCGGCGTGAACGTTTATGTTATGTTATGTTACTATTACTACTATTTAAAAATTATATCGAGATTATGAAGAGGTTAAATATTTTTTTTTTGGTCCATCACATATGCTAGAGTGAAATGATTTGTATAAAAATAGAGTCAATAAATTTATTAATTACACTAACTTAACTACCAAAAGAGCCAAGAATTACAAATTACGATGTATTTATACAGAAAAAAAAAAACATTAAGGTCATAAAAACATTTCTCAGACAGCCATTTTTTTAATTCACGTATGAATATACTCAGTCTTGGTAGTTTGGATTCTCTTTGTATCTTATATTTTATCTTATTGTCAAAGTATCTTTTCCCCCATCAACTTCCAAAAGTGGCTGAGGAATTTCTCATTCCAAAGCTCTGGCTACCCGTTAAGGGATTTATAGCCGTGAGTATATGTATGTATGTATGTCAAAGTACATTGTAGTACCGTGGAGATGGCCTCCTCTTGTGTTTTAAATAAAAATGTAATATCAGGCGTTATATGAAGTGAACACTTGTAAGGATGGCCAAATAAATGAACATTTTTGTTAGGTTCCCAACCACATCACCTTATCACTTTAAAAGTCACTGTTGTAAAAAACCCGTGATTCATACATATAATCACTTCGTTAGTTCATATAGGGGTAGACAGAGGCTATCGTTCGCCACTTTGTGAAATCCTGCCACACCCCTTGAACTTATTCTACATTCATCAATCTTACCATCTTTTATTCTTCAACCTACGGAAGATGATAAGTAAGGGCTTCGCACGGATGATGTTATACATTTTGACTGATTACCCCTTATGATATTTAGCATAATGATATACATCCTGTGTAGTATTGCTGTGTAGTGTCGGCTTAGAATAACACTACCCCATTTCTACCCGTGGGTGATCGTAAGAGGCGACTAAGAGTATAAGGGCTTTTCAAGTGACTTATGGGCGATGTGGTTTGAGATATGTCACCAAAAACATTTATTATTACCATCTTTTCCCCACTCAACTTCCAAAAGTGGCTGAGGAATTTCTCATTCCAAAGCTCTGGCTACCCCGTTAAGGGAATTATAGCTGTGAGTATATGTATGTATGTATGTATGATATATATAGTATGTCCTTTTCCAGGTTCTAAGCTACCTCCCCATTAATATCAGCTTAATCGGTTCTGTCATTCGTTAGTTATAAATAAAGTAACTAACACCACTTTCTTTTATATATATAGATTAAGGGCGTCCCACGAAAAAGTGAGAACCTTGAAACGGCATTTGGGCTTCCCCCTGCCGTTTCCTCACCTTTAATAGAACTCGTAAAACAAGCCATCTATTAGCAACTATGATAACTATAGATTATAGCGATATAGATGTAGATATAGCGCCATCTACCAAAACAGTCTCGTACTACGTTGTACGATCGGCGCGGCGTATTGATATATGTGTTAATTATGTTTCGCTAAGTGAATATTGTTATAAAAATAAAACAAATACTTCAACAGTACAATAACTTTATTTCCACAAAACTTATTTCTTGATACCTTTGGAATATAGCAGGGGAACATGTCGAAAAGAATGTTGACGTTCACGTTCACGTTGTCACGTGACATAGTAAAAGGGGTTTATGTTATTCTTAACCGACACAACAAAGTGTACGTGGATGGCAGTAGAAATGAAGTAACGTGTAATTATATAATAATAATATCTCGACGTCAAAAATCCACATAACATAACATAACATAAACGTTCACGCCGTTTATCCCCGAAGGGGTTGGCAGAGGTACCAATACTCCTGAACTCACATGGCAAGCGCCATCTAGTTTCCAGAGAAGGTACCCACGTTTTGCTGAGACAGTGTACTCACGTGATAGGGGGCAGGCCTATCGCCGTTTTGTACGAATACACTGTCACATGACTAAGTACAACTCAGCCATGTGGGTTTCCTCACGATGTTTTCCCTCACCGTTAGCAACCATGATAAATTAACCACACATATGACTTTAGAAAAGACAAATTGGTGTAGGCCCGTCCCAGGATTGGAACTCACGCCCTTCTGTTTTTCGGGCGGGTGTTCTACCCACTGGACTATCATGTCGCTTCGCAAAAATCCACACTTGAACAAAAAATCGACTCAAATTATAGAACAGGAGTAGGCATTTTTTTCATGAATACTTACTTACTACTGATTCAACATAAGTAAATTATAAAACCCAAATAATTTTCATAAAAATTATCATTTTATTGAGATGGTGCAGAAAGCAAAAGGCAATTCTTAAGGTTCTTTTCAATATTAAAAACTAAGTTATAACTAGGTATTTGTAGGCACAGATTCATGAATACCTGTTTGTAGTTTCTTGTTTGAAGGAGGCTATAAATGTGCGTCTTTTGTACTTGTTCATTTAATTAATTAGAGGTTTGTTCAAAAGTTTTCTTGATTATCTAAATTCACATTTCCCGAAATTTTACGGCTGAAAATATACTTCAACTCATATAAAATAGTTTTTACGCCAAATTGTGCAAGATAGCTATATTAAATAACTTATCCACCGCGACTAAATAACTTAAATAATAAAAGAGACAGAAGTTCGGAATATACCGGACTTAAAAGGGTTATTTATTGTTAAATTAACAGTCTGTTAATATCAGTGCTAATCTTTAATATATTCGAGCACATGCATCGTTCGTTTTACTGTGTTGAAAAAGCATGGCATGGTGATGGTGCTGTTAATCTTTAAATTAATATACTTTTACGTTTTTTTTAAATACAAAAGTAAAGGTGCGTTTAAGAGCACTATTATCACAGTTGATGAGCCTAGTTCAGGTGCATTAGATACAGTAGCCGTGTTCTCCAATGATTTCTCCCTGTCGGTATTGTGGGACGAAAATACACTTTCTTCCATCATCTCAGTTGAACTGAAATTAATTCATAATATATAAGTATAGGCTCAAGTGGGTATGATAACTTTTTCACAATTTATTACAAAATACAAAGTTCAATGAAAGACTAAAAATTTATAAATATCAGCTCCTGGTCTATTTTACTTACTCTGTTAATTGAACTTGGCGAGATGATTGAGGTTCCTGATTTATTGCATATTTCTCATCCCCTTGTAAAGCAATACGTTTTTGGAGCCTAAATCAGAATTAATAGCACATGAATGAAATACAATGGATCAAAATAATTGATCGAAGAACGGTTCGAATACATATATTAAGATAATTATATATTTTTTCTTAAAAAGTAGAAATATGACTAAAGTGGAGAAGTGTAATACACATCATATAAATAAAAAAAACACCCAGATTTGAAAGAAAAGTTAGAAGGTAAGATTATTCACGGAACATAGCTATAGGGTAAAACGTAACAAGCATATTTACAAAACAGAATAAATAGCAGCAGGTATTTTTAATAATGCATTCATCGTGATCCGAAGGAGAAAATAAAAGAATACTTATTTTACGAATAAAAAACAAACTAAAATACTGTCGCAAGGTTGAGGATCGAACTCTGTACCTTCATCACTGAGCGTGAAACGTTTAACGCGTTACACCACTTCGATCTTGGAGCTTAGAGTCGAAATTGACGATTATATTAGGATTGCGAACGAACAATATAATATATGGCAAAACTTTTCGACTATGTTCCGTGCAATATATAAAATATGCCTAAAGTGTTTTATTGGTAGAAAAATTTGTACTTACAATTTTGCATTCATTATCTGAGCCCTCTGTTTAGCGAACCTTTTTTTAATATTTTTTCCCTTTTAGGGATTTATAGCCGTGAGTATGTATGTTGTTCAAAATTTTTTTGTTTAATTGGAAATTTTCGATTTTCTGCACATGTTTGTTTCCTTTATTTAATTTTCCGACGTTATTATAAGGTAAACAATATTTTTAATCTTACTAAAAAGATATGTAAAAACATCACATAAATTTAAAGCAAAAAGATAATAATTGTTTCAGCTGGATTTACAGAACATTAGGATAAAACGAGCGTATTCACAAAACAGAATTATGCGCAGTATTTTTAATCATGCATTTATCATCATAACCGAAACAAAATAATTTTACGAGGAAAGAAATAAACAAAAAGCATGTCCCGGATAGAAGATTTGAACTCACGCCCACATCAACAGCGCATGGCCCCTAATACGTTGGACCATTTCGTACTTACAAAACAGGGTGAAATTAACGATAATATTACGATTGTTATCAAACTTATAATGTAAAGCAAAACAAGCGACTATGTTGCGCACAACCAAAATAAATTATCTAAAAAGCGCGGGAAGCGGCAAGCAGCTCTATTACAGAAAAATTCGACACAAGCTCTGCGCATGAAGGCTAACAGCCATCTGCCGCCCCGTTCTCCGCACAGGGACCCGCTCCAGATTGACATTGAAATTTAGGGTTTTTGCTTTATAACTCCATAATTAGGATGAAAAGACTAAAAATTATTCATACAGATGATAGACTACTCAGTTGTCTACGCAAATATTACGTAATCGATAACATATATGCAGTATTCTGACAGCAATATCAGACTTTACGATAAAAAAGCCCCCCACAAATTATTTTTTTTCTTAGTCGATTATTATTGAAAACGAATGAGAACCGTCATTATTACAGAAAAGATATTGAACTTGAACATATATTTTATTTAGAGTGTGATTGTTTCATTGAGCAGGTTTCATTGAGTTTGAAAACTACCAAAATCAGTGAAATTTTCGAGGGAGGCCCTTAAGATATCCGTGTAGTAAGTGGTCTGGAACAGATCACTTTTTACTTATATTTTAATTTAAGATTTTAATATTGATGTGCAATAAAGAGTTTTCTATTCTATTCTATTTAACGCAGGTTTTCCGGCAACTTATATAACGGACTACAATGATAAGCGGGCAAATGGGTATATGTTTTAATAACATCCTTCCTTCAGCCACTTTTGGAAGTTGATTGGGGAAAAGATGGTAATAATAAATGTTTTCGGTGACGGGTCTCCAACCACATCGCCCAAAAATCACTTAAAAAGCCCCTATACCCTTAGTCACCTGTTACGATCACCCACGGGTAGAAATGGGGTAGTGTTATTCTAAGCCGACACTACACTTTCTTATTCCAAAGCTCTGGCTACCCCGTTAAGGGATTTATAGCCGTGAGTATATGTATGTATGTATGTAACATCCTTCCTGCAGTTGACCCATCATCCTATGCCGGTGGATTGCCATTTTTTTAGACGCGTAGAAAAAAAAAACATATAATTTTACTTAAATATTGAAAGCCAGAGCTTAAGAATTGGAAATTCATCAGACACTTTTTAAAGCTGAGTGAGGAAAAGATTGTAAAAAATTCGTGTTCATTGTCAACACACGCCTAGTATTTAATTTGTGTTAGTCAAGTATATAACAGTAAGCAAATAAAAATTTTAATCTTTAAAGGCTGTGTAGCACCTTAGAAACATACCACGAAAAAAATATTTCCGTTGGTCACGTAAGAAGCGACAAAGGATTTTGTTTTTTTTTATAGTGGTTGTGCGATGTGGTTAGAGACCCATTAACGTGCATCCTTTATATCAAAAAATGGCTGTATATTTTTAGAAGCTCTGGCTACCCCTTTTTCAGGTTTATAGACATATCGCCGAAAATCTTGTCTAAGTCACTCACAGGAAAATAGTTAGTGATATTCTAGGCCGACACAGCTTTTAAATAGTTAACGCAACACCAAGTGACTGTCATTAAAAAATATATATTAATTTAACAAATAAAATTATTGATCAAAAAATATGCAAAATATTGTATTACTTACTGAGCATAGCAAAGGTCTGTTGCCCCCAACCAAAGCCGCAGCAAAACCGTAGTCAACCACAATAACTTATCCGCTCCCATCATTAAAACCTTCTTTTAAATTAACAAAACTTTTTACATTAACCTCAATCTCACTCCATCATTTTATTTTTTTCTACGATGACATTTCAAATTTAAATTTAGAACCAAAGGTTTTGGCGCCTATTTTACAACTGTCGTGAAAAAAGATGGATTCTAAAATGGTATATTCGTACGCAAATCATATTCTTGGATGTGGTCGTGAAGGGCATTAGGCATGCGCGATGTCGCACAATCAAATATACAACTTTGAATTTTTAAAATCATAATTTTAATAATTGTGCCATTTTGAATGAACTATGGAAGTACATTACATTATTTTTTCACCTCTACTTATTCTGTTGATGACGTCTGTGGCCGAGTGGATAGGTGAGTAGGTTCTGGGTCCGGAGGATATAGGTTTGAATACCTCTGATCGGGATAGTTTCTTAGTCTTGAATGTTATTTATTGTGAATTATATATTTTATCAAATTCTATCGTCGAGTTAGTATCACTTATTTGTACATTGTACCTTTCTACAGGCAAACTTGATCTGTGTAAATAGTTCCGTACATATTTATTTCATGGGCTGTGTAGTGTCGGCTTAGAACAGCGCTACCCCATTTCTTCGGGTGGGTGTACGTAAGAGGCGACTAACGGTATTGGGGTTATTAAGGGATTTTTGGGCAAGCTATTGGAGACCCATCACTAACAACCTTTATTGTACCATTTTTTCCCCACTCAATTTTACAAAAGTGGCTGAGGAATTTCTAATTCCTTTGCTCTGGCTACCCCTTCTAGGGATTTACAGCCGTGAGTATATGTATGTATGTGAAAATATATTGCTGTGTAGTGTTGGCTTAGAATAGCACTACCCTATTTCTTCCGTTGGGTGTACGTAAGAGGCGACTAACGGTATTGGGGGCTTTTAAGAGAGAGAGGGGCTACCTTGATCAGTGTCCGAGTAGTATATATGCCGTTTTTATGAAAAATATATGTTGTCACATAACTGTGTAGTACCGGCTTAGTAGAAATCAAGCTGAGTAGTAGAACTCACCGACGCACTCATACATACATTATTCTTATGCTATTAGTTCCCATAGGGGTATTCAAATGTTATCTTGGTACGATACTGGCAAACCTCACTACCTTCGGTCACATACATCTATCTTTTCATTCATGCTCTTTTATTCTTCATATTTCGTACACCTGCCTTTTTACACACTACACTACACTCACTATTACACTCTCTATTTGCCCTCCAAACGAATCCTCCGAGGTCGTCTTATACTAACTATAGATCTCTTTCATTCGTTCACTGTCACCCATCCTCTTTGTGTGCCTAAACAATCTAAGCATTCCTTTTTCTATCTTTTTTACATTATAAGATATATGAATATTTCTACTTATTCACAAAACACACATAAAACGCACAAATAGACAAGCAGTACCTACATATAAATAAAGGAAAGAAAAATTTCGACACAGGCGGGAATCGAACCTGCGACCTCGGGTATACGCCCCCGTCGTCGCTCTGCCAATTGAGCTACCGTGCCAATGGCTGCCAGTGCGAAATTCTTCTATCGTTTGTTTCTTTTACACTTTTTTAAGTAGTGTTTGCGTTACCTACCTCCGATTTTTACAAATTAGGAAGGCCTCTCGTCTACCTTTTCAGATAGAATGCAAATGTTGAGAACGCCTAACTATCACATAATTTCAATATTTTTGGTCATGAAAACCTCATATGGGGATTATTACTAATAAATAAAGGATTAATGAAGGAAAAAAAAAACGACACAGGCGGGAATCGAACCCGCTTGTTATGTTTTCAATATGTGATTAGTGCTGACTCAAGGCCTTTTTGGTAATGAACAATTGTTTTTTTTAAATATTATAAATTGTCTTGTGTAAATCTTACCAAATAAAAGTTATTTTTTTCTTTCATTTCATTCTCAGCTTACCCTACACAGTTTTAAATGAAACAAGTTGTAAATTAATTATAATTTTTGTTCATGTTTCTTAAATAGAACTATGACTAACAATACATACATATATTCACGGCTATAAATCGTTAAAAGATGTAGACAAAGCTTCAGGATAAGGAAATTTTCAGCCACTTTTGGAAGTTGAGTAAGAAAAATATTGTAAAATATACCAACCGCATCACCCAAAAATCATTTAAAAAGCCTCAGTATCCTTAGTGGCCTCTTACGAAGACCCACGGGCAAAAATAGGGAAGTGCTATTTTAAGCCGGCTCTTCACTGCAAAATAATATAATATAACTACATCACATGGTATAAAATTACACGGTATAATTGATAATATTTATTATTCATGTTTCTTTCAATGCCGTGTAGTGCCGTCTTAGAATGTCTTTAAAGCTCTGGCTACCCCTTTTTGGGATTAATAGCCGTTAGTATATATATAAATGTATGAATCCAACTCATGTTTATTTTATAGAACTGTAACTTACTATAGAAAGTCGAACTACGCATAATAAGATTGAAATATCGTAGCAAAACGACAAGTCTAATATTAGAGCCATAAGTCGATGTCCACTTGAGCACGATCTCAAACCTCGCCTTCTGAAGATGGCCTACTTATTCAACTTCATTGTAAGCTGGTGCTTGTTTATTGATGTATTTAGATCCATTTAATACGAACTTACGCCTAAAAGTAAACTGAAACTGAAAATGACTTAGGGTTAAAAAAATATTTAGCCATGTTATTCACAGATCAAGTTAGCTTCCAATTAAGTAAGACTTGTATTGTATTGTTGCTGTGTAGTGTCGGCTTAGAATAGCACTACCCCATTTCTTCCGGTGGGTGTACGTAAAAGGCGACTAACGGTATTGGGGCCTTTAAGGGATTTTTGGGCGATGCGGTTGGAGACCCATCACCAAGAACCTTTATTTCTCCATCTATTCCCCATGCACCTTCCAAAAGTGGCTGAGGAATTTCTAATTCCTTAGCTCTCGCTACCCCTTTCTCGAGATTTATAGCCGTGAGTATATGTATGTATGTATGTATGTACTTGTATTGTGGGATATTGACTAAGACATATTTAATATTATATAATACACATATAAATAACATCCAAGACTAAGAAACGATATTCTATGCTCATCACATAAATGTTGCTCTCAGCGGGGATCGAACCCACAACCTCAGGACCGAGAAACTAGTTACCTATCCACTCGGCCACGGACGTAAGCTTAACGTCAATTTGGTACAACCATCATGAAAAACTAAAATTATATGACGTGTATAGTAAAAAAATCTTACTATATGAAGCTGGTGTCTTTTAAACCTTTTAAGTATTTTTCACATAAATATATTGACCAAGGATTCTGCGAATATACTATTGATATTATAAATGTGAAAGATTAGATGTTTGGACGTTTATGTGTTTGACGCGAAAAGGCTCCTCAAGTACATAATGTATATGAATGAAATTTGGCAGAATGCTAGATAGTGAGCCAAATTATCAAATAGGGTACCTTATATCCTGGAATAATTTGACCAATAAAATATTCACGCCTGATTGAACAAAGAGTAACGGAAAATACGCCTAAAGTTTCTTACAAGCAAAGTTGACAGTACGAAGTCTGTCGGGTCAGCTAGTAGTTTATATTAACATCTTAGCTCTTAAGGTTGCCGAATAAACATACAAACACATACTTGCTCCGTTTATCCCCAAAAGGGATATCTTTAGGGGGAGCTTTAGAATGAGAAATTCCTTAGCCACTTTTGGAAGTTGACTGGGGACAAGATACACTTTATAATAGATAAAATGGTACACATAAAGGTGGTTGGCGATGAGCCTCCGACCGCAGCGCCCAAAACTGCCCTTTCGAACATCCACGGTAAGAAATAGCGTAGTATAATCCCGCGGGTGTTGTAATTGATATAAAGAACATTGAGGATGCAGGAGATGAAAACTTTGGCGATGCAGTTGGAGACCCATTTGACTACCTTTTCCCTATTAAACTTCCAAGAGTGGATAAAGAATTACTATCTCTGAACCTGTGGCTACCCTTTTTGGGGTTTATTAGTACTAATACACCTATGAATGATTGATAGATGAATTTCATATATTTCTTTTTGTAGTGGTTATATCATTGAATCGCATAAAGTTTCAAATTTATGAATACAGAAATGTCAAAAATCTTTATACTATATTTCAATCACTTAGGGCGAGTTCCAAAAAACCTTTTTAATTGTTTAAATCAGTCGCGCGCGCACAGCTGTTGCGCAAGGTCATTGATCTGAGTTCACAATGACTTCGGAGATAGTAAAATGTTCCAATTGCAATATTGTGATAAGTGAAGTGTTAGCCTTTGTACAAAATAAGGTGGATGTAATGGATGAAGTAAGCTTGATCCAGGTGTGCTCCTCGAGTTTTACAAAAGAGGATATAAGTGGTGCAAAAGACCTACTGTTTAGTTCTGTGTCTTTAAAAAAGATTGTGCGAAGAAAAGAAGGGAAGAACCGCCGGGATCTGGAGGATATTATAGGCCTTATTAAGAAAACAGATCCGGATGATCTACCAATATTTGTGGCCCGGGAACTTCAGAAATTACCCCCGGTTACTTTTGATCACGTGGACGTTACACGACTGTTGAAGGATATTATAGTAATACAGAAAGATTTGCGAGTTATCCAGGAACAAAATATGTGTGAAAGTCGTTATGCGACCGTTAAGGAAATTGAAGAGTTAAAAAATGAGATCGCAAATTTAAAAATTATGGTTTGTTCGGGCAATTCTGAACCTAATAATGACAGTAGTAAAGGTGCTTGTTGTATTGAGGATAAATACTATTGCAATAGCGGACCGATTGGATTTTTGCAAAATGTGAATCTACCCGCTAACAGCAACTCTGAGATAGTACCGAATGAGCAAATCACATCTATAGATGCGTCCTGCTCGTACGCACAAGTTACCGCGAATGTAAGCCATACTGTCTCACCTATTCGCACTAGTACTATGGCGCGCGAATCAGATAGCGCTATCAATGAGGCCCACCGGCCGAATAAGGTGGCGGAACCTCGGTGCGCCTCCACAGCAGCGGAGGTGCATAATGTCACGACGAATAGGAAGCCGGAAGGCTCTGGCAGTGGTAGTGAATGGATACAAGTAAAACGGCGGAAGCATAGGAACAATTCACGCTTTATAGGTGAAATTGGAAAAGCACAGGTGGAGTCTAAGTTTAAATTTAAGGCCGCCGTAACAACGATTCCCATTTACATTTATAATGTAAATAAAGAGACCGTGGCTCAGGATATAGCCGATTATATATACGATAAAATAAAATTGACCATTGCTCCTGAAAAAATGACAATGTATAATGATAAAAATTATGATTCTTATAAGATATTTATACCAAAGGATAAGTTATCGTTATTCTTTGATGAGAGTTTATGGCCCGAAGGTATCTATTTTAGAAGGTTTTTTTGTGAAACATAGAAATGATCGCGGTAAAACGTTTGCTGCCGCAAATCGTGACTTTCCATATAATCAATTAAATAATGGATAGTACAGAAAAGAATTCAAATCTTAAACTTATTAGTTTTAATTGTAAGTCGCTAAAACGATCGACTGAGTGTATCAAGCAGTTATGTGATCGTGCTGACATAATAGCACTGCAGGAAACCTGGCTCCTGCCTGTTGATGTACCACTACTTGGTATGATTCACCCTGATTTCGACTACACTGGTGTGTCTGCGGTAAACGTTACTGAGATACTGAGAGGAAGACCATACGGCGGGGTTGGCATACTGTGGTGGAGATCCTGCTTACCAACAGTTAAGGTTATCTCGTGCTCTAGTTTACGTTTGTCCGCAATCGTGGTAGAAACGGAGTGTAAGCCATTCATCGTGTTTTCAGTGTATATGCCAACGGACTCAGCGGTTAATTTAGTTGAATTTACGCAGTGTTTGAGTGAGATTAACGCGGTGGTAGAGAGTCATAACATTGAAACAGTTTATATTCTTTGGGACTTCAACGGGCACCCAGGTGAGCTTTTTTACAATGAACTTTCAAACTTTTGTGAAGATTTTCAGTATAAATGTGTTGACATTATTAAATTAGGACTGGACTCGAACTCCTACACTTTTGTGAGTGAATCAAATGGTAGTAGGAGGTGGTTGGATCACTGCGTGGGGACGGAAGCGGCGTTCAGTACAGTTTTGAGTGTAAATATATTGTGTGACGTATTTTGGTCGGACAACTTTCCCTTAGAAGTTGTGTGTAACATTGAGACAATCCCTCAGAAGAAAAATAAAGTAGAGTTTTCTATAAATCATGTTATGTGGAGAACTAGATGTGAGGAACAAATATCAGAATATGCTCGTCTGTGTAATAACAAACTAAAAAAAATAGATTACTTACAATTGTTTAATAATTGTTGCGATTCTAAATTTTGTGACAGTGTAGAACATAAGTTGGAACTGGAGTGTATGTATGAAAGAATTGTCAACATATTGTGTGAGGCATCTAGGGCAACCTCGAAGCCGATAAATAGTGGAGCGTCTGGAGCGTTAAAAACATTAAAACCTCGGATGTCTCAGGGACTAGATGAAATTTAATTATCTTTTCGAAAATGTGTTACGAATAACATAAATAACAATTTCTACCTATTTAAAAGTTGTGCATTTGATTTTTAAACAACAAAAAATTATGATTGCAATAACTTATGTGCCATAATGAAGGTAACTTTGTAGAATTTAATTTTTTTGTAACAGAAGTGGAAGCTACTGAAAAAAATAATAAATTATGGATAATGAAATGTTAAAAAAAATATTAAGTGAACTATTTGTTTATTTAAATAATTTGCATATCAAAAAAATCTGTTATTATAGCATAAAAGTAAAATCGAATTAATTATTAAAAACAAGGAAATTATGACTATTTATAAGAAAAAAAAATATTTCACAAAACAAATATATTCATTGAAAAATCTAAAATTTTTCAAATATAATCTTCAATTTCACTGATATTAATCATAGGCGCTACATTTAAACAGCTGTCGTCGTTGCACTGTAGGCATGCTATACTGCAGTATAATCCACTTTTTCGGCCTCCGCATGCAGCTCCACATCCTTTTTTGCAATTACAAAATAACATTTTTATTAAATTTTCCGGAGCAGGTAATTGATTCATAAATATTGGATGATAGGTATTATTGGAATAGTTCCATCCCCAATTTTCGATGATTAAATCATTTCCTAACCACATCTGGATTTGTAGGTAGACCCGTTTGAAGTGTTCAAATGCTGCATCAGATGTGGGAGGCAATGAAGATAAAAGAACACTTGTGTATTTGGCAGTTGCTTTGATGAAAGAATTGAACCTGAATGTATTCAAATCTGTCATTTTTGCCGAAGCACCATACAGTCCCAAAATACATGTAATACCAGCTTGAAATATATTATTTACATCTTCATGTACAGTTTTAAATACTGCTGCTGAGTCTACATGACTCATTCATGATCATTGCACTTCTCAAAATTTTTAATAAACTTAATTTTTCCTTTATTGTACAACGCAGAAGTAGTATCACAACCCGTGAAAGCATGTAAAAATAGAACATGTTCTTTACATGCTGGAAGAGATTTCTCTGATCTTTTCGATTAAAATATTTGTTGGTTAACTTTGCCTCGGGATGGTTTTACAAAATATATTTCACAATCAGTAGGCGCCAATGCCGTAATGTCTTGCGGTGTTCCACAGTTCAGTCTTGGGCCCGCTGCTATGGAACATCGGTTACGACTGGGTCTTACGTGGCGCCAACCTCTGGGGTGTCCAACTCACCTGCTATGCAGACGACACCCTAGTGACGGCTCGAGGAAAGACATACAGAGAAGCCGCTGCTGCTTGCTGCTCAAGGTCCCTTCGACCCTTCAAATAAAATGGAATGTTGGGAAGATGTTTGTCTTTATCTATTTAAGTAAAATTTAACGTAGAACTAAAAAAAATATTTCCAATTAAATATTATGCTCCAATAAAATATTTTTTCATATTGTTTTGTTTAAACAATGAAAAAATTAATTGCACAATATAATATTGGTAGAAGTTACGATTTAGAGCATACAAAACAAAATTCTGTTGGTTACATGGAAATTCATTCAATCCCTATGAGATCCGAGGTCAAAACCCCCGGGCGCTCCACTAAAAGTCTAAGTCAGATTTTAATAAATCTATAAAAGGCTGGAATAAATATGTAAAGGAATATCATATGAATGCTCGTCAGTGTTATGAACTGTGGGTTTTGTACGGTAGACCTAATGATGGAATTTTATATCAGAATATGAATGAGTCTAGGAAACTGTTCAAAGCCAAATTAAAATGGTGTCAGAGAAATGCAGAACAAATAAGTATGAATATAATAGCGAACGCACACAATACGAAAAATTTTGGTAAATTTTGGAAAAGTGTAAAGAATACAAACAATAAACCCTGTTATCCATCAAATATAAATACGGAAAGTAATAATAAAAATATAGCGGAATTATTTAAAAGTCAGTTTATAGTAACACCAGAAAATTGTATTAGCAATTATAATGTCACCAAGCAGTCACGCTCGGATTGTCATGGCGGGGAGGCAGACCAGGTGATTCGTTTCTTTGCGGCCGACATTCGTTCGGTTATCCAGAAGATGACGGCTGGAAAGTCTCCTGGTCATGATGCTCTTAGTATTGAACATCTAAAGTATGCGGGGGTTCATTTACCTCGCGTGCTTTCTATGTTTTTTAATCTTTGTATTGTTCATTCTTTTGTGCCTCATAATATGACGAAAACTGTTGTTGTTCCAATATTAAAAAGTAAAACTGGTAACATATGTGACTCAAATAATTATAGACCCATTTCACTGGCCACTGTTATAGCGAAGGTTTTTGACAGTCTGCTTAATAAATTTTTAACCCAACACGTGAAAACTTGTGATTCTCAATTTGGTTTTAAACCAGGTCTGTCCACCGAGAGTGCTGTTCTTTGCCTTAAGCAGACTGTCAAATACAACACAAAAAGGAGAACCAATGTGTATGCATGCTTTCTGGACCTCTCCAAAGCCTTTGATAGGGTTCTGTACGACTTAATGTGGGAGAAATTAGCAAACGATTCAACTTTTCCTGGACAGTTGATACAAATGTTTAAATATTGGTACTCTCATCAAGAGAACTTTGTGAGATGGGGTGACACATTATCAGAGTCCTATATTCTTTCTTGTGGATTGAGACAGGGGGGGTTGACTTCACCGACCTTGTTTAATTTATATGTCAATAAATTGTTAGAGGAGCTGAGCCAATCGGGTCTGGGTTGTTCAGTAGATGGATGTGTAATTAATAATATTAATTATGCAGATGATATGGTTTTGCTCAGTCCTTCGGTGGGAGCGTTGCGTAGGCTCATTAGTATTTGTGAATCGTATGCTAATAGTCATGGTCTTAAATATAACATTAAGAAAAGCGAAGTCATGGTATTTCTGGCAGATTCGAATCAGTCGAGTGAGTTTCCACCAATCAGATTGTACGGAGAGTCACTTAAAAGAGTGTATGAATTTAAATATTTGGGCCACTGTATAATGATAGGTTGCGTGACGATTTGGATACTAGCCGGGAGCGGAGGGCGTTGGCAGCGCGATGTAATATGTTGGCCCAAAGGTTTTCTCGTAGTTCGGTGGCGGTAAAGATAGCGCTGTTCAAAGCGTTTTGCCAAACGCTGTATACTTGTGCTCTTTGGGTTAACTACACGCAGCGTGCTTTCAACGCCCTTCGTGTCCAGTATAACAATGCGTTTAGGGTGATGTTGGGGCTGAGCCGTTTTTGCAGCGCATCAGGAATGTTTGCGGAGGCGAGAGTAGATGGGTTTCATGCAATAGTGCGAAAACGCATTGCCTCTCTGATGTTCCGAACGCGGGAAAGTCCCAACAGCATCATAAACGCATTAGCAAATAGACTCGATGACCCAGTTTTAAAACATTGGGTAAAGGCGTCCAGTTTTAATTAATTGTAACAAATATTTTAATTGTATATAGATATTAGATATAAGTGGTGTGCATACTAACATATTGATTAAGTTGTATTACTAACAAGAAATGGAACCATGTTCTGATAATAAAGATTATTATTATTATGGGCATGACATTTAGTTCCTCGCCTCTCCCATGGCCGAAACAGAAAATTAGAATTTTATTTAGGAGAGGCGGTATTCCCCGACAAGAGCACAGTCGGTCGGGGTCAGGGAGTCAGGTTCAAGAACCGACGGACGATCCGAGCCGTATCGAGCAGCACCGCTTTCTGCATTTGTGCTGGAACCGACACGCCACAGAAATCCAACCGCCTCAAGTTGGTCGCGAGGCTGGTTGGAATTAACCCGTTCGCAGACAAAACAATTGGGATTATTTCTGTCGAAGTCACACCCCACATGTCGGTGATCTCGTGAGCCAGATCGAGATATTTCCGACGCTTCTCGGTTTCGGCTTTCACGAGACCCTCGTCATGAGGGATAGTGACATCCACTAGAAATACCCTCGACTGCGACCGATCCCATACCACGATATCAGGCTTATTCGCTAGAATAGTCCTGTCCGTGATAACGGATCGGTCCCAATAGATTTTGGCACGGTCGTTTTCTAGGATTGGCTCCGGCAGATACTTGTAATACGGCAGCCTCTGTTGCAAGAGTCCGTATTTCAGAGCGAGCTCCTGATGCAGGATTTTGGCTGCTTGGTTGTGTCTGTGCAAGTACTCAGTGTTAGCAAGAGCCGAACAACCGGAAATAACATGCCTAAGTGACTCTCCGGGACGGCCACATGCTCGACAAACGTCTGTGGTACCGTCCTTTAGGATGTATTTCCGATAGTTCCGCGTCTTGATAACCTGGTCCTGTATGGCACAGACAAAACCTTCGGTTTCCCCAAAAAGGTCCCCGAAACGCAGCCAATGCAGGGAGGCTTTACGGTCCACGAAAGGTTCGTGAAGTACCTTGTAAAACCTCCCGTGCAGCTCCTTCTCTTTCCACACGGACTCCCGATCAGAGGTGCTAAGTACCTCCGGGGTTCGCCAATCCTGTGAGGCCAACGATAAGGGAGTCAGTCCTTTATCACTAGCGACCACCTCTCCCCGAATACTATCATCCGTCATCGTCAAAAAATAGTTTCTGAGGTTGCATACCTCGCGGTTGTGCATGGTTTTGGCACACAAAAGGCCTCGACCACCACACTTCCGCGGGATATACAATCTCATAACCGACGATCTCGGATGATGCATTCGATGAGAGGTCATCGTCGTGCGGACTCGTCTGTCCAGAGCGTCTAGTTCGGACCGAGTCCATCTGAGCACGCCAAACGTGTACATCAGTACAGGCTTGACCCAGGAGTTAATGGCTCGGATCTTATTAACGCCCGACAAGTAGCTATTAAGCACACTTTTCAGGCGTTCATAAAACTCCTCGCAAACACCCTGTTTCACGTCTGCCACCTTCACACCGATGGTTTGTGACATGCCCAGATACCGGTATGTTTCAGCCTCGGAGAGTGCCCTCAAATGATTGGTGCCGACATCGACACCATCAGAGTGCACGACATGCCCCTTCTCGACATGAATGACCGCACACTTATCGACCCCGAGCTCCATCTTGACGGAACCACTGAAATCATTAGTGATCGTCAGTAGCTCCGCCAATCTGTCAGCCGTGGGGGCGTAAAGCTTCAGGTCATCCATGTAAAGGAGATGAGGCAAGCGTGATCCGCCTCTCCGAAACTGAAAGCCTGTCCCCGAATTCTCCAAGAGTGTACTTAGAGGATTCAGGGCCAAGCAAAACCAAACTGGACTCAGGCAATCGCCCTGGAAAATCCCTCGCCTTATATCAATTTGGTCATCCGCGTCCGTCATCCGCTGAGCGTCTAAACTCAGGATCGTTCTCCAGCACCCCATACACTGCCCGAGGAAGTGTCGAACTGTACTTTCAATTTTGTACAGCTCGAGGACCCTCATGAGCCATGAATGAGGTACCGAATCGAACGCCTTCCTGTAGTCTATCCAGCCAGCGGAGAAGTTCCGACGGTTGCGTTTGACCAGTTGGCCTACGACCGAATCGATGAGGAGTAGCTCCTTGCTACCGCGACTACCGCCCCTACATCCGTTCTGAGCTCCAGATATCACATTGTTATCAACAATGTGTTGAGTAATCTTGGAGCTCAGAACGGATGTCAAGGTCTTGTAAATTGTACAAAGACAAGTAATGGGGCGGTATTGTGATGGATCCGCGGTAGCATCGCTCTTTGGAGCTAAATGAGTGACCCCAGTAGTTAAGAAGTTCGGGAGCGTCCCACTCTCGAGGGCGCTTTGGAACTGACGGGCGAGAGTAGCGTGACAGCGCGTGAACCCCTTCAACCAGTAATGGTGCAATCCGTCCGGCCCCGGACTTTTCCAGTTCGGAGCCTTACGGATCGCAGCCACCACATCCTCCTCGGATATGTTGACGGGGTTCATGGGCGCTATGGGTTCGCACGCTCCCTCGACCGCCTCGAACCATCGGCCCTCTTCGTGATCAACAGGCAGCGACCAAAGCCCACGCCAAAAGGCAACTACATCAGCTTTTTCCGGTCGCTGACCTGTCGAAACCACATCGGGACGCTCCAAAGTTCTGTAGAACTTCTTCTGGTCACTCATGAAGAGACGATTCTGTTGGTACCTCTTTACCCTTTCAGAATATCGCCTAATTCGCTTACCCCAAGCAGCGATCTTCTGCTTCAGATCATCGATACGCTCCACCAGTCTACAGGCAAACTCCGGTGAATTGTCAAAGACATTCTCACCAGGGAATGCCTCCCTGACGAAGCGCACCACCCTCGGCCTATTATTGCCTGATCTGAAGCTGGTCAGTTTGCCGATGAGGACTCTGGCCTTTGTGATACGGCTTTCAATCCGCCTCATCCAGGCTGGCCTAGTTCTAGTCCTGGGACTAGTACTGCCAGCCTGGCGGGAGCCACCAGCTCTTGTTGGCGGCATCCTGACGCCGACAAATTGACAAACTGTCATTGCGGCGCCAAAGAGAATTGAATCCGTATCCCAAAGGTCCATGCTGCTCTCTAAAAATGAGGGCAGCATGTTATTAACGGCCTCAACGACATCCCGAACCTTGATGCTGAGAGGAACTCGGGGCAGCCTCGGCCTCCTTTCGAGAGGCACTTGGCGATATTCCAGGATCGTCTCTTCGAGTGCGCTCCTCACCAAATCCAAATCCAGGGAGACTGTTCCCCAATCGCTTTCCGCACCACCCACATCCGGCAGGTTAGTAATTGGCTCCCTCCGTACTTCCCGCTCGGGGACAGGAGGGAGAACCTGCAAGGGTGGCTCTTCGTCCAGCAGAGGAACAGCCTCGCGTCGCAATTGTTCGAGTTCGGTAGTGCTAAAAAGTTCTGAGCGCTGTATGTACCGAACTCGGTCCGCCAGGTTTTGTTCTGTGACGGTCAAATTGGGCTCCAGCCGCAGAAATTCGCGGTACATTGCTGCCCGATAACCCGTCCGCCCAGTTCTCGATCCTGAGGCCCTAAGATAGGCCCGCATGGCATTTCGATTCATATCAACCGTCCATGCCATGCGGCGCCTAGCTCCACCAGCGGCGGGCACCGACTGCTGGGACTGAGTTGCCCCAGTCCCAACCGATGCCAAGCCATCTGGTGGCTGAGGTGGTCGCGCAGACCGGCCAGGTGGTCGGGCCGGTCTGCGGCGGCTGGGGGACCGCATGCTGCCACGTCCAGCCCCAGCTCCAGACGTGCCCCTTCGATCACCCAAGGGAAGCGGCCCTATACGCTCATCGTTGTTCTCTACTTCCATTACGATGAGCGAAGATTCACCCGGGGTTTCACTCACTTGCCCCGCGGAGACCGTTATTGCTCTATTTTGCGCTGAGACCAGTTTGTAGACACGGTCAACACCTACAAACTCAAGCGCTGACTACTTGCATTGCTGGAATGGCAAGCTGATGAACTTATCATCCCGCTGCCATTCCAACAATGGGCGGTGGGGTCGTCACATCCCTACGCCTTATTATTATTATTATTTTGAAAGACATTTTTGTTTCTCGCCTCTCCCATGGCCGAAAATGAAAATATAAATTTTAAATGGGAGAGGCGGTACTCCCCGACAAGAGCACAGTCGGTCGGGGTCAGGGAGTCAGGTTCAAGAACCGACGGACGATCCGAGCCGTATCGAGCAGCACCGCTTTCTGCATCTGTGCTGGAACCGACACGCCACAGAAATCCAACCGCCTCAAGTTGGTCGCGAGGCTGGTTGGAATTAACCCGTTCGCGGACAAAACAATTGGGATTATTTCTGTCGAAGTCACACCCCACATGTCGGTGATCTCGTGAGCCAGATCGAGATATTTCCGACGCTTCTCGGTGTCGGCTTTCACGAGACCCTCGTCATGAGGGATAGTGACATCCACTAGAAATACCGTCGACTGCGACCGATCCCATACCACGATATCAGGCTTATTCGCTAGAATAGTCCTGTCCGTGATAACGGATCGGTCCCAATAGATTTTGGCACGGTCGTTTTCTAGGATTGGCTCCGGCAGATACTTGTAATACGGCAGCCTCTGTTGCAAGAGTCCGTATTTCAGAGCGAGCTCCTGATGCAGGATTTTGGCTGCTTGGTTGTGTCTGTGCAAGTACTCAGTGTTAGCAAGAGCCGAACAACCGGAAATAACATGCCTAAGTGACTCTCCGGGACGGCCACATGCTCGACAGATGTCTGTGGTACCGTCCTTTAGGATGTATTTCCGATAGTTCCGCGTCTTGATAACCTGGTCTTGTATTGCACAGACAAAACCTTCGGTTTCCCCAAAGAGGTCCCCGAAACGCAGCCAATGCAGGGAGGCTTTACGGTCCACGAAAGGTTCGTGAAGTACCTTGTAAAACCTCCCGTGCAGCTCCTTCTCTTTCCATACGGACTCCCGATCAGAGGTGCTAAGTACCTCCGGGGTTCGCCAATCCTGTGAGGCCAACGATAAGGGAGTCAGTCCTTTATCACTAGCGACCACCTCTCCCCGAATACTATCATCCGTCATCGTCAAAAAATAGTTTCTGAGGTTGCATACCTCGCGGTTGTGCATGGTTTTGGCACTCAAGAGGCCTCGACCACCACACTTCCGCGGGATATACAATCTCATAACCGACGACCTCGGATGATGCATTCGATGAGAGGTCATCATCGTGCGGACTCGTCTGTCCAGAGCGTCGAGTTCGGTCTGAGTCCATCTGAGCACGCCAAATGTGTACATCAGTACAGGCATGACCCAGGAGTTAATGGCTCGGATCTTATTAACGCCTGACAAGTAGCTATTAAGCACACTTTTCAGGCGTTCATAAAACTCCTCGCAAACACCCTGTTTCACGTCTGCCACCTTCACACCGATGGTTTGTGACATGCCCAGATACCGGTATGTTTCAGCCTCGGAGAGTGCCCTCAAATGATTGGTGCCGACATCGACACCATCAGAGTGCACGACATGCCCCTTCTCAACATGGATGACCGCACACTTATCGACCCCGAGCTCCATCTTGACGGAACCACTGAAATCGTTAGTGATCGTCAGTAGCTCCGCCAATCTGTCAGCCGTGGGGGCGTAAAGCTTCAGGTCATCCATGTAAAGGAGATGAGGCAAGCGTGGTCCGCCTCTCCGAAACTGAAAGCCCGTCCCCGAATTCTCCAAGAGTGTACTTAGAGGATTCAGGGCCAAGCAAAACCAAACTGGACTCAGGCAATCGCCCTGGAAAATCCCTCGCCTTATATCAATTTGGTCATCCGCGTCCGTCATCCGCTGACCGTCTAAACTCAGGATCGTTCTCCAGCACCCCATACACTGCCCGAGGAAGTGTCGAACTGTACTATCAATTTTGTACAGCTCGAGGACCCTCATGAGCCATGTATGAGGTACCGAATCGAACGCCTTCCTGTAGTCTATCCAGCCAGCGGAGAAGTTCCGACGGTTGCGTTTGACCAGTTGGCCTACGACCGCGTCGATGAGGAGCAGCTCCTTGCTACCGCGACTACCGCCCCTACATCCGTTCTGAGCTCCAGAGATCACATTGTTATCAACAATGTGTTGAGTAATCTTGGAGCTCAGAACGGATGTCAAGGTCTTGTAAATTGTACAAAGACAAGTAATGGGACGGTATTGTGATGGATCCGCGGTAGCATCGCTCTTTGGAGCTAAATGAGTGACCCCAGTAGTTAAGAAGTTCGGGAGCGTCCTACTCTCGAGGGCGCTTTGGAACTGACGGGCGAGAGTAGCGTGACAGCGCGTGAACCCCTTCAACCAGTAATGGTGCAATCCGTCCGGCCCCGGACTTTTCCAGTTCGGAGCCTTACGGATCGCAGCCACCACATCCTCCTCGGATATGTTGACGGGGTTCATGGGCGCTATGGGCTCGCACGCTCCCTCGACCGCCTCGAACCATCGGCCCTCTTCGTGATCAACAGGCAGCGACCAAAGCCCACGCCAAAAGGCAACTACGTCGGCTTTTTCCGGTCGCTGACCCGTCGAAACCACATCGGGACGCTCCAAAGTTCTGTAGAACTTCTTCTGGTCACTCATGAAGAGACGATTCTGTTGGTACCTCTTTACCCTTTCAGAATATCGCCTAATTCGCTTACCCCAAGCAGCGATCTTCTGCTTCAGATCATCGATGCGCTCCACCAGTCTACAGGCAAACTCCGGTGAGTTGTCAAAGACATTCTCACCAGGGAATGCCTCCCTGACGAAGCGCACCACCCTCGGCCTATTGTTGCCTGATCTGAAGCTGGTCAGTTTGCCGATGAGGACCCTGGCCCTTGTGATACGGCTTTCAATCCGCCTCATCCAGGCTGGTCTAGTTCTAGTCCTGGGACTAGTACTGCCAGCCTGGCGGGAGCCACCAGCTCTTGTTGGTGGCATCCTGACGCCGACAAATTGACAAACTGTCATTGCGGCGCCAAAGAGAATTGAATCCGTATCCCAAAGGTCCATGCTGCTCTCTAAAAATGAGGGCAGCATGTTATTGACGGCCTCAACGACATCCCGAACCTTGATGCTGAGAGGAACTCGGGGCAGCCTTGGCCTCCTTTCGAGAGGCACTTGGCGATATTCCAGGATCGTCTCTTCGAGTGCGCTCCTCACCAAATCCAAATCCAGGGAGACTGTTCCCCAATCGCTTTCCGCACCACCCACATCCGGCAGGTTAGCAATTGGCTCCCTCCGTACTTCCCGTTCAGGGACTGGAGGGAGAACCTGCAAAGGTGGCTCTTCGTCTAGCGGGGGAACAGCCTCGCGTCGCAATTGTTCGAGTTCGGTAGTGCTAAAAAGTTCTGAGCGCTGTATGTACCGAACTCGATCCGCCAGGTTTTGTTCTGTGACGGTCAAATTGGGCTCCAGCCGCAGAAATTCGCGGTACATTGCTGCCCGATAACCCGTCCGTCCAGTTCTTGAACCCGAGGCCCTAAGATAGGCCCGCATGGCATTTCTATTCATATCGACCGTCCATGCCATGCGGCGCCTTGTTCCACCAGCGGCGGGCACCGATTGCTGGGACTGAGTTGCCTCAGTCCCAACCGATGCCAAGCCATCTGGTGGCTGAGGTGATCGCGCAGACCTACCAGGTGGTCGGGCCGGTCTGCGGCGGCTGGGGGACCGCATGCTGCCACGTCCAGCCCCAGCTCCAGACGCGCCCCAGCGATAGCCCCTGGGAAGCGGCCCTATTCGCTCATCGTTTCTATTCTCTGCCATTTTACGATGAGCGAAGATTCACCCGGGGTTTCACTCACTTGCCCCGGGGAGACCGTTATTGCTCTATTTTGCGCTGAGACCAGTTTGTAGACACGGTCAACACCTACAAACTCAAGCGCTGACTATTTGCATTGCTGGAATGGCAAGCTGGTAAAAATGTCATCCTGCCATTCCAACAATGGGCGGTGGGGTCGTCACATCCCTACGCCTTTCGATTATTATTATTATTATTAAATCTTTTTGTTCATGAAAACCTCATGTGGGGATTATTACTAATAAATAAAGGAAAGAAAAATCTCGACACAGGCGGGGATCGAACCCGCGACCTCGGGTAAACGCCCCGACGATCTGCCAACTGAGCTACCGTGTCAATTGGCTGCCAGTGCGAAATTCTTCTATCCTTTATTTCTTTTACACGTTTAAGTAGTGTTTGCGTTTCCTTCCTCCGAATTTTAACTAATTCGGAAGGCCATTTGTCTATCTTTTCAGATAGAATACAAATGTTGAAAACGCCTAACTATCACATAATTTAAATCTTTTTGTTCATGAAAACCTCATGTGGGGATTATTACTAATAAATAAAGGAAAGAAAAATCTCGACACAGGCGGGGATCGAACCCGCGACCTCGGGTAAACGCCCTGACGCTCTGCCAACTGAGCAACCGTGTCAATTGGCTGCCAGTGCGAAATTCTTCTATCCTTTATTTCTTTTACACGTTTAAGTAGTGTTTGCGTTTCCTACCTCCGAATTTTAACTAATTCGGAAGGCCATTTGTCTATCTTTTCAGATAGAATGCAAATGTTGAAAACGCCTAACTATCACATAATTTAAATCTTTTTGTTCATGAAAACCTCATGTGGGGATTATTACTTATAAATAAAGAATAAATAAAGGAAAGAAAAATCTCGACACAGGCGGGGATCGAACCCGCGACCTCGGGTAAACGCCCCGACGCTCTGCCAACTGAGCTACCGTGTCAATTGGCTGCTAGTGCGAAATTCTTCTATCCTTTATTTCTTTTACACGTTTAAGATTTAAATTATGTGATAGTTAGGCGTTTTCAACATTTGCATTCTATCCTATCTGTTTCATTAGTTGTTTTTGTTACATTTTATTTGTCTCATTGAAAGTGAACACAAACTTATATAATACAACCTCCTTGTGTCTCTTCTATTAGTTATTTGTCGATGGCAATGTAATGTCAAATGTAAATAAGTTATTATTAAGCTAGCAGTACACATTGGGCCAATCATTGGCCCAACATTGGGCCAGTGTCTGGCCGTTTAAATTGTGAATCGTTTACACATTGGCGAGTTGCCCAGTCAGCATTAGCGTTTCAACAAAGATGGACGTGGAAAGGAATATGTATATATATATATATATATTAATGTTGATTCAGGTCATACGGCGAAAGCTTGGGTAGATTGCACTATTCAATCATCCCGTCAAGCTTTCTTGGATGGATTAAGCACAGGTCTCAAAACTCCTTCTGGCAAGTCTATCATTAGCCATATAGGCGTACGTCTTATCATTAGCCATATAGGCGGGGTAGATGGATTTATACAAGACGGTCTACTCATGTTCGAAGCGAAAACTGTGAAGCTGTCCGTGGAAAAAATCCTGATCATGTTCCAACAATTAAATTAAATGGTGTAGAGCTTAAGCGAGTGTAACAATTTAAATATCTAGGACACTTTATTACCGACGACCTTAAGGACCATGCAGATATAGGGAACGTAGGGCGATGGCTGTCAGGTGTAATATGCTGGTACGCAGGTTTGCGCGTTGTAGTGAGTCTGTTAAAATAACACTGTTTAAATCTTACTGTCAAGTCTTCTACACGTGCAGCCTGTGGGCCAGCTTTACACAAAAGGCTGTCAACGCTCTACGCGTTCAGAACAATAATGGATTCAGAATGTTATTGGGGCTGCCTCGATTCTGCAGCGCATCTGGCATGTTTGCCGCGGCGCGCACTGATGACTTTTACGCGATAATGCGCAAAAAGGCAGCGTCATTGCTCTGCAGAGTTCGGGCTAGCTCTAACTCCATTCTGAAAACCATCGCAGGAAGGTATGACTCGCCAATCTTTCGTCATCTCTCCAATATATTGGTTAGGAGGAATGAGGGGCAAATTTATCGAAACTGATTTTATGTTAAATAGAGTTTTAGGTTTGATTTAATTTAATTTTTAATTTGATCTTAATTGTTATTTTATTTTTATTTTGTTTTGATTTAAATCGTAATTTATTTTAATTGGATGTAATTGTTAATTAAATTTCATTTTAAGTTTTAATACTAATATAGCTCTTAAGTGTTACTAATACAAATGGATCCATTGTTATCTGAATAAATAAATAAATTATTAAATTATTATTAAAACTCTGAATCCAGGAGGGCAATTCTCGCATGTTCGATATCATTACTATAATAGAAATTATATCAAGTGTTCAATGTCGTGTGCAAAATATCACAAAGTGACATATATTTCTATTGATAGATTGAAACTGAATTCTCGCACACGTTAGTAATTTTTCCTTAGATATTAAAGAACGAAGACCAAAATCAAGGATCCAAGCGAATGAATTGAATGAAAGGTCAGTTTAACTATCATCTTAGATATGAAAAGGTCTTCATATCTGTCAATATTTACATATGTTTTAGTTTGTTTAAATTTTCCTTCAAGTGTACTTTGCCGGTAACTAGCAAAGTCTGAATTCCCAAATGGACCACCCGACAACCGAATTTAGTTTTGGAAATTTTATAATGGAAAAATAATATATTTTTTTTATATTTTAATAACACAATTAACGTTGATCCAAGTAGACATTATTTACAACTTTTAAGACTATTTGATCTATGATCCATTTAATATATTTACCTCATAGATGTACTAAATACCTAGATATGTTTTATACAAGGAAACCCGCGCTTACGAGTGGCACTGATTGCGGCAGTTGTACGCACGCACACCACTAGAAATATATCCAAACAACACACCAAGAAATATATTTGAAATGTAAGCGAGATAGCAGCGAGATAGCACATTTCATAGCAAGCGCTTAAAAGAGATAAACATATTTTCACCGACGTGAAATATGACCTTAAGACGACCGCTTGACAAAGAATAATTTTAGATCAGATGCATCAAATTACTATTTAAACAGGAATGCGCACTGGCGTCTTAAAGTGTCCTGAACAAGAATGACTAACTAGTTAACTGTGTCTCGTTTTAAGTAGGGTGACCTTCTGTTGGTAAATATTATTTTACCGATTAACAAAGTTAATAAATTATTTATCTAAGTTGATAGAAGATGATAATAATTAAAACAATTAATTAAAAAGGAATAGTTAGTAAACTGCATTATAAAACATTCCCTATAAATTTGTTTTTCTTTGAACTTACTCAACTGGCAACCACGCGAGTGGGAGACACTCCTCTAGTTCCGGCTCTCGTTCTAGGACGTTCCTCTGCTTGAGAGAGTTCAAAAGATTATAAGCTTTATTGCAAGGTAATAAATTGCACTATTGTGTACCATATTTTTGTGAGTGCGCGATTTCTCCTGTTTAGTTAGTACCTTCATGATCAGATGCGACACGATCACTTATATGAGAGCGGTTGGAGTAAAACAGTTAAAAATGAAAAAACAGGTTTCGTTAAAAAAAATATATGAAAAAAGTATGTTAATAGTGCTTAATTACTAAATTAACTATATTTTCCAATCACAAAAATTAACATAAACCAGGCTATTTTAGAAAATATCAGTGATACCAATGTTTTAAAAAGTTTTTACTGAAAATACAATTTCAATACGGCGGCGCCAAGAAAAGTTAAAACTTAAGAAATACAATAAGAAAAAATATGACATACATTTATTATAGAAACACTTAATCTAATTTCTAGTGTAAGTTTTTTTAAAAAGATTCTTCCTTTCCGTGAACTATATTTATCGTCATCCTTAAAATGCAAAGAACAAATTCTACTTGAATTATTTGATTGCCAATCATCTTCCTTTCTTTGTTTGCGAACAATTTTATTCTTCGTATTTACATTTTATTCTTCGTATTTTATTTGATGGGAACCTAAAATAGTATTTTCTAATAAAGTATATTTAGAATCTTCACACCCAAAATAATAATAACTTTAACATTTCCTACCGGCATTTACTATAGGAGAGTACACTTATAAAAATAATAAAGAAAGAAAATATTTATTCGTGACATACAAAAAACATGTTACTCGCAAAAACAAATAAAAAGTACTATAAAGGAGTATACACGTAACCTCTTTATTACGAATGTCCCATCTGGACACTCTGTTTACTTTAGTCTTTGAACACGCACAATACTTCTTCTATTTTATGACACCTTACACCTAATTTATTATTACACCTAATTTATTATAAATTATAATTAACCCATTAATGGTCAAAACAAAAATACAAGGATTTTAATGTTTTTTTATTTATTAACTAATTGAAGAAAGTACTACAAACAATTTAAATGAGAAAAATAATAACAAAAAATTTTTTTTTAGGTTTTAAAGGGGTGTTCCCAAATTGGCACAGTGGCCACATATGAGTGAAATTTTTCAAACACTTTTTTTCAATGCACATGCTTTTTCTTGTATTTCTTGCATCCCCAATCGGTTTCTGTAATGGCTAATAACACAGCGTACTCGTTTCGGAAGCTTTATTGGTACGTGATCGGCGCCATCAAGTTAAACATTGAAGGACGAGCAGAATGTCTCAGGAGGGATTGCCTCAAATGGAAACTGAATATGCTTAGTCGAAATAGAAGTAGGTCCATGGGTTCTTCCCTAGACTGGACATGTAATCGCTAAGCATTTGAAAGGCCATATCAAACATAGGTATGCAATACCCACCACCATTTCTTGTCATCAATGCCGATTCTGTACAGTGAAATGGAATACTGAAATTGATCAATGAAATGGATTCATCAACTCCATCCAGGTCTTTATTATAATTTTGATATAAATGTGGGAACCAATAACACTTTTTTTATCGAACCTATAGTCGAACTCTCCTCTTGCTTTTTCCTTCATATCCTTAGCGTTTGAACAGATATAAAAATTTTTTCAGCCTCTTTCATGTGACTTCTATTTAGTATTCGGTTTTCAGATTCTGCGTAGGTTTTTTATAAATTGGATCACGACGGACAGGTTTGATGTTAATATACTTGGGCTGGTCGAATGGGCAACCGCAGTGTTATCAGAAAGAAAACGTTCATCGCGAACAATCATCTCTATGTTTCCAGAAATATCATTTAGCAAGTTAGGTAATACGTAAGCGTTATCAAAACCTTCTTCTTCGTCGGTGTCAACCTCGGTGTCAACACTTGGGTCTTGTGGTATTGTGACTAAGTCATACTCCAAAACGTCATCACTGTCCTCTTCTATGGAATTTATGACCTCCTCTAAACTGTTGTAGTTCTCAAAGCGCTAAACTTACGCCTGCAACTCATTTTCAAAATCTGAAAAATTAAGGATAAACTTAGTACACTTGTGGCCGCTGTACCCGAATTGGAACACCAAAGTTTCGGATAGAAGAAAAGCTTACATTCTTATTATTTGTAATTACAAAATGTTGTAAAACATTCAATATTTATTCAATCTTAAAAATATAAAAAAGTATGATTTTATTGCACTTAAATATTACAATAATAATAAAAAGCTGTACTTACCTACACGTATGTCCTGATAACAAATTTCAAGAAATGATTATAATAACACCGTTAACTTTCATAAAATTTATGTATTGAATATTTATTCACAGCACTTTTAACTGCTCGAAAATTTCATTTTGTTTCAACTGGCATCAATACTTTTCATTTAATTCCTCTTTAATTCAGTGTTCCCAAATTGGCACGGCAACCAAGAATGGGTTAAAACGTTGAAAATGTATAATACTTACGAATCCCTTCACTTTTAGTAGTTTTTCGACTATAGTTTGTGCAAAATCTCATCACACACGACGGCATTCTCGATTATTTTGAGAAACAAACATGCCAAAACAAGTGAACGATCGCGACGGCAGCTAGTGTGCGACTTAAGTCAAATGAGCTATTTAGCCCTTTTTATAAGTGCCACTTATGAGCGCGCGTGACTTATCTAAGGTTTTTTGTTAGATATCTGTGATTTACCTACATTTTAATTTTCTATCTATATTCAAACAAAATTTGAAAACAAAATGGTTACCGTTCGCACGACATCTTCAAATATCATCATATAGTCTGATCGTGACCACACGATATCATCCTTTGATATATATCATCATGTCGGCTGGTTTTCAATTGAAAAATATCGATCGGATGGAGTGAAAACACCTCAAGTCAAATATCGATCGCAAAATATCACAAAAGTGATAAATATCGAAAGTGATATAATATCTACCGTGTGAGAATTGCCCTCCTAGAATGGTTGCGAAACAAAGAAATTTCATTTCACCCGGAAATGATCAAGGTATATCTGATGGAGTTGGTAGACCAAAATAAAATAAATTTCCCAGAAAAATATGCCGTCGATGAGATGGCGGCGGCGCACGGAATCACCGTTCTTCGCTTGCCGCCCTACCATTGTGAGCTCAACCCTATTGAGTTGGTTTGGGCGCAAGTGAAGGGCTACATAGCAGACAATAATAAATCTTTTAAATTAAAAGATGTAAAAAACCTCTTTGAAGTAGGTCTGCTTGAGGTGACTCCGGAAAAATGGAGAAAGTGCATTGCACATATTATGAAAGAAGAAGAAAAAATGAGCCATCTCGACCGGCAGATAGATGATATCGGAGATAGATTTTTTATTAATGTGTGTGATGATGAAGACAGTACATCTGATTTTGTGGAATCTGACTCAGAATAAAGAATTATTATCGGTAAATCTGCTTACTTAGTTTTATTTGTTCTGTAATCTTGAATTATATAAATTATCAAAATAGGCTGCAACAAGTAAGTATAATAGAAGCAACTTATTCAATAACTTATTGGAAAGGAATTCATAAGTTCACTAACTGAACGAATAATTTCGATTATTTTACGATTTCTTACCTCAGCACTATTATTTTAGCACTAAAAGTTGGCAACATCCAATCTGTCAGTTTACTATCTTTGTTTAAAAATACGACTATATATTATTTTGGGAATACTTTTAGTTTCTAGCATCTCCCATGGCCGAAACAGAAAATTAGAATTTTAAATGGGAGAGGCGGTACTCCCCGACAAGAGCACAGTCGGTCGGGGTCACGGAGTCAGGTTCAAGAACCTACGGACGATCCGAACCGTATCGAGCAGCACCGATTTCTGCATCTGTGCTGGAACCGACACGCCACAGAAATCCAACCGCCTCAAGTTGGTCGCGAGGCTGGTTGGAATTAACCCGTTCGCAGATAAAACAATTGGGATTATTTCTGTTGAAGTCACACTCCACATGTCGGTGATCTCGTGAGCCAGATCGAGATATTTCCGACGCTTCTCGGTGTCGGCTTTCACGAGACCCTCGTCATGAGGGATAGTGACATCCACTAGAAATACCCTCGACTGCGACCGATCCCATACCACGATATCAGGCTTATTCGCTAGAATAGTCCTGTCCGTGATAACAGATCGGTCACAATCGATTTTGGCACGGTCGTTTTCTAGGATTGGCTCCGGCAGATACTTGTAATACGGCAGCCTCTGTTGCAAAAGTCCGTATTTTAGAGCGAGCTCCTGGTGCAGGATTTTGGCTGCTTGGTTGTGTCTGTGCAAGTACTCAGTATTAGCAAGAGCCGAACAACCGGAAATAACATGGCTAAGTGACTCTCCGGGACGGCCATATGCTCGACAAACGTCTGTGGTATCGTCCTTTAGGATGTATTTCCGATAGTTCCGCGTCTTGATAACCTGGTCTTGTATTGCGCAGACAAAACCTTCGGTTTCCCCAAAGAGGTCCCCGAAACGCAGCAAATGCAGGGAGGCTTTACGGTTCACGAAAGGTTCGTGAAGTACCTTGTAAAACCTCCCGTGCAGCTTCTTCTCTTTCCATACGGACTCCCGAACAGAGGTGCTAAGTACCTCCAGGGTTCGCCAATCCTATGAGGCCAACGATAAAGGAGTCAGTCCTTTATCACTAGCGACCACCTCCCCCCGAATACTATCATCCGTCATCGTTAAAAAATAGTTTCTGAGGTTGCATACCTCGCGGTTGTGCATGGTTTTGGCACTCAAGAGGCCTCGACCACCACACTTTCGCGGGATATACAATCTCATAACCGACGATCTCGGATGATGCATTCGATGAGAGGTCATCGTCGTGCGGACTCGTCTGTCCAGAGCGTCTAGTTCGGACCGAGTCCATCTGAGCACGCCAAACGTGTACATCAGTACAGGCTTGACCCAGGAGTTAATGGCTCGGATCTTATTAACGCCTGACAAGTAGCTATTAAGCACACTTTTCAGGCGTTCATAAAACTCCTCGCAAACACCCTGTTTCACGTCTGCCACCTTCACACCGATGGTTTGTGACATGCCCAGATACCGGTATGTTTCAGCCTCGGAGAGTGCCCTCAAATGATTGGTGCCGACATCGACACCATCAGAGTGCACTACATGCCCCTTCTCAACATGAATGACCGCACACTTATCGACCCCGAGCTCCATCTTGACGGAACCACTGAAATCGTTAGTGATCGTCAGTAGCTCCGCCAATCTGTCAGTCGTGGGGGCGTAAAGCTTCAGGTCATCCATGTAAAGGAGATGAGGCAAGCGTGGTCCGCCTCTCCGAAACTGAAAGCCTGTCCCCGAATTCTCCAAGAGTGTACTTAGAGGATTCAGCTAACCGCCTCGGGTTTCCGCACTTAACCCAGCTACGAGGTGGGCCATTGTACGTGGGCCATTTGGCCGTTTAAGTTTCCCAACCTAATTCAGACCAGAAGGACAAAAGCTTATCCAGGTCAGCCATTGCCTCTGGTAGCGACTTTTTGGATCCAATGGTGTTATTTCGGAGTGACCGTTTCGTCAACCTCCATGCACGCACGGCACAGAGGGCTGTGGGTGATGCCTAGAGTGTGGAAGTGTTTGTTTAGGGCATAGTGCCCTGTGACAACACCCACTGGAGTTCGTATATTTGGTCTGCTAAGGCGTAAGGCATATCTGGTCAGATTTTTCCTAAGAGTTGGCATTGCCTCTGTAGACTGTCTGCAGCCAGCACACGCATTAGCTAGGGTTTGTGTACGTTCCCTTAGCCACGTGCGCAGCTGGTTGAATGGAAGAGGTATTATGGGTTCGGGTCCGTACAGAGACATAGCTGATCCCCCTCTAGCCAGCTCATCAGCCGCATCGTTGCCTAAGGACCCACTGTGGCCTTTTATCCACTGCAGGATGATATTGTTGTCATGCGCCACTTCCTCTAAAGCTTGGTGACATTCCAGGATTAGACCTTCGATTGAGGGCTTGCAGGACAGAAGTGCTGTCCGATATGATTTTTATGGTCATTTCTGAGATTTTGCTTGCTTTTATAGCCTGGGCAGCTTGGATTATTCCTAGACATTCTGCCTGAAAAACAGTGTTATATTGACCGAGGCTTTTTGATATTCTTATATTTAGATCTAGGGAGTGTGTGCCAGCCCCCGTGCCTTGATTTGTCTTAGACCCATCAGTATACACACGTAATTCCTTTGAGTCAGAGAAGTCTGACTTTTCTTCGTCAAGTATAACCCGATAGTTATGTTTGGATCTAATAGTTTTGGTGATCCTATCACACGGAGCGGCCAATAGGGGCTGGTCTTTCAACGCTTCTGTGAGAATTTCAGTATGTAGGATTCTGGAGTCGTTGCTTAGGTGTCTGCTCTCTATAGCCTTACAGCAGAGATGGCTGCTTCTTGCTGTATGTATAAATACAGTGGGGAAGATTCAGTAAGGCTTGTAGTGCGGCTGTAGGCGTAGTGCACATGCAGCCCATTATTGCTAGACAAGCCTGTCGTTGCATCCTGTCTAATTCATGATGGGCTGTAACAAGTTTCGTTCTTGGCCACCAGATCAGAGCTCTGTAGGTTATCACCGGTCTGATGATAGTAATAATAATAATAAATAATAAAAAATAATAAAAATTTATTCAGTTTTCAAAAGTACATAATATTCGTCTTAACCTAGTAAGTTATTTAAAGTACAAAATATAACATTTTCCTGTTCCTGAGCTAGGTAATTTACCTGTATTTCAGGCAACAATAAACAAAAAAGGCTTAAACTATCAGTTTTCATATAATGGTATTGGTAAGTAGTGTATAAATTATTATCAGACTCGATTGTATCTAACTAATTGTATTATTATGATAAAAAAATAAAAACATCTTATATTAACTTATTATATTAAGCAATTCCTCTGATTCCGTGTATGTAAGATTTAAAAGCCACGATTGAAGTTTTTTCTTGCATTCAAAGTTGTTTAAGTTATATAATACTAGTAATCTATTAATTTTATTATATAAGTATGGACCTAAAAATATAAAGAATCTATTTGTAATGGAAAATTTTGCACTATAAGTATTCAAACATACTATATCCTTTCGCCTCCTGTTTAGTGTATCAGGGTTGAAGTGTAAGCTGGCATGCTGCTTTAGAACAGTGAATAGAATAAAGAGCTGGCGCACAGTTAGCACTTTGCATTGTTTATATAGTTCGGTAGTAGGGAAATAGAAAGGGCACGATGTGGCTACTTTAAGTAGCGCTCTTTGAGCTCGTTCCAGTTTTAACATAGTGGTAATGCCAGCACCTCCCCAAGATTTTATGCAATAAGTCAGTAAGGATTGACCAAGCGCTTGATAGATTTGTTTTATTAAAGCGTAGTCACATATGTGTCACAACTTTTTAAATATTACTATAAGTTTTCTAATTCTATTACAGAGTGCATTAATATGGACCTTAAAAGTTAAAGTAACATCGAGAGTAATTCCAAGATATTTGATGTTAATTGCTTTGGAGATAGTTGAGCATGGGCATGGTGCGCTATCAGTGCAAGTGCGGTGATGTGCATAATGCGGGGTATTAGCGAGTAATGGTGTAGAAGTGTTACTTGCGAAAATCATATACATAGTTTTATCAGTGTTCAAGGACAGAAAATTATTAAAAAGCCAGTCATTCACAATACTAAAGCCAAATTGAGCGAATTTATAAGCTTCGTCTATTGTTTTTGCAGAAAAAAGTAAGGCTGTGTCATCTGCATATGAAACTATGGTGCCGTTATTAAGTTGGAGATTACATAGCTCATTAATATAAATCAAAAATAGGCTGGGTCCTAAGATACTACCCTGAGGGACGCCATAGGGGTGGTTTTTTGAAAATGTGCTATAATTGTCTCCAATTTTTAGGCACTGAAGTCTATTACTAAGATAACTTTCAAATAATTTTAACTGAGTATCCCGAATGCCGATATTTTCTAATTTTCGCAATAAAATTGGAATTGAAATTGTATCAAAGGCTTTTTTGAGGTCGAGAAAAATCCCTATAACATGCATACCTTTGTCCAAATTTTGCACAATTTCATTTGTAAGGCAATGGACTGCGTCATCAGTAGATAACTTTTTACGGAAACCAAATTGACAACTTGAGAGAAAGGATATTTCATCTAAATATTTTATTAACCTACTGTTCATTATTTTTTCCAAAATTTTAGAGAAAGTGGGAAGAAGAGAAATCGGTCTGTAATTATTTGGTTGGTTTTTATCCCCCGATTTATAAATCGGAATAACCACAGCTTTTTTTAATGACTCGGGGAATATACCTTGAGACAAGCAATTTTGAAATATGAGAGTTAACGGAGGGGCTAGTATATCCTTACAAAATTTCAAAACTTTACATGAGATGTTATCCCATCCGGGGGCACTATTACTTTTTAAGTTATTTATAATACCCTCTACTTCAGAGACGTCTGTATCGATCATAACAAACGATTTAAGCCTAAGCGATAGTGGTATAAAGCCAGTGCGTGTTTCTCGGTTTGAGTCCCCAGTTCTTAACCAAGATTCTTTTACATTGCCACAGGGTGGCGCTAGCTTTTTTTACTACCTTTTCTAAGTGTGGTTTCCAGTTCAGTTTATCATCTAGGGTGATTCCAAGATATTTTACTGTTTTGGATAAAGTAAGTTGCGTGCCAAACAATTTAGGAGGATCAAACGGCGGTAGTTTCCGTTTGCGATCAAAGAGAATTAGTTCAGTCTTTTTAGGATTGACGTGTAGGTTGAAATCTTTACACCATTTTTCAACCACCCTCAAAGCGTGACCCATTTGATTGCAGAGGGTGTTCGCATGATTTCCGTTTATGAGAATAGTGAGGTCATCTGCATAGCCAATAGTTAGATAGCCTTGCATGTTTAGTCTTTTAATGAGTGAGTCCACCACCATGTACCAGAGCAGTGGGGATAATACACCTCCTTGAGGACAACCCCTTGTCACTACCGCTCTGTTGGTGTCATTAACAGTTATTTGTACCGCTCGCTCTGAGTTTTAACATGTTTACTATCCAGTCCCGCAGTGTGGGATTAACATGGAATTTTTCCACGGCTTGCATACTTGGGATATTAGTTTTATCGAAGGCACCTTTAATGTCTATGAAGGTGCAGAATGAGGTCATTTTAGTGCTGAGAACACACTCAATTTTGGAAACAACTCTGTGGAGAGCTGTTTCGGTTGATTTCTCCTTCGTGTAGGCATACTGATGAGTATGTAGGGGCTTTTTTGTTAATATCTCCTCTCTTATGAACCTGTCATAGAGTCTCTCTAGTGTTTTTAAGAGAAAAGAAGTTAGGCTAATGGGTCTAAAGGATTTGGGGTTTGTATAGTCAGATTTTCCAGGTTTGGGGATGAAGGTCACTTTAACCTCCCGCCATGGTAGGGTATATCGGTGCGCCATGCACGATTGGTAAAGTTTCACCAACCACGGGGTGATGATATCTCTGGCCCACTGTAGTAGTGCCGGAGTTATACCGTCAAGACCCGGCGATTTGAAGGGGTGAAGGTTTTTATTGCCCATCCAACTCTATCTAGTGTGACTATCTTTTCAGATTGGGATACATCTATGTTCGTGGGGCTGCTGATTTTATTAGTGATGTGCCGCCGTGATTCAACACTAGCGGCACATCACTAGCGCAACTAGATGTCAACCATCTTTCATTCTTTTCATTCCATTCATTACCTTGTAAAATCTTGTATTCAAATACCAAGCAAAACGCTTCTTGTAAATTACTTCAATATAAAATGTCTATGGAGTCAGATATCTTTCATTTATAATTCTACAAGCCAAGGAATTATACATTGGTGACCACCAGACGTGATAAACGGAAGACAATTTTCACTGATTGCTCTGAGGAGAACAACCGATAATCAGGAGCTAGAACAAAGCCATCAAAGGATCATCGCAGTTGCCAGGAAAGTGTCCCATCCTTATTTTTCATATCATTTACTATCTTTTCCACATCCAAAATCATCCTATTCATCACATTTTATATTTCATAAATCTTTATTATCCATACTTGATAATACGTTAAGCCATCAACATTTTTATTGTGGGTATATTCAAATATTTTTTTCTTTTCACTTTTGCTGAATCATTTCATTCGAAGTCTTAATATTCGTAATAGAAAAGGTTTTATACAACTCGTAACAGTGTAATTAGTGTTGCGTTAGTAGTGTCTTTCCTGTTCTCCGCATTTCAGTGAGCGCTCTGTCTACCCAACATTGGCGTTAAGAACGTTCGCGCGCGTTAAAGTGTTGAGTTGAATCGTGTTAGCGGCCGGAGTGTGGAGCATATTTGAAGTTAAGTTTAACGGTTTTTATTTATACAAGCTTATTAATTAATTTTACACACTTACTAGTAGATAAATACTATTTAGATTTTGCATTACCATTTATGTCTCAAGCAGGAGAATCAACTACCAAACCATCGTCTGAGACTACATTTAAAATGACTCAGAATACTGATACTGATTACAAAGACCTTGTCACAAAACGTAGTTCAATAAAAGGTCAAATAACAAAGTACAAAAACTATTTAAAGAAATTATTTGACTCGGAAGTAGTTTCTCCAACGAATTTATATATACTTTCGGAGAAAATAGATAAGTTTTCACTGCTTTCTACTTCTTTTCATGAACTCCAATCAAATATTGAAATATTAAATCCTTCTAAGTTGCAAAATGAAATTGATATACGCGATGATTTTGAATCAGACTTTGCTCTTCTGATCGCGCAGTCAAAATTATTTCTAACAGAGAAAAGGGGTGACTCAACAACTGAAATACAGTCTAAGTTCAGTCATTCTTATGGCAACAGCAATGTAAGTTTTAAATTGCCTGTTATTAAAATATCAAACTTCGATGGATCATATCAGAAATGGTTGGAATTTCGTGACACATTTTCATCCCTTATTCATAATAATAACAAGTTGGAGCCAATACACAAATTTTACTATTTAATTTCTTATTTAGAAGGTGAGGCAGCCTTAGTTTTATCTAATCTAGAAGTTTCTACAAGTGGCAACTTCTGTGTGAACGTTACGATAACAAAAAACAATTAATTAAAACTCATTTAAATTCACTTCTGAGTTTCCAAGTGCAAGCAAAGGATTCTGCTAAGAGTTTAAGGTTCGTAATAAATCATATTTCGAAAAACTTAAGAGCGTCAAACTCGTTAGGTGAACCAACTACTTCATGGGACACGTTAATCATACATTTGGTCTTAGCAAAGCTTGACAACAACACAAATTTCAAATGGGAGGAACATAAAAACAATTTTACTAATTCCCCTTCGCTAAACGATTTTTTCCAGTTTCTAAAGGCTAGAGCTGATGTTTTTGAGTCTGTCAATAGTAATAAATATTCAAATTCTAATTTCATTAAACCTTATGCTCAACCAATGTTTCAAAAACAAGAAAGGTCTCAAACGAAATCGCTCTCAATTTCAGCAATTGATGCCTCATCGAATGTCGTGTGTCCTTTATGTGGCGGCAGTCATCGTATATACAGCTGCCCGTCGTTCCAGTCTCTGCCTGCCGAGCTCAGGGCTGCTGAGGTAGCTCGACTCTCATTATGCTCTAATTGTTTACGTAAGGGCCATTCCAATCATCAATGCAAGGTACGCCACTCATGTAATATTTGCAAGCGACGTCACAACACTTTATTGCATAGGGATGACTCTCAGGCTCAAAATACGTCTTTAATTAACACCGTGGTGCCTAATGAGCCCTTTGATGGTTCCGTCACACAAGACATAATTAGCATGTCTATAAACTTGAACAAACCAAGGTAGAGGGTGTAAGATCACCAAATGTTAACTTTGTTTATTTATTTGCTTCCGATGTCATCATAAAGTCCAGCCACGGTACTGGGGAAGGGTTATTGCTTATCAACCGGCACAGCTCGTCCATCTCTCTCTGGAGTGGTTCGACCTCCTCCTCCACTGGTTGGTGTGTGGAGGGCCCTGGATCGTCAGGAACCAAGGGAGCGTCCGGCTGGTCGCTGGTTGATGTTGACGGTGTCGCCTCGTGGTGTTTGGCCAACATGTCTCCAAGTTTTCCTTTTGCAAGGATAAACCTAGCGTACACCCGACCGTAACCGAACGCCACGCTGCGATTTCGCGCCAGGAGTATTTCCACTTGGGCAGGTGGTAGCCCTAACGTGAGGAACACACCAGGGTTGTCCCCCCAGACCCTTGTGGCCCTATACAAGGACCACATGTCAAGGTCGTATTACCTTCCATTTTGATACCTCAGAAGAGAGTGCAGTCTCTTCAGAGGTCCGGTATAGTTCGGCAGGAACAGGGCTATCCGCGTTCGTGTGGGAATAGCTGACTGGAACACCATCTGCACCTTGTCACCCGAGGGTAACAATGTGCCATCAGCCAGTTCCCGAACCCAGTTCACTGTCGATTCGTCTTCTCACCAGAAACGGAGAGCACCCTCAACAAGCCTGGGACAGGCTTGGAAAGCAGGCCCTAGCCTTTTTTCCAAGTCCGCCTCAGCATAGAGCCTCTCGCTCACCTGGTCTTTAGTGTATGCGGCTTCCTCCAGGGTCAAGTCCCGATTCGTTGCTGTGACTTTTGCCACATCAAGATGGGCCCGATCGACTGTGGCCTCCGCATATGATTTTTCCCCTTTTTTTGCCCTCTTTGCCTCCAGTTAAGCCGGCGACATAGAATCATCTGCTCGGTCTCTTTTCTGCGGCTCAGGGGCCTTTGCTGTACTGGTGGACGGCTGTGGCTTCGGTCCAGAAAAATTGTCCCGATTTCCACGCGTTCCTTCAGTGGGACGTCTACCACCCTGTCCGGTGCAGGACGTCCACGGTAGGCTCCCCGTCCCGGCCGCGCACCTCGCACTGGCAGACCAGAACGTGGAGGCGACCGAGGTTGGGGGCCCTGCCGCGCGGGTTCTCCCCGTCCCGCATCGGAAGTGGCGGTAGCGTCACTCGCTTCCAAGTTCGGAGTCCGGATATGGGCACCATGGGCACCCGTCTCCGTGGTCCGATCCGGTTGCGACTTCTGGAACTCCACCGCTTTTTTCATCTGCCGGCGTCTGTAGGCGCCAGTTCTGTGTGGTCGGCTCGCTCTCCTACTCTTCTTGGAGCCAGACTCGGTTTTGGGTATTTGTGCCTCGTGCGCTTGGCGACTTCGAGGCACTGATTTTTTAGACTCTCCCAGTTTGGGTCCCGCAAATGGTCCCGGAATTTTCGTCGGTGACCTCACCTTCTCTCCCACATTTGGCGTAACTTTGCTACCCCCAGAATACGAGGGGCAGCATGGATCCTGCAAGCAGGACCCAGGGAGGGATTTTCGACCGCTGATGCAGGCCGTACCCTCCTGGGGTAGTATATCTTTCTTGGGTTGCGCCATGTTGGAAATTTTGACTTTTTACAGTTAGTCTATTCGTGTATAAAGAATATATATCAATTTATGTATCAATATATATTAAAGAAGGCTGTAGTTTACTGGAATAGACTATTTTACATATGTAGATACGGGATTATAGATTGAACCTAAATAAATGCGTACTTGAAATTAAATATGGAATGGGGGATTGAGGATGGGATGGGAAATCCCTCCGCAATTAGCTACTTTCGCCACAGGGTTTGTTGGTATTAAGCGGTCCTGTTAATGGCTCGGTATTACCAGGGTGCACGACGTGGACGTTTGCGGTAGGGCATTTGGTGGGTGTGCTGGATAGCTCTTCCGCTTACTGAGCATACACTGGACCGAAATCCCCCACCTTGCTACCCCTACGACTTATTTATTTAATTAATACGTACACAAACAGCATTAAAATATAACAAACATTACCTTTTTACAAAAATTTTGATTCGGCTCTGTTACAATGCCAAAAAAGTGCACAAAACATTATTGGTTATTATCGTTAGCAATTTTCTTCTTCTTAAATAATATTATTATTAAAGCTACTCAAAACAATAACAAACAATGTAAATATAAGTAAAACTCCAAAGAATAAATAAATAAATATTAAATATATGCGGACATATGACACAGATCAAGTTAGCCCCAAACTAAGCAAGGCAACAAAAAAGAAGGAATAGTGCTTCCTACCTAAAAGATTGTGGTCCCCGAAATTCGAACCTGGGTCTTCCGTTCGATTAGAATTGACCAAACGATAAACCGTTACGCCACAAAGACATCAATGTTGCCTTCAATTTTTTTATTTAGTAGTCATACTATTGACAAACAATTTAAAGGACATATATTTTGATGAAAATGAATGGGAATATTAGTTAAAAAAATAAAAGTTATATCATATTCTCAGACCTACCAAATGAATACGCAAAATTTATGCAATTCATTTTCAATTATCTTTATTCATACATTTTTGCGTACTTAAATGTGAAAAAGAAGGAATAGTGCTTTAGAAAAAAGATTGCCGTGGCATACGGATACTATAAGACTTATGATAAAATTGCGAAATCGAGCACATGCTAGATGTAAAAAAACTAAAAAGGCAGCACATTTTCAACATTTTAAGAAGAAATAGTGAACAGTGCTTTATCCTATAAAAATCTGGCTAGAAATGTGAATATCTTGTGAAAGAGTTCGTTAAAAGTGAATTCTTTATTTATTTTTCGAAACCACCAACAATTTTGAATAAAAATATAATCAGACCCTCTCTACCACATTATTTATAATAACAGGGCGCCATCTAGCGACGAGTAGCGGTACAATTTACATATACCACCTAGCAACCATCGATTTAAACAACTGAGTTCCAATCAGTCCCGTAAGAGTACACTACTGATTAGTAATAATACAATAACGAGATGAATTGCTCCATATGCAGTCTTACGGTAGAGGGAAAAGATCTGCTAAAATGCATTCCTTCTGGTTTAATTAGCCATTATAAATGCCAAGGCTTAAAGGCAGAATATTACAAAGCAAATTTTGTAAGCTTGAGCCAATCATGGTATTGTCCTGGTTGTTTAAATATAACACAACGTAGTAGAGCGCCAAGAAACGATAATACTCCAATCAGAAGGCAAACAGATTTTTCTTTTAACCACACGGCGATGTCATGTGATGAGCCAGTCAACATATCATCATTATCATTGAATAGCGACTCGGAGCGTGCGCCCTCTATATCATTCCAGCAATTTAGTAATCTTCTCGATGCCAAAATTATCGAGCTTCGCTCATCCATTGCCGTAGAGATACAAGCAGTCGTGGCTGTTGAAGTTCATAAAGCCATTCAAGAAACAAGATCTGAATATCATGATTTAATATCCAAACTAAAAAATGAGATATCAGATTTGCAATCACGAACTAAAGATATAGAAAAATCTATACCCGATGTACGCGAAATATCAAACAAAATAACACAAATAAAATTGGAAAACGAACAACTTAAGGTCACAAACTTTCATCTCGAAAGCAAACAAGAAGAGATGGAACAAAGGTCTAGGAATTGTAACATAGAATTACAAAACGTACCAGAGAACAAGAATGAAAATTTTTTCCATATTATAGAAACACTCGGCACCCTTATAGGTATTCCGTTACCATCAAGTTCCATCACCGACGTACACAGAGTCGCTCACAACCAGACAACGACGCGGCCAAAGAACATCATTGTGCACCTAGCAACCCGCCATCTACGTAACTATGTCATAGCGGCTTGTAGAGCACGTCGAGAACTTACTGTTGGACAATTGTTTAGCTCAGCGGGAACATCCACACCCAGCAACAAAAATGACAAATCAAAAATCTATATCAATGAGCACCTTACATTGAAGCGGAAGATTCTGTATTCCAAAGTCCGTTCTATAGCTAAAGAAAAGAAAATCAAGTTTGTATGGGTGAAAAATTCCGCAATCTTAACAAGAAAGGATGACACGACATCAATTATTGCCATACGCTGTGAGGAGGATCTAAAAAAACTGTGACTATTGCAATCTGTTATCATATTGTTACGACATCTGTTCGCAAGTAGGAGATAGGATTTGCCACTACTAGATAACAGATGGCGTTACTAGTATTCTAATAAGTAAAGGAATTACTAGATGTTTCTCGAATATCGACTTTTCGAGAATGTGGTACTAGAACTTTCTGTAATATTCGCGTATTTGAGATTTGGCATATATAAAGAGCGACGCGTGCTACGGAGTGATTCGAGTGCGAAGAACTAAAGCGAGAACAAGCGAAATACTAGAGCGAAGAAATTAAATACGACAGTGCAGTGATATACGGATTACGGAAATAAGCTTAACGGTGTGGACAGTGTTACTATAACGGAGTAAATTAGTGTTGTTAATTAGTGCGAGTATCGATAGTTAATTATCGATAGTGTTTGTTGTGTTGTGTAAAGTGCGTTATTGGTCAATAAATATAATTACACCTTATTGCACGAAAGTGTGACTGGTATTTATCAAATTAAGAACCCGGTACGTAACAATTGGTGACAGAAGTGGATTTGAAGATGCCAGTTATGCCGAAGGAAGACGGAAGAGAGGGTGTGAAGACACGCGCTCAGAAAGCCGCAGAGGGTGAACAGCTGTCGGAAATGAGGTCATCGGTCACGAACCCTCGGAGTGACATTCCAGAGGAGACGTCCGCGGTGACTAACGCGCCGTCTACATCAACGGCGCCGGCGGCCGCAACTAATACTGACTTGGCGATGATAGTTGAAATGTTGAAAAACATACATTCGGAGGTACAGGGTGTTAAACAAGAAGTTCGTGAGTTGCGCGAGGAACAGCAAACTAAGTTCTCACAAGTTCTCACTGCGGTCAATGAAGTCAGTGGTCGGGTGGTTACTGTGGAAAAAGACGTAGAGCAGATGAAGGAGCAGGTAACCACTATTGAGAAAGATATCGATGACATGAAGACCGACTTCCGCGGAATGGAGAAAAGGGTTCTGCAGCTTGAATCACGACCGGTCAAGGTTGTCTCCGGTGAGAATGTAGTAGCTGTCCATGGTCCTCGTGTGAAGGTTCCTCCCTACGACGGAACAACATCCTGGTCGGCGTATAGACATCAGTTCCAGACTGTTGCGGCTGCCAATGGTTGGACTGATGAACAGTGTTTGACTGCACTGACGGTGGCGCTCCGAGGTCAAGCACTGTCAGTAATAGAGGCGCTGCCGACTCCGAGTGGTGGTTTCAAGGACCTGCTGGATGCGTTGGAGTCTCGCTATGGAGAGCGACACCTGGAGCACGTGTTCCGCGCTCAGCTGCGTGATAGGGTCCAGCGTTCTGGAGAGGGACTTCAGCAGTGGGCCCTTGAAATCGAGAAGCTCGTCCGCAAGGCCTATCCCAGTGTAGATCCGAAGACGGTGGAAATGAACCTGGTGCAAGCATTCGTCGACGGCATCAGAGATATCGAAGTGAGAACAGCGGTGAGACTTCAACACCACACGTCTCTCAAGGATGCCTTGGCGAACGCTCTAGAAGTTGAAGCTTGCCGCCAGGATACGCGCCAAACTCATCGACTTCGTGAGATTGCGGAAGCAAATGAGGACGTCAAGGTCATTAAAGCACCCGTCGGAAGGAGTACTGGACCGATTTGTTATGGCTGCGGGAAAAGGGGCCATTTGAGATTAAGTTGCCCGCTGAGGAAGGAAGAAAAGAGGCAGGCAGAGGCTTCTGCCGCAAACGTCCAGGGAAACGAGCATTAGCCAGGACCGGGGGGCAGGTGCTGGCTAGAGAGGAGAAAGCCCCGACAATGACCATCTCACAAGCCTGTAACGGGAACAGTTTGGTGATATTGGGCTGTGTCAATGATCAAGACTGTAAACATTGCAGGAAGCAAGAGTCGAAGGAGGAGGTCGTGAAAGTGACTCGAATTTGTCCATTGGATGGATGGGAAACAGAAGCTATGCAGAAGGCCCAAGAAGAAGATGAGAACCTCAGACCCATCATGAAATGGAAGAAGGAAAAACACGATCAACCGGCTTGGAGTGAAGTAGCGTCCACAGGAGTGAGTACGAAAGCTTACTGGGCGCAATGGAACAGCCTGGTTCTGATCAATGGTCTACTGTACCGGAGGTGGGAGAAACCCAACGGTAAGGAAGAGCACCTACAATTGGTCGTGCCCAGAGCCAAGGTTAAAGATGTACTGCGGGAAACACATGACGGTGTTTCGGGCGGGCATCTTGGGGTAAATCGTACGTTGCAGAAGGTTCGTGCGAAGTTTTACTGGCTTCATTGTAGGGACGACGTACAGGACTGGTGCCGGAAATGTACAACGTGTGCCGCGGTGAAAGGTCCGCAGACCCGGAGTAGAGGGGGATTACGGTTGTACAATGTGGGAGCTCCCTGGGAGAGGATTGCCGTTGATGTGGCTGGACCGTTTCCACAATCAGAGTCCGGAAATAAATATTTCATGGTGGTGATGGATTACTTCACTAAGTGGCCTGAAGTGTTTGCCATACCCAATCAAGAAGCAATAACTGTGGCTACAAAACTGGTTGAGGAAGTGATCTGTCGATTTGGCGTGCCCCTGGAGATACACTCTGACCAGGGAAGAAATTTTGAGTCACAAGTATTTCAAGAGGTGTGCAAACTGCTTGGAATGCATAAAACCAGGACGACGCCATATCATCCTCAGTCAGATGGAATGGTGGAGAGGTTCAACCAAACACTGGAGAGACAGTTGGCGAAGATGGTTGAAAAACATCAGAAGGACTGGGACAAACACATTCCATTATTTTTACTGTCTTACCGGTCAGCTGTTCACGAAAGCACGAAGGAAACACCTGCTTTCGTCAATTTCGGAAGAGAGCTACGATTGCCTGTAGATTTGTTGACAGGAGGGTCACCAGATGAGCCGCAGAGTGTAACTGAATATGTAAGCGATTTGAGGGAAAGAATGCAAGATGTACATTCCCTAGTGCGTGAAAATGGTTTACATGCTAGTGAAAAGATGAAAACCAGATATGACCGTAAAGCTAACACGCCGCGTTTCGAAGAGGGTATGCTCGTCTGGTTACACAATCCAACTCGCCAGAAAGGGAAGTCCCCTAAGTTACAAAATAGGTGGGAAGGACCGTACAAGGTGGTCACTAGAATAAACGATGTAACGTACAGAATTCAACGCCAACCTAGAGGGGCTTGGAAAATAGTTCACATCGATCGACTTGCGAAGTACCATGGAAGCAATAATACTCGGGACGAGTATTAATGTAAGGAGGGGGTAATGTTACGACATCTGTTCGCAAGTAGGAGATAGGATTTGCCACTACTAGATAACAGATGGCGTTACTAGTATTCTAATAAGTAAAGGAATTACTAGATGTTTCTCGAATATCGACTTTTCGAGAATGTGGTACTAGAACTTTCTGTAATATTCGCGTATTTGAGATTTGGCATATATAAAGAGCGACGCGTGCTACGGAGTGATTCGAGTGCGAAGAACTAAAGCGAGAACAAGCGAAATACTAGAGCGAAGAAATTAAATACGACAGTGCAGTGATATACGGATTACGGAAATAAGCTTAACGGTGTGGACAGTGTTACTATAACGGAGTAAATTAGTGTTGTTAATTAGTGCGAGTATCGATAGTTAATTATCGATAGTGTTTGTTGTGTTGTGTAAAGTGCGTTATTGGTCAATAAATATAATTACACCTTATTGCACGAAAGTGTGACTGGTATTTATCAAATTAAGAACCCGGTACGTAACAATATGTTACTTTATTTACATACACACAACATATTTACACCTACTCGAATACACCTTAATAACACTATTTACAACAATCTTCTACGTCATAATTTACATTATACATAAATTATATATAATATATTATCCATTTTTTGGTATCTCTCAGTAAATTTTCGTATAGTTGGTTCTATTTGTGTCAGTATAAACTATGAAGTATCCATAGGCAAGCGCACTTGTATTTTCCTAAATATTCAATTTAAGATATGTATGCTTATGGCAGCCATATATATGCGTGCCATACATAATAAACTAATAGCTACCTACAGTAACCGTCGCCGATTCATTTATTACTTATTTTGCAAAAAAATCAGTGACATGCGGTTGCATGCACTGTTTGAAATATACATAGTTAATAATTACTAGCAGACGTGCACTTTCCATTTACTACCAAAATTGCGGCGGTATTAGGTCGAAGTTAGCACATATAAGGCTGAACATAGCAGCTACTGATTATGATATTATTATACTGACTGAAACTTGGCTACGCGAAGGTATATTTGATCATGAGGTAGCAGACGAGAGGTATGCTATTTTTCGTCGGGACATGTATAAACACGAGCGTTAAAAAAGACGGCGGCGGTGTATTGGTTGCGATAAAAAGAACATTACTACCCTGTAGGCGATTAGATTTAGAGTGTCAGATAATCGAAGAAATCATCGTAACATTACCATTATGTGGCTCTACTAGGTTATTCATCTGTGCTGTGTATTTGCCTCCTTCATCCAATATGCTGTCTTACGAAACATACTTCAATAACCTCACAAGATTATTTACAGCACATTCTAATGATAATTATTGTATTGCTGGAGATTACAATATGCCAAACCTAGTATGGCTTAAGGAAAACCAGGACGAAAATTTAACTGCTCAAATAGATTTAATCGGAAGAGTTATTAATAGACGTGACCAACTATATGCAATTAAAACAAATAAATTGTATCCATAATACTAACAATAGGCTACTAGACCTATTTTTCACTGATATCAACACATTCAAGTGCTCCCAACCATGGGCAATACTTACTGATAAAGTTGATAAACACCACCCCCCTATTATGATTGAACTACAAATAAATAAAAACTTTGATTCCATACTGCCTCTTGTACAACTAAAACACGATTTTTATAAGTGTGACTATCAAGCGATAAAGGATCACCTTTATACAATCGATTGGCACCAAGAACTTTCCACTTACGATGCTATAACAGCAACAGAGAAGTTTTATAAAATAATTAACGAAACTATTAGCAAGCACGTGCCCGTCAAGAAAATTCGTAATTCACAATATCCCCCATGGTTCTCTAACGCCTTAAGGTCTACGTTAACACGTAAATACAAGATTTGGCGTCGTTGGAATACATACCACAATTTAGCTGATTATGGTGAGTTTTCTTTACTGCGAAAAAGGAGTAAAATGTTGCTTAAATGTTGTTTCCGGACCTATATGAGCTCTACCGAAAGCAATATTCATAAAAACCCTAAATCTTTCTGGAAGTATATATCATCTATTAAAAAAACGACTCTAGTTACCCAAGCACAATGACCTTTGGAAATACAACTTCTAGTGACCCTGCTATCATAGTTAGAATGTTTAATAATTACTTTAGCTCAGTATTCGAACCATCATCTGATTTTACAACACTGGATTTGGCTTCCCTCCCTTCAAATTCAAGTTCCCCTAACATACATCTACTGCAGTTTTCTGAAACTCAAATAGAAATAAAACTAAAATACCTTGATGCTAGTAAAGGGCCCGGCCCAGACAAAATACACCCAATTTTCCTTAAAAATCTAGCACATGAATTATCGATGCCTCTATGTTTCCTTTTTAATAAATGCATGGCTGAAGGTATATTTCCTGATCAATGGAAACTGGCTCATATAGTTCCATTACATAAATCGGGCAATAGAAGCCTCATTACTAATTACCGGCCGATTTCAATTTTGTCTACTGTACCAAAAGTATTAGAATCCCTTGTACATCAAAACCTTATAATAAACTTAAAACCCCACATAGTGGAGGAACAACACGGTTTTTTGAGAGGCCGTTCAACTGTGACAAACTTGATAGTATACTCCGATTACATTTTCCGTCACATGGACAAAAAATACAAATAGACGCTGTATACACCGATTTTTTAAAAGCCTTCGTCAAAATAGACCACATCATGCTATTCCTTAGATTAGCTTATAATGGTATCAAGGGAGACTTTTTAAGGTGGTTCGTTTCTTACTTGACTAATCGATATCAGGTAGTGAGGGTAGATGGTCACCTTTCAGAGAAGAGGCTGGTCACCTCCGGTGTGATACAGGGTTCTATCCTTGGCCCATTGTTGTATTTACTATTTGTGAACGAAATTGTAAGGTGTTTTGAAAATAGCAGAGTCTTATTATTTGCAGATGACCTTAAAATATTCATGCCTATCAAAACTATAAACGACACCCAACTTCTTCAGGCCGATCTGGACCGTTTTGGTCGTTTTTGTAAAGAAAATAATTTATACCTAGCACACAACAAATGTAAACAAATAACATTCACCAAAAACTGGAACATAATTTTGCACAACTACCATATTGATAACTGTCCCTTAGAGAGGGTATCACAAATTCGGGACTTAGGAATTATTTTCGACGAAAGCTTGAGTTTTGATGCCCACGTAGAGGCTATCTGTACAAAGGCCTATCAAATGCTAGGATTTATTTTGCGTGCTGGAAGACATTTCAAAAGGAAATCATCTATGGTTTGTTTATACAAATCTTTGGTGAGATCTCAGTTGGAATATGCCAGCGTGATTTGGAATCCCTACTATTCAAAGTACTCCAATAAGATAGAATCCATACAGAAAAAAGCCCTTAAAGCCATACACTACAAATTTCATCATTCCAGAATGTCTTACACTAATCTACTTAAAAAATACAACCTACAATCACTGACAGACAGACGACAACTTATTGACCAAATGACGCTCCATAACATATGTTTTAACCATTACGATTGCATTCCCCTGTCCAACGAAATAGGCTACCGCGTCCCGCGTCGGCCCGACAGGCGGCTGCCGCACACAGCCGTGTTCGCGGTAGAGCCCGTCCGCACGGTGGCTGGCGAGCGCGCCCCTCTTCGTAGGATTTGTGAATCACACAATAAAAACTACAGCTCTATAGATAGACATATTTAATTCGTCTAAACTCCAGCTCAAGCGAAGCATACTGATAAATGATACCATTAAATGATCAATTTTAGTATATGACACACACACACATACATACATACACACACACACACACAAACACACACACACACACACACACAAACTTGTATAAACACAATCCCATTTAATAGATGTATTAGTTATAAGCTTTATAATGTTTAAATGCTGATTATATATTTTATACAAAGTTCAGTTTCATATAAGTTTTTAAAATATGTTTATTATGATAAGATAAATAGAATAATAATAGAAATGTAAATATTCTGTGATGAACAGTTCTGCATACAGACTGATTTCACCATGTAATTTAATTAGAAATAATGTATTTAGTCTTTGTCTGTTGTTTGTCCAAAATAAATAAATATTATAAAAGTTTTAAAAAAATAGTTATACAATCTTTATACCACGAGAAAACAGCTTATTTCAAAAATAAGATCAACCTTAATATTAAAAACTCTAAAGAACTATGGAAAAATCTTAAAGCTACTGTGCTCCAAACTCATGATTTTAAAAGTCTTCCCAATCATTTAAATACACCAGATCTTATTAATAAACACTTTTTGACCGTCCCAGGAAATATTTACGCAAATTCATCCAAGCTCAAATATTATAACTACAATAGATTCTCCTCATCAATATTTGAAATCAATCAGGTGACATCTGATAATATCTTAAAAATTTTACAAAACTTGCAATCTAATGCGCAGGGCATTGACCGTTTGTCTTTAAACATGATTTTTATGACCTTGCCCATAACAGTAGATGCTATAGTAAGTATTGTCAACTCTTCTATAGCGTCCGCAACATTCCCCGATTTATGGAAAACAGCTATTGTTCGTCCGATACCTAAGACTTTAAACCCCACACTAGTTTCTGAACTTCGACCGATAAGTCTTTTAACATGCTTGTCCAAGATACTAGAGAAAGTGATAACATTACAACTAACGGAATATCTTGAGAGGAATAACATTCTACCCGTCTTGCAATCTGGTTTCAGGAAAAACAGAAGCACCACAACAGCCTTACTAGATGTAGTTGACAATATCTTGACAGAACAGGACAGGGGTAAAGGAACTATTCTCACGCTACTAGACTTTACTAGAGCCTTTGATTGCATGAATATAGACCTTGCACTATCCAAAATGTTATACTATGGATTTTCCCAGAACACAATAGAACTATTCAGAAGTTACTTAACTAATAGAATGCAAATAGTCGAATTAAATAAAAGTGATGGATCCATTTCTTCGTCTGATGCATGTCCTATTACCCGAGGTGTCCCGCAAGGTTCTATTTTAGGGCCAATACTTTTTATTATGTACTGTGCAGACTTGGTTAATTGTATAAAAAATTGTAGCTATCATATCTATGCTGACGATGTTCAATTATATTTATCTTTTAAGGCAGAAGATACAGAAAACGCTATCCATTCTATTAACACTGACTTAGCTAGAATCGTTAACTGGTGTGAAGACAATACGCTCGTACTTAATCCCAAAAAATCTAAATTCTTAGTCTTGGGAAGTTATGAGCAGATCCGTATAATTTCATCATATGATCCGCAAGTTAAAATCAATAACAGCTTGGTAGAACGTGTTTATGAGGCTCGTAATCTGGGTATTTTAATGGATTGCAACCTTAGGTTTGAAAAACATGTCTTACAACTAGTTACTAATTGTTTTTACAGATTGAAAATTTTATACAAAATACGTGAATTTCTTAGCGAGGAACTCCGGATTAGTTTGTGTGAGTCACTAATATTGTCAAAATTAAATTATGGTGATGCCGTTACTGGTCCTAGACTCCTTTCCACCTCTTCCAAACAGTTGCAGAGAGTGCAAAATGCGTGTGTGCGTTTCTGTTTTAATATTCCCCCTAGATCACACGTCACGCCATTCTTGAACAAGAGCAGACTATTAAAAATGGACTCACGTCGAAAGCTGCACTTGGCTACGCTGCTGTTTGGACTGGTGAAGGGTGGGGAACCAAGTTAGCTACACCACAAACTAAAATGGCTTGGTGAAAGTAATAAATACCACACGCGAGCTGCGTCTAATGTCCTGGAAGTTCCCCGACACCGCAGTTCTGCATTTCGTGGAAGTTTTAAGTACGCCGCCACAAAATGCTGGAACAACATCCCTCCACCACTAAGAAGTATAATGAGCGTTAACAGCTTTAAACTTAAATAAAAGAAATATTTATTAAACATACAATTAAACCAACATAAGTAGGATGCGCGTGAAAGTAGACGGTGAACTAACGGATGACTTTGCTGTAATAACGGGTCTTAAGCAAGGAGACGCCCTTTCACCCACGCTGTTCAATTTGGTGTTGGAGCATGCCATCCGGAAAGTGTTGACACATGATGGTGGGATACACCTGAACGGACAGCATAAAGTGATTGGATACGCCGATGACTTAGCCTTGCTAGGGCAGAGCGAACGCGACGTCCAAGAAGCCGCCAAAATGCTCGAAGATGAAGCACATAGGGTTGGGCTCAGAATCAATATGGAAAAGACCGAATACCTTCACATGAAACGTCATCGACGCGCCGAAGATTTACGAAAGAACTTACAGGTGAGAGAGTCAGTCTACAAAGGAGTTGATAAATTCAAATACTTAGGATGCGCAGTCACTGATACCAACACCAGGGAACAGGAGATTGACATTCGAGTACAAAACGCCCTTTTCTGCAGCGCTGCTCTCCACAAAGTGCTTGTGTCAAAACTCCTCAGCAGAAAAACCAAGATCCGAATTTATAAAACCGTCATCCGGCCGATCTTGATGTATGGATGCGAGGCTTGGACACTCACTCTCAAGGAAGAGAATAAACTTCTGGTTGCGGAAAGGAAAGTAATGAGAAAAATTCTGGGTCCCAACAGGATGGAAGATAGCACTCTGAGAATGAGGAAGAACCAGGAAATCGAAGACCTGATTTCTGAACCTAACATCATCGGCGAAATAAAGTCCCACCGGCTCCGCTGGCTTGGCCACCTAGAGAGGATGGGGGAGGATCGGGCGGTCAAAAAGGTTTACCTTGGAATACCAAGCGGTCGAAGACCAGTTGGACGTCCCAAGTATCGATGGAGGGACGAAATCGAAAAGGACCTGTGCGAACTTCAGGCAGGCAACTGGAAAGAGATCGCACAGGATAGGGACCAATGGCGACTTCTTGTGTCTGAGGCCAAGATCCACTTTGGGTCGCTGAGCCAACGGAGTAAGTAAGTAAGTACAATTAAACGGCGGCCAAAACTTTTAGTCGAGTATTGCATATAATAGTGTTATTTATATATAGTATGTATGTACAATTTATATAATTATTGCATTATTTATTGACTATTTTCTCATACTTAAATTTAAATATAGTGTTAGCATTTCGAAATTATGTATTATTATATATATATGTATATAAAATATATTATGGTTGATGGATTTATCTGACCTAAATCTTAGTAGGGTTTTTTTTTATTTTTTATTCAGAATTTAGATAATTATTGACTTAGTAATAAGTGAAAATATGTTTGTTTGGTTGTTCTTACTTGTTTTTAATTTTCTAGTTTATATAAATAGCTGCTGACGTACTGTCAACACCATGTAGGGCTCATAATGAAAACCAGTTCTGATTTTGTGTATACCCATACACAAATCAGAAATTACTGATTGTGGGCCCAATTTAGCGGAAACCATTTCTTTAAATTATATCATTGAATACTGTGTGTGTGTGCTAAATAAAAAAATTCTTTTCTTTTTCTTTTCTTTTCTTTTCTTTTATTCTAAGCTAACACAAAAGCAAAAAAAAATCGCAAAAAGATTGTGATCCCCGAGATTTCAACTAGGGTCTTCCGATCGATTAGTATTAACCAAAGGGTATACCGCTACGCCACGAAGACGTTAATGTTAATGTTTTAGACTTTAAATTTTTGATGAGGTACTTATATATTTTATTTTATTTATTTATTTATTTTTATTTTATTTTATTGAGGAAACAAACAGTCATTTTAACAAATATGTATAAAGTTTACAAGGAAATATCATAAAATATAGTTCCCTAAATACGAGTATATACAAACGATTGAAATTAGTGTAGTTTGATTCTAGCTAGATGTATGTTTAGTTATAATACATTCTACAACTTACAAAAGGTTTTTAAGTGAGATATAATACAAATAACAAAGGTAGTAAAGCAGTATTTCCCAAAGTGTGGGTCGCGCGCGACCCACTGATGGGTCGCAGATTGATTTTGGGTTGGTTCTGAGTCCTGATAGTCGCATAGATTTTGCAATCTACGAGCTCGCAGCGCCCTTAGTTGTGTGAGTTGAACGAAGTGCAGTGAACGGCATATCAATCTCAAATTTTTTGAGTAGTTTTTGAACTCACAAATAAACTAAATAAGGTTAAAGTTTGCTCGCTACTGACTCACACTAACAAATATGATGTATTTGGAAACAAAGGCAAGTGAAGAGCTTATCGATTTATAAGAAGATCTCTCACTAAAAATACTCTTAATTGCAAGCAATTGATGAAACTCCTGCCTGACGAAACAATGAAAGTCCTCCTCCCTTTTGCTACATCATATTTTAGTGAAGTAGGTTTTCCGGCCTTGGTTATCATAAAAACTAAATAATACCGGAATAGTTTAGACGTATCGAACTCATTACGATTTAAAGTGACAAAAATCTATGCCGACGCTAAAGCTGAAATGGAAAAAAATACAAATTTATCCCTCTCATTTTCATTGAAAAAGCATGTTAAATAATTTTATTCATTAAAAAAGATATAAAAAATGGTAGTTTTTAGGGTTGCGTTCCAAAAGGTAAAACGGGGCCGTATTACTAAGACTGCTGTCTGTCTACCTCATAAACCGTGATAACTAGAAAGCTGAAATTTTCACAAATTATGTATTTCTTTGCCGCTATAAAAAAAAAGTAATAAATTGTAAAAAAATATATATTTAGGGGGTCCCAATACAATAAACGTGTTTTTTCTGGTATTTTTTGTTCTGGTATTATTGCCGTGTAGTGCCGGCTTAGAATGTCGCTACCCCCTTCTTCCCACGGGTGTCGTAAGAAGCGACTAAGGGTATCGGGGCTTTATATTGGATTTTTGGGCGATGCGGTTGGAGACCCATCACTAAAAACCTTTATTTTTACCATATTTTCCCCACTCAACTTCCAAAAGTGGCTGAGGAATTTCTAATTCCTTAGCTCTGGCTACCCCTTCTAGGGAAATATAGCCGTGAGTATATGTATGTATGTATGTATGTTTTTGTTCAATATTAAAAACGGTAACACGTAGATGCTTCAAATTTTTACAAAATGTTTACTTGTATATAACCTTTCAAAACAAATGATTGAATAACAATAAGTAAATATCGAAGAGGGGCTCCGGTACAAAAATGTTTTTTTTCTATTATAGTTGGAACCCTCCGTGCGTGAGGCCGACTCGCACTTGGCCGGTTTTTGTCTTCATGATACAAGATGGGCCTCTAACTTTAAACTTTCTTTGAAACTTTTGGAAACACTGTGATTAAGTATTTTCTAAGATTTTCACGATTGCACATTATAATTAAAACAACTATTGATACAGTTGTTTACTATTATAGTCTACCCGTGACCATGATAACTGAAAAGTTTTCGAAACGTCGTGCTTTAAAAACAATGTAATAACACGCTATTAAAATATCCGGAAATATATGAAATACGAATATATGAAAAGAAAACCAATTTTTGTTTTATTTTATTTATTTTGCTTTTTTTAAATCAATTTTGTACTTTTTTTGTAATTCCTGTATTCGCTGGGTGCAAAGTAGGGGGTCGGGGAACACGAATCGATCACAGCGCGCACTGTGGCAAAAAAAGGAACATTCGGCGGCTAATCAAGTGTAATTAAAATGATGGAAAATATTCATAGTACTAATTTTACAAATAATGGCAAGTTAATATATTTTCGCGTGTCGGAAATGAAGGAAAAACATTTATCTGCAATATTTATGCACATAGTGGCAAAGATATATCGACGGCCCCTACGTAAACTATCGTAACTGCAAAAATCTAAATTTTTGTTTTTTTCATATTTAAAACGTAATTGTGAGTATCTATGATGTACATTAATTATTTTTTGTTTTTAATCATATTTAAGACCCTTTTTCAATTGAATACTGTCGAAACTGTACCAATTACGCGCCAAAATTAAGTGGTAGATTCGATAGTATTCCCTAAGAGCTGTAGCATTACCATGAGTTGTTGTAGTAAACTGCGTTTCGTTTACTACAGTCGATATCGAGTTAACGCGTTTCGGATAGTTTACTACAATGATGGTACCATGAGTCAAAATACCGTTTACTTGACTCGCTAGCGTCTACTCGACAGTAGTTGCGTATTTGCGCCGTCATGTTTGTTACCCTTAGAGCTTTACCTAACTTCACACCTATTATGCTGCCTCTTTCGAACTCTACTCAAGTGATAGAGACGGTGATAATCAACAAAATCAACAAAAAGTGTCAATAAATTATTGTGATCTTGAAATGTTTATGTTTGTTTACATTATTCCTTCTAAAACAAATCAGGATTTGTAACCTTTTTAAGTGGTTAGGTACTTGATACAAATCAGGATAACTATAATTTATAGTGGGAACACGTCAGCAGGCACTAAGGAAAATAGAATAGAACAAATCAGCTTTGTTGGTCAAGTAAGTTACACGGTGTTTAAGTTTTATATTTTATTTTAAATTAAAATGAAAACAAGTGCTGCACAATTTCAATTGCTTGTTGATTATATGGAAAGGTACGTATTTTAATTAAAAAATACTTATTAACTAATAGTGAAGTGATCAATTTTTAGTTAAGTGGTACAGCGTAAAGTATAAAATTTGTTCTGTATATTTCTTACCCCATGCACCCCTTTTATAAACTATCTATCTAGTTGAGTGGTTTTTTTTTATTTTGGTTATAGATATGGTGATCTTAGCAAACCCACTGAAGGGCCATATGGTAGAGCAACTAATCTACAACGGTGGACGGATCTAACTGATATTTTAAATGCCAATGCTACTGGTGATACCAAAAATGTGGAAAAATGGAGAAAGGTGGGACTTGCTAATAGATATATATAGTATTGTACATACATACATACATATAGTTACGGCTATAAATCCCTAGAAGGAGTAGCCAGAGCTAAGGAATTAGAAATTCCTTAGCCACTTTTTGTTTTGAATATTGAGTGGGGAAAAAGATTGTGAGTAAGGAATGTTGCGGTGAAGTGTTGGCTTAGAATAACACTACCCCATTTGTTCCTGTGGGTGTATGTAAGAGGCGATGGGATTTTTGGACGATGCGGTTTGACACTCGTCACCAACATATAGCATTCTGTATCTTCTATTTTTGTATTAGGCCATCACATCCTCCTCAGTGTTATTTTAATCATTTCTCTTTTTTTCTATGCTTTTCTTCTGACTCTAATTAAATACTTGGTGGTGGATTTAAGGTATGGAGTGACTTAAAAAATAACACAAAAAGAAAAGCATCGCGCATATACCAAGCTACACATGGCACTGGTGGTGGTCCTGCTTCAAATCTGAAACTAACTGATTTGGAGGAGAGGGTTCTCAGTATAATGGGAACCCGAGCTGCTACCGGAATGGTAGACATTCCTGAGATTGGCTTGCAGGTAATGGTGTGGCTTTTGCTTTGTTTGAAATAATATCAGTAATCAAGTTTATTTACATATATGTTTGTTATATTTTACAGGATGAAGTCACAATGCCACCACCAGAGCATAATGATAGTCCTTCTATCCTTTTACATACTCAAGATGCCAATTCTAGTGTAATGTACCTTCCTACGTCAATGCATTAATTAATTAATAATGAACTGACGCATTTGGAAAGTTCCATCATTTTTGTAATACAATTAATTGTCAATCAGTTAATGAGATTTTATGCCATTAGTCTTGTATAAATTGCCATACATTTTGATACACAAAATAGTACAGCGTACACAGTTCACAGTTCTCAGTTCGTAGTTATCAGTTACCTATTCTCAATCAATCTACAGTTACTTCCTAGAGTATAATATTGTGTTAATATTTAAATTTTAAATAATCTTAATAATATATCTTGTTGTGTGTATCTCCGTAGTTTCTGTTCCGATCCACTGCCCATTACATTATTTTTGGCGCAGTCGGTAGGATACGTTCAAGGAGGCAAATAAAAAAGCCTAACGTATTCATCAGTGTGTGTGTGTGTGAAGAAGAACCCGAATTCCATTTCGGACACCATCACTTTGGGCGTGGAAAATACAGGAGCTGCAAAAGGAAACCAAGGTGAGTCAAATACACAAGGTACTAAAATGGCTTCAATTTCACTCGATATGGCCGAGCGTATGCTGATCAAATTTGACGGTTCGCGCCATAAGTTGTTTGAATTTATTGATAATTGTGATAAAGCTTTAAACCTTGTCAACGATTCACAAAAGAAGATATTATTTACTATAATTGAGACTAAAATCACGGAAAAAGCTCGAGCTATGGTTCGTAATCGTGACTTCGATAATTGGGAAGAGTTGAAGTCACATCTGCTGGATGCCTTCTCTGAAAAGAGAACCATCGGGCAATGGCAGTTGGAGTTAAACTCGTGTAGGATGCAGCCCAAGGAGTCGGTTATGAGTTTTGCCAATAGGATAGAGTCGTGTTATATAAAAATTATTAATTGTTTCGATTCCAAAATGGATAAAATAAGCCGTGAAGCATGTGTCAGTCTCATCAAAGCAGAAGCTCTGAGTGTGTTTTTGAACGGTCTCAATAGGGATTTACATATATTAGTCAAGTCACAAAAACCAGAATCATTGGAAGTAGCGATTGCTATAGCCCTCAATGAGGAGCAGCAATTGAAAAGTAGCATTGAGATGAATAGGTTAAATAGGTCCAATATTCCAACTATATATAGAACTGAGAACTCTAATATATTTTGTAGATACTGTAAGAAAAATAATCATACTATAGAAAATTGTTTTAAATTAAAAAATCGTAACAATACTTCTAATTCTAATAATTATAATAAGCAGCAAAGTAACTTTCAAAATAAAAATTATCATAACGTAAATAAACAAAATTATGGGAATGCTAGGTTTAAAAATAATTCTAATAATTATTCAAAACCTAGCTCATCTAATTTTCAATCATCGAGTAATCATTTAAACGCTTCAGGTCATCAACAGTAAGTGGCGATGTTGAGAATGACCTTATAGATCATAGCCGTATACATGTAATTAACACTACTTCTGTTACCAGTTACGTAACAATTCATTTTAACGAAACAAAATTCCCGGTTAGTTTATTAGTAGATACTGTTGCGAATGTTAGTTTAATAAAAAAAAACTGTTTAAATAAGTACGCGACTATTTATGATGATAATCTTATTTTCCTTAGAGGTATAGATAAAGTAAGTAATTTGAACTCTACTATTGGATATACACATTTTTCTTTTTTCTTAAATGCTTGCGAATATGAAACTTTATTTCATGTTATAAATGATGATTTTCCTATTGATTTCGACGGTATTTTAGGTAATGATATTTTAAAAAATTTTAATGCCTTTATAGATTTCGAAAATAATATATTAACTTTCAGTAATGATGGTAAACTAGTAATAAATCATATTGAGGTACCAAATAACAATCTTCAATCGAGTATATGTCCTTCAATGGAACTCGAGAAGGAGTGTTTGGTCACTTCTAAAAACAATAGGCAATCCGCGCCAGTGGAACCTATTTGTCATTCTAATAATATTCCCTACGAGGATTCTAATAAAATTCCCTTCGAGGATTCTAGTAACATTCCCATAGAGGATTCTAATAATATTCCCTACGAGGATTCTAATAATATTCCCTACGAGGATTCTAATAAAATTCCCTTCGAGGATTCTAGTAATATTCCCATAGAGGATTCTAATAATATTCCCATCGAGGATTCATTGGAAATTCCCATTGAGGATTCGTTTAAAATTCCCACAGAGGATTCTTATAAAATGTATACTAATAATGTTATAAAAAATAATTGTTTATGCTTTAGCGAATTGTTTTTATCGAATAATGACAATTTGAACAATGAAAAATGTTATGATATAATGAATATTAAAACATATTCTAATAAAGTTTTTATAAATAAAATATCAATTAAACCAAGATGTGAACAAATAGTTCAATTAGATATTATAAATTTTCATTCAAAGGATGGATTGATTAATAAAACAGAAATAGCGAATGGTGTTTTCATCGCTGACTGTTTGGTAAAAGTAACCAATAATAAAATAATAACTTCAATATTAAATAATAATGATAAAGAAATTGAACTTTCTAATATTGCAATAGATATTCAGTCTTTGACAAATAAATTTTCAGACTATGATTCTAGTAAATTGAGAAATGTTCATAATATTAAACAAAATAATAGTTCAAATCGAATAAATATTATTAAATCAAAACTTAGAACTTCTCATCTTAATAAGGAAGAAAAGGAGTCTTTAGAAAAAATATGTACAGATTATAATCATATTTTCTATTTAGAAGGTGATCAGTTAACTTATACTAATGCTATGTTCCATAATATTCCTATTAAACAGGATACTTCTCCAATTAATGTCAAGACTTATAGGTATCCCCATGTTTTTAAGGAAGAGGTAGATAGGCAAATTGATAAAATGATTGAACAAGGTATTATTGAACCTTCTACATCCCCTTGGAATTCACCCGTTTGGGTTGTACCTAAAAAGTTAGATGCTTCAGGCGAGAAAAAATGGCGTTTGGTAATAGACTACCGCAAATTAAATGATGTTGTGGCGTACCTATTTATTACACACATAGTTTATGTATATTTTACAATATTTACATATTTACAATTTTTACACTTTTTATTTATTTATTAATAAAATAATAATAATAAAAATATATTTTATGTGTGTAATTTTATTTCTATATGTACACAACAATATACGATACATACATTTAATTATTTCTTATATTTACACATTTATTTTATTCCCATACAAAATAATTATATTAATTTATTATCTAAAACTCAATTCACACTTTGCCGTTTTGACCGCAAGTACTTGAACACCTGACCACTGCGTCGATTCATCGATGCTTTGTGATTGGCTAGCTACCGGTGGCGTGATGTGAGTCAGCGCGCTTGCGATGTCTAGGATCTGCATGGCGACAGACATCAGTTGAGATTTATTATCGATACGCACGGATGTAATACGTTTCTATTGTGCATTGCGCTCCGTATTTGTTATTCTGACTATCTTACTGACTATCCTTTCTTGTTTCTTGTGCACCTTCATTTTAATTATATGTTAAGTTTGTTTTATGTAAATTGTGCCGTATTATTGACTTTGTGGAACAGTGAAAATATAGTGATTCAACAATCTTTGTGAATATTATTTGTTAGGGTTCCTCAGTACAATTTACCCCTTGCACAAAGTCAGAACCAAACATTAACTTACCAAAATGTCACTATAGGAGATAGTTTTCCACTACCTAATATTTCAGATATTTAAGATCAACTTGGTCATTCTAAATATTTTACAACGTTAGATCTCACTTCAGGGTTTCATCAAATAAAAATGGACCCTTCTGATGCTGATAAAACTGCATTTTCAGTACCTTCTGGTCATTATCAATATACACGAATGCCCTTTGGACTTAAGAATGCACCTGCAACTTTCCAAAGATTGATGAACTCAGTTTTAGCTGGAATTCAAAATTATAGATGTTTCGTGTATTTGGACGATATTGTGGTTCATGCAGACTCTTTATCAGAGCATAATAAGCGTCTTATAGAAGTTTTTGAAAGACTTAATCAGTATAATTTAAAAATTCAACCTGATGAATGCGAATTTATGCATAAACAAGTAATGTACTTAGGACATCTTATTACCAAAGACGGAATTAAACCCGATCCTAAAAAAATAGAAGTTTTAAATACTTATCCAGTACCAAAGAATCAAAAAGATATAAAAGCTTTTCTTGGATTTGCTGGTTACTATAGAAGATTCATTAAAGATTTTGCAAAATTGTCTCGTCCTTTAACAATGTTATTAAAAAAAGATGTAGAATTTAATTGGACTAGTAATCGACAAGAGTCTTTTGAGAAACTCATTATTGCACTTAAAAGTGATCCTATACTTCAATATCCTAAGTTCGATCAGGAATTCATATTAACAACAGATGCTAGTGCTTATGCTATAGGTTCAGTTTTATCTCAAGGTTTACCACCTAACGATTTACCTGTTGCATACGCGAGTAGAACATTAAATCATGCTGAATCGAATTATTCAACTACAGAGCGAGAATTATTAGCTATTGTTTGGAGTATAAAACATTTTAGACCCTATTTGTATGGGAAAAGATTTAAAGTTTATAGTGATCATAGACCATTACAATGGTTACGTAATGTAAAAGATCCTAGTTCACGTTTATTAAGATGGAGACTCTTACTAGAAGATTATGATTTTGAAATAATTTATAAAGAAGGTCGACTTAATCATAATGCTGATGCTTTAAGTAGGATACAAGTAGTTAGAAATATGAATACAATTACATCTTACCAAGATTTTCTTAACGACTTTCAGAATAAAATAATAATTAATAATAATTTGGAAGAATCAAGTGGCTCAATAAGCGAAAAAGTAGATTCTCATATTTGTATTCCTATATCATGTGACTTAGAATGTTTTGAAAACTATCAAAAGGAAATGAAAGATAAATTAAATCATTTTTCAGAATTTAAACCAATAGATTTAGATGTCGGAAATTTAATAGTAAAACAACATAATAATAATTTCGTATATTATATTTGTACTAAACAATATTATTGGAATCAGTCCAACTATGAAGATTTCTTTAATTTAATGATAAAAGTGCGGGAGCACTTACTTGTTAATAAAAGGGAGGAAACATTAAAAATACCACTTCTAGGTGACCATTACGATAAACTCAGTTGGCCTAAACTTAGAAGCATACTTAGATTTGTCTTTAAGAATACTAAAATAAAAATAGTAGTACTGCATAATGAAAAAATTAAACCAAAAGAAGATGACATACAAAAAATATTAGAAGAATGTCATTCAAACCCTATCAGTGGACATTCAGGTTTTCATAAAACTTACAATAGAATCAAAAGCAAATATAAATGGGATAGTATGAAATTAGATATCAAAAAGTTTATAAAGAATTGTGAATCTTGTCAAAGAAATAAGTTAGTCAGAAAGAAGAATAAACTTCCTATGTCACTAACAACGACATCATCCTCACCATTTGAAAGAGTTGCGTTAGATATAGTAGGTCCTTTACCTATAACTGAAAACGGTAATAAATTTATTTTAACCCTACAAGATGATTTAACTAAGTTTTCTCAAGCTTACCCTATTCCTAATCATGAAACGTTAACGATAGCGAATGTTTTTGTTACTCAGTTTATTTATAAATTCGGTATTCCTAATTCAATTTTGACCGATCAAGGTTCTGATTTTACTTCAAAATTAATGAAAGAAGTTTCAAAATTGTTTCATATTAAACAAATTAATTGTTCAGCTTATCATCCACAGACGAATGGAGCGTTAGAAAGATCGCATTTAACTTTAGCAGATTATTTAAAGCATTATATTAATAGTAAACAAACAGATTGGGATTTATGGATTGATTATGCTATGTTTTCTTATAACACATCAGTTCATACATCAACTCATTTTATGCCTTTTGAACTTGTGTTTGGAGTTAAACCTAATATTCCTTCTAGTTTTACAAAATCTCCAGAATTTAAATATACATATGACGATTATATTTCAGAATTAAAATTAAAACTTCAGAAAAGTCACGAAATAGCAAAAAACTATATACAATCTTCAAAAGAATTCAACAAAAAATATTATGATAGAAAAAGTAAATATATTAATTTTAAAATAGGCGATAAAGTATATTTAGAAAATGAAACTTCATGTAAGGGAAAGAGCAAGAAACTAACTTCGAATTATTTAGGACCGTACAGTATAGTAGAAATAAATTCACCGTATAATTCAACTATTTTAATTAAAAATAAAAAGAAAAAGGTACATAATAATAGGTTAAAACTAGCGAATAATTTATAATTTTATTTTATAGTATAGTTATTTATTTCAGGATGTTGCGTCTGATCCTGTCGATAATATTCATTTCAAGTTTAGTTAAAGCCAATGAAGATTTCAATTTGGTTCATATCCAACCATTGGACATCAAGTCAGGAATTTACTTCGACAATGTTGGAAAAATAGAGTTTTTTGAGAGTTATTGGAAAATGGTAACAAGGATAGATCTAACAGATTTAATTAGAAAAAGGGATTTAATTAACGTTGTCTTCACAGATACTAAAGTACTTTGTCATGATAAAATATTTAATAATTACTCTACTTGTTTAACCTCAATTAAAACGTTAGAAAAGGTTTTAGATGGTATAACACTTAAAGAAGAAACTTTAAAAGATTTAGTAGGTACTAGAAACAGCAATAATAGACAAAAATGAGGATGGTTTAATGGTTTCGGGCATATGTTTAAAACTATTTTTGGTACATTGGACACAGATGATGCGGAATTATATAAAAATAACTTTGAAAAAATAGAAAAAGACAAAAATGAATTTGTTAACATATTAAAACAGCAAACTCAAGTTGTACAGTCTTCATTATTAAACTTTAATTCTTCTATTTCGAATTATGAGAATAATTTATTAATTTTTAATGAAAATCTCAGGAGAATAGAAAACTTCTCAGCAGCAAGTTCCAATAATATTAATACATTGCAAAAACAACAAACGATGGAAGAACATCTTGAACCTTTAAATTTATTCATTAACGAATTAGATAAAGAATATAGTACTCTTATTAATGCTATATTATTCACAAAGTCTGAAGTGTTACATCCTAACATTATTTCTCTTTCTAAAGTTCTTATAGAATTACAAAAGGTAGTATCGCATTTACCGCCAAACACGAAATTCCCGTTTGAATTAAATCAAAACAATATTTATCAATTAGAGTCATGTATTGAAATTAATGCTTTTATTTCAAATGAAAAATTATATTTTATTGTTTCAATTCCATTAGTGCATATAGAGAAATTTGATGGTTATAAACTTATAAGTTTCCCATCACGCAAAGATGAAGATAATTATTACTTTATATTACCTAAACCTGATAGTCAATATTTAGCAATTTCAGAAAGTAGATTATATTACGTTAATTTAAGAGATTTATCGTTTTGTAAGAACCTTTTTCATACTAAAATATGTAAGAATTTAAACCCCATTTATTCTATACACAGTAGGCATACGTGCGAGACCGATATTTTTCTTAATCAATTAGACAACACCGAGCATTGTGACGTGAGACTCACACATCTATCACATATAATTTTTACTAAATTAAACAAAGATAATGAGTATTTGTTTATAACACCTAAGGTAACAACATTGACAATTAAATGTGAATCACTGTCAGCTCAGGATTTAATTTTAAATAACAAAGGTATTTTAACCTCAAATAAAAATTGTAAAATATTTTCTACATATTCAATTATCACCACCTTTGCAAGTAACAATAATAATACAATTGATGTTAATATTGTAACAAATTTTGATATTGATGAATGTGTCAAATCACATAAATTTAATATATCAAAATTGGATATATTACCTTTAAATTCATATAAATTAGACTATGAATCAATAAGTTTAACTAGTCATAAATTAAAAGATATTGAAAAATTAACTGCTAATTATGAAAATGAAAATTCATTTATGTATAGATTTACTGGAAACAATATTTATAGTCACATTTTCACTATAATTTCAGTTTTATGTCTTTATGCTTTGTATAAATTTTTCAGACATTTATACCTATTGTATAAATATGGTAGCGATTATCTTAATAAATATAACGAACAGGGTTGTTGTTCGAAAATAACAAATTGTATCACCTTAAATTTATGTGACAAAAGAAAAAATGTTAATAATAGAATTCGCCCCTCAGCACCAATATACGAAGAGATTGAATTGAATAATGTAAATAACGAATCTGATATACCATTAAGAAGAAGTATTCGAATTTCTAAATTAAAAACTTAGTTTTAAAATTTTCTAAATTAAAAACTTAATTTTAAAATTGATTTACTTATTATGTTTTATTTAATTTAAGTTTTGGTTATGGTTTTTTATCCTTAAATAAAGAATATGTTACGAATAAATGTTAAATGAAATGTTTCATGTAATACTGTAGATTGAGTCTTATTTTTTGTAATGTTCTTAATTATGTTTTATATTGATGTTGTACTTTATTTTTGTAAAATAATTTTCTCTGTCAATAAAATTATTTTTCTCTTAGGGGGGAGGTGTAATGTACCTTCCTACGTCAATGCATTAATTAATTAATAATGAACTGACGCATTTGGAAAGTTCCATCATTTTTGTAATACAATTAATTGTCAATCAGTTAATGAGATTTTATGCCATTAGTCTTGTATAAATTGCCATACATTTTGATACACAAAATAGTACAGCGTACACAGTTCACAGTTCTCAGTTCGTAGTTATCAGTTACCTATTCTCAATCAATCTACAGTTACTTCCTAGAGTATAATATTGTGTTAATATTTAAATTTTAAATAATCTTAATAATATATCTTGTTGTGTATATCTCCGTAGTTTCTGTTCCGATCCACTGCCCATTACACTAGTAAGTTTTTTAATAAGTTAGCTAAAGAATTACAAAATACTTTTATTAACACCCTTAGTCTCTATTGGTGTAGTCATAGACTATTGACTTGTACCTATTTTGTAGGATGATTTTACAAGAAACTGGGATGTTGATGTTATAATTTTATAATATTAACACTATAAAACCCTAGGATTCTCAAAATAGTTTAATAACTTATTTTTTTTGTATTATTTATTATTGCAGCTCCTGAACCATGGAACATGCCAGGTACATCTGCAGCACCTAGACAGATTTATTTGCATGGTGAAGAGAGGGGTGTCTCAGCACATAATAGTGATAACACTATTATAGACCATCCTAGTAGACTGAGAACTACTGCTTCCCCAACACAACATGAAAATGGTATGACTTTTTGTTCTATAATAAATTTAAATCATTAGAACACCAGTGAGCTAGCACTCATGCAGACAACTAGGGTTCAAATCTCAGGACAGGCTGCACACCAATTAGTCTTTAGTACTGCTGCCAACCCCTTCAGGGATATTCAGCGTAAATGTTTGAGTCTTTGAGAAGAAAGTTTTATAACAGTAGTTACAGCATCACAATTATAGTATTTATTTTATTATTGCAGGTCAACATGTAATGAACCGAAGTGCCACTGATGGCGGTGCTGCCAGTTTAACAAGGCCACAGAGCCCTACTGTTCTCCCTCCTACGCCTCGTCGAAGACGCAGAGGAGGGTTTCAGCCAGTGTCACCACACCAAAGGAGAACTCGCACCCAAACGCAGTCAGAGTTGGCCAGACAGGCATTTGCCAGATCTGATGCTGAATGGAGGGTCTTTCAGAGAGAGGCCGAAAGGGAAAAAATTAGATTAAGGGAAGCAGAACTGATCATACAACGGCGATGGTTAGATTTATTTGGTCAGTTCTTAGAATTAGGAAACCGAGTAATAAATATTTTTGAGAGACAAAATTAATTTAACATCAATTAAGTTTAAGTCTCAATTATTATTCGAAATCGTTTTGGTGATAAGACCGCCAATTGTACTTTTGTTATTTAATTGCTGTTAATTTGTAAATGTTTGTTCTGTTTTTTTATGTGCAATAAAGAGTTTTAATATTATTATCTCAGACTCAAGAAATCACGCCGTATGTCCCCGAAGAGGTAGGCAGAGGTACAAATAATTCTGAACGTCATGGTATATATATCGCCGTTTTGTACGAATATACTGTCACACTAAGTACACTTGGCCATGTAGGTTTCCTCACAATGTTTTCCCTCACCGTTATTATCTGTATGTCATAGCAGATAATATAAGTTGTATAAGTTTATCATAGTGTTTGTTTATTTTTTTCGTAAATTTAAGTAAATAAATGCCATACTGTAATATTATATATTTTTTTTATTTTACAAAATCATACTCTTAATAACATAGTAATCAAATTATTCGATCAAATACTATCTGCATTAGTTGGAGTTGAGATTATTCTGGCTAGTTGATCCCTTAATGCTCTGCCCATTAACAAATCACTGCCACCTTCATTTCCCAACACTCGATCATTCCTTTGTGGAGGTTCTGCAAACAAAAAGGATAATTAGCTTTTATATTAAAATATTAAAGGATTGGAGACATAAATACCCCTTGAATTAATTTCAACCAACTTTATTTTACAGTCATACGTAAACTCAATCACTTGCCATGTGGAATGATGGCAAATAATTCTTACTTGGTTTACATATATTAATCCTTAAAATTTGAGCTTTGTTGTTTTACGCTTCAGAGGAATTGTTATTGACATTCTTTATTTGATCTTAATGAGCTTCTCAATCACCTTTCTTTACAGACATTAAATTAAAAGTTATCATACCTTCCAGTCCTTCAGAATCCACTTCTTCGCGATTCGAAATATTATATTTTATAGCAAGATTATGTAACACGCAGCATGCTAAAATAATTCTCGAACACTTAAGTGGCTCGTAATGTAAAACCCTGTCACGGTGTAAACACCGCCATCGGTTTTTCAGTCGGCCAAAAGTGTTTTCGATAAGGACCCTTGCAGAAGTGTGAGCTTTATTATATGTTTCTTCCACGGAATTCGTATTTGGATTTAAATAAGGAGTCATCATCCATGGTCTTTGTGCATAACCGGAGTCACCTTATAAAATAAAATATATAGTTAGATTAGTAAAGTCTGTTTAGAGCAGCAATAACCCATTTCTTACCATGGGTGTAGTAAGAGGCAATTAAGGGTTTGTAGGCTTCTGAAATGATATCTCATCAAGAGCGATGTACTAATAAAAAAATACTATTATTAATGGAAGTTAAATTCTCTAAGGCATTAGGCTACAGACTAATGCTAACCATATTTAATTATATAAGTAAGAATTATATAAGAGAAGTATGAGAAATAAAAGAGCATGTATGAAAAGATTGATGGATGTAAACAAAGCTAGAGAGGTTTGCCAGGATCGTACGAAGTGGCGATCGATAGTCTCTGCCTACCCCAATGGGAACTAATGGCGTGAGAATATGTATGTATGTATGTATTTAATTATACTAACTTTTCACATATGGGTATATCGCAAAAGTAGCTAGGAAATACTTAATTTATTATAAGCTTTGGCTACTCATTTTGTAATTAATAGCAACGAGTTTAAGTGGGTAGGATTATTATTAATTCAATTTAACACTAGCTTTACTAACTAATCATTATTATTGTGTTGATTACCTAGAAGCCACACAATTTCATTGTTCCTGTGCAAATATTGCATATAATTATTAACGTCGCTATTTTCAAATATAAAAGAATCATGAGTTGCACCGCCAAACTTAGCATTAACTGATAAAATTGAGCAGTTTGTGTCACATATCTGAAAATTAAATCAAATATTATTATTTTCATCATCTTTTATTGCAGCTTAACACAACTTGAATCTAAAACTGTAAAATAATAATTGTTCAATTATATACATGCATACATGCATGCATTAGGTCTCATTGGAAATAACAGATACCATTGCCACTCTGTAAGATTCATGCATACCTCTCTAGCATTATTTGTATCAATCTTTTCATAAATGCCTTTTTTTCCTTCATACTTTGGATGCCCTTTTAAGAACATTATCTCTTTGATCAAAATATGTCCTCTATATTCTACTGAAATTATCATCCACATTGGCTGTACAAATCTTATTCACCATTTTACATCCATCTTCTCTATGTATCAACACCATCTTAACATTACTTTTTAGAATAATAATATTTGTTCTAGCTTCACACTTGAATACAATGTATATTTTTCTCACTATACCTTTTACTCATAATTTATCATACAAAAAGGTAAAAACTAAGTGGTTCAGTATTATGGAACCAACACATTTGGCTTGGTTTTAAGGCAGCATACATTATAAAAAGTACACATAATATCCAATGAAAACTAAGCAAGCAAGGTAAGTTAATTTATAGTAAGAACTCTTGCCAAATTATATTCATAAAAGCAGATTGTTTAACTTACCATCTGTACATTTATTGAGTGATATTTTTTTCTGCAGAAATAAAGGTGCTCTTCCTGCTTACAAGGGGTAAATATTTTAAAGTGACTGCCATCTATGCATCCTATAACTCCTGGGATCCCATACTTTGTGTAAAATCTAAAATTTTAATACTGTGAATAATCTATTCATAAAATTCAAAAATATTCTTACAAATAATTTTCTATAAAAAAAACTAACATTTAAGTAATAAAACGCCAACATACCTCTGCTTAATTATATCCCTTTCTTCTCTGGATGTTGGAAATTTTATGTACTCTTTGAGAACATTGGGATGATTCAATGCTGTCGTCACTTGCTCAACATAAACGCTCACAGTTTCCTGTGACAAATATCGAGCCATACCAGTAATTCGCTGGTAGCTTCCGTGTGCATAAAATAATAATGCACACAACACCTGTAACATCAAGGGTTTAAGGTAGAGTTATCAAATCAACAATGGAAAATACCATTGATTCCAATTCAAGTAAGAGGTTTAAATCTTTCACCTTAGTTTCTAATGAGATTCTTTGAGTCGATTTCAAATCTGTAAAGCACTTTAATAACAAACACAGCTCTTCGAAAGATTCCTTATTAAGTCTATATTGTTTAATAAAATTATTTTCACTGATATTCTCCAAAGTATTCCCCAATTTTTGCCTCATTTCTGATTGAAAAATCCCGTTTTCATGACGTTCATCTTCACGAGCAGCCGCGGTTAGCATATTCCAAGCTAAATAACTTCTTCCCGACATATTTCCAACAAAAAACACAGAAAATGCTTAAATATTACGAAAGTCGACTTCACTTTATTTGGTTTCACGCTCTAATGCGCTAGTGAGTAACTTAACTATTATCGCTACGGTATGTCTCGATAGCGTATGTCAAATGAAAGACTCATGGTACCGAATTTCTATGGAAACCACTCGAAAACGTTAGGCACTATAGTATACGCGTCGATAAGTATCTTACTTATCGTATCCGTAGCAAGTCATGGTACCGGTTTTAGTTTTCCGCGTATCCGCTAGAGGCGCTGCCAAATTTGTCATACAAAATTTTAACTATAGTCGCTAGCGAGTGCGTTTCGGTAAACTCATGGTAACGCTACTGATTGATTCGCCGGGATGCGGGTAGACACATTTACCTATTTTCAAGATTTTGCTTAGGTTAATGAATAAAAATAAATGGTCGAGGTAAACTGCTTGTCAATTTGGCTACAAAACCAAATAACAATGTGTGCGAGCGAGAATGTCAAATGTGAGTATGAAGCTCAGAAACCTGGTAAGTGTTTTTTTTTGTTTGGCTACATGTACAAATCATTAGCTTTTTACGTGTGGAAATCATTAATGTTCATCAAATAAGTAGTATGTGCGTGATTTATAATAAAACTTATAATTCAATCGATTCTAAATCAACAGACGTGGCAAATTTTTAGATTATCGCAGTAAACTATCGAAAATGGCAGTTTCAATTCAAATCTCTTAAAAAAATTTTTTTTCTCTATCGTAACTGCCATTTTTGATAGTATACTGTGCTCTCATTAGGCACTTATGATATCGAAAGTGGTATTTACGATGGTTTTCTGCAATAGGAAGAAATCGAATCTGCTACTTGCGATAGTTTTTTACGATATTAATGAACTGCCAAAGTACTTTCGATTTTTTGGAGTACTTATATTTGAATAAATAAAGGAGAGAAAAAATTCGGCAACAGCGGGGATCGAACCTACAACCTCCGGGTAAACGCCCCCGTCGCTCTGCCAATTGAGCTATAGTATAAAGTGGATTCTAGTGCGAAATTCTTCATTCCTTTGTTTCATTTACACTTTTTAAGCAGTGTTTGCGTTACCTACCTCCGATTTTTTTACAAATTCGGAAGGCCACTTGTCTGCCTTTACAAATAGAATGCAAATATTGAGAGTCTAAATTACACATACTTAAAATGTTTTTTTTGTTCATGAAAACCTCATGTGGGGATTATTTCTAATAAATAAAGGAAAGGAAATTTTCGACACCTTCCCTTTCCTTTATTTATCCTTTATTTATAAGGAAAAATCCCCACATGGGGTTTTCATGAACAAGTAAAACATTCAATTTTTTTTTACAAAATAATATTTATGTTGAGTTTAAAGATCATTTTTAATTTTAGAATTCCAGTAAGAAGCCAATACACTGACATAGAATGGAGGTTTCTTAACGAAATTTATTATGATGTTGTGATCTGATGTCGCATCCTGCAAAGCCCGAAAACGCAAATTTTTCTTCGGCAAACTAATTCCCGACAGTGCAGAAGAGACACCGGTTTCATCTCTTACCTCAGCCCAAGATTTTGACAGAGAACAACCACCATCTTTAGATATTACAGACGTGCCGAGTGTTAATTCTTTATATCTGATTCAGAGGAAATATAATTTACCTTACTCTGCTCAGGGCCATATCTAGCCTTAAAAAAAGGTTGTGGGCATAGGAACCTAAAAGTCTCCTGGCCATAGAGTTAGTATCATCACATCATCATCATCGTATTGGCTAAGAATACCGTCCAAAAGTACGTCGTAAAAAGCGGAAAAACTATGCCCGCGACACAAATGAAAAGTCCACCTGCAAACTGAAAATCAAAAGAGCATATACAGAAGAACTAGGAGAATATATTTTTAAAAAAATTTGGCAGCTGTTGGATCATTCAATGCAGTGGGAGTACATCAACAAATTTACGGATAGAATTGAAAATACTTAAGAACGACAGAGTAAAGGGACTTAAGGGACAAGGAGACAATTCACTAAGATTTTACCTAAATCTAAAAATGATACTTTCTTCGAAAAAAAGGGTGTAACTTAAATTTAAATGTTTTGTGCTAACATAGCTGTCACAGACCAATTTATTAGAACGGCACAAGGAAAACTGGACTAAACTAGCGTTACTGGAAAATACAACAGACGAAAGCATTTAAAGCACCCTAGAAAAACTGACGCGCAAATGATTCGGAGTGTCTGTGACCATGTCCGGGCATTTCAACCAGTTGAGTCCCATTACGCCAGAAAAAGCAGCAACAAATTGTATTTTGATAATTCATTCAGATTTGCAAAGATGTTTACTATGTACAAAGAGTGGCCAGAGTTAAATAACTACAGCAGAAAATGGGCGACAATACCGAACAATAGTTAATGACAACATGACTGCTACATTTTTGTTTCGAAAATAATGCTACTACCTAGGAATAATAAGATAATACTAAAATTATTATCATAAAATACGACGTCGACCACAGAGAACACAATTGGACCAAATTGAAAGTGTGCTGAAAACGGCAGGCGACCGAAGTATGAAGAATAAAAGAGCATGTATGAAAATATTGATGGATGTAACCAAAAACTTAGAGAAGTTTGTCAGGATCCTACGAAGTGGCGATCGATAGTCTTTGCCCACCCCAATGGGAACTAATGGCGTGAGTATATGTATGTATGTATTTTCATAAAACAAAATACTTTAATTTCATAGTTTATTATTACGAGTAACATAAGACTGCTGAGTTAAGTACACAAGTCACTATAACATACATAGTTAATACTTATTATTGTCCATTTGATTAGACCCCAGAATCCCATATAGTATTAATTATTTTCAAAATTTTCCGTTACATTTATTAATATATTTTATTAGATAATTTTATTTTAAGTTAGGAAAGAATTTATTCTAAGATAGTTTTTTTTCATAACTCAGTCATGCTAATGCAAACTATATTTGTTTCTATTATTTTAGTGTGCCTGTTAATTATTACAGTGCATGTTTTGTTACTATACAATAAAAACATAGAATCAAAAACCCTGCTATTTTCTTGGTAGAAAAGTAACTTCGTGTCCGCATTCAGCCTCCCTCATACATTAAAAATTAATGTATCTAAGGAAAAATACTATCGAATGTACAAAATTTAGTTAAAACGTGACGAAGAATATTATTGTAATTACCACTTACCATACTTAGGCAATTGCAAATGACCTAGAATAACATCGAATCTGCCACATTCGATAAAACGCCGCCTAATATTGACGGGGTATATCATTGAAAATGAAATATCTTGAAAAAACATTATATGTTTAAAATAACACATTAGTAATTAAATTAAGTATTAAATAGTCATTGAATTTCAAGTATTGTATTTCACAAAATGTTAGTATTTACTTTTAAAATCAAAGTTCTAACTTTAAATTGCTCTCCTGTAAAGTTAAGGTTTTGCAGTTACGATAATTTACGTAGGGGCCGTCGATATGTGATTCTGAAGTTCAAACTGAAATATCAAACAATTTGAAGATTATCAAGTTTGGCAAAAAAAAACCAAGCACCAAGGATGTAATACTATTGTAAAGACTTTCGCTCATCGAGCAAACTAGCTTGCAAATGCCGGCTTGCTTTCATCCAAATTACAGTAACACTAGAGCCATTATTGATGGTACAGAGTTTTAAATAGAAATACCATCTACAGTTGATTATCGTGTGTGGTGCTACAAGAAAGGATTTACTGCAAAGGTGCTCATAGGTATTACACCCGGAGGCTTCATTTCCTTTATATCAAAAGTGGCCGGTGGAAGGAAAAGCTATGCTCAAATAACAGTTGAATCAGGATTAGTTGATTAGGTATTTAGAAAATGAAGACATTGTTTTGGCTGACAAAGGACTTCCACAAATAAAGAAAATTTAAATGAAAGTGGAAAAGAAGTAGGAATTGTTATGCCACTTTTTCGAAGTGATAAAAGGGAATTTTCAAGAGATGAGACAGATGCTACCTACATCGGTATCGCTTGGGTTAGGATTATGTCGATAATGCAACGGCTGAGACTTTATTAAAACTTTTTTTGCCATACAGATTATATTTTGCATATTTGTTGTGTATTAGTAAATTTGCAGAACTCAATAAAACAAAATATATAACACAGTTTAATTTTATTTAAGAACACAATAATAGAACAGAACAACTCAAACTCAAACTCAAACTTTTATTGCAAACCATAAGTGTACAAATCGTTGGTGTAATCAAGGTACAGTTATAAATATGAACCCTGTTGGGCACATGCAATTTCACAAGAGGGCTGTAGATACTAAAACTAAAAATTAAGGTAGTAAACATTACATGGCACAAAATTAAAATTTCTTCAATTAAAAACACTATAAATATGTGTATCAAATTTAAACAGCACAACAATAAAATTAATATTATTTTAGGTCAAAGTATTATTATTTTAGTTAACATTATTATTAAATTAGGTTTATTTTAGGTAATTAGGTTAATCTATAGTATCATCTATATTATCATTACATTAAGCTTTACCAATAAGTGGAAAAAACAAACAAATTAAATATTGATATTGTATTATTACAGAACTAGATAACTATAAAGAATGACTTAGAAATTTGGTACTAATATTGCTCAACCTTAACTAATATATTCCTCCACTCTATAATAACATTTATCAATAAGAAAGTTTTTTAGTAAAATTAAAAATCTATTATATATTTCTTCCTTTTTTATATAATCTGGTAATTTATTATAGATCCTAATCGACATCATGTGAGCATTATTGGATTGTAAATGCAACCGTGTGCGTGGTAGGTCTAAGTTACCGCGGTGCCGCAGAGTGTATCTCTGCTGTATGTCTTGCCTCTTTATGTAGTGTTCTGGGTGGTTTCGGACTAATTTACAGATTTCCTGGATGTAAATACAGGGTAAAGTTAATATTCGGAACTTAATAAAATATTGTTTACAACTAACGGTGGGTTCTATATTTGCAATGATCCTTATAAGTTTTTTTTGACGGATTAGTAGGTCAGGCGCTTCAGTACTGTTTCCCCAAAGTATCACGCCGTAGCTGAGCCACGCGTGGGCGTACGCGTAGTAAGCTGAGAGTGCAGTTTGTATATCTGTGGTTTTTTTAACTTCCTTTAGTGCATATGTAAATTTAGCAAGTTTTTCGCGGACTTTATTTATGTGAGCTTTCCAATTTAATGATTTATCTATTTCTATTCCTAATAATGGTGCTGTGTTTACAGATTCAATTTTTTTATTGTTATATAAAAAGTTTATATTTAGGGGGTTTTTTTGATGGGGATGGAATGATATAAGTTTAGTCTTATCCGGATTAATTTCTAAGTTATGGTCTGTTAACCAATTATTGACGTTATTAAGGACAATTTCAAGTTTTGTATTTACTTCTTCTTGGGTTTTACTTGAGATAACCAAAGAGATATCGTCTGCGAATAATACACACGATTCATTAAGTACCTGTGGGAGGTCGTTTATATATAATAGAAAAAACAAGCAACCGATAACGCTGCCCTGGGGGATAGATGCATTTATAGGGGAATAATCAGATCGAACGTTAGTTATTTCCCGCGTTTTATTATTATAGTATTCTATTTGCACACACTGTTGCCTGTCAGTTAGAAATGATCTCAGCCAGTCGTGGGCTACTCCTCGGATGCCTACGCCGTGAAGCTTGTTAAGTAGGATACCAAACTGAACTCTATCATACGCTTTTTTCATATCCACTAGGATTCCTATTGCATATTTTTTATTATTTAGATAGTTTAATATTTCCTGAGTGTATTTATAAATAGCTAATATTGTTGATCGTTTTTTACGAAAACCATTTTGACAATCATTTAGAATTTTATATTTTTCACAGAACGAGTATATACGATTGCTCATTGCTTTTTCGAATATTTTAGATGCAGTAGGCAAGAGAGCTATTGGGCGGTAGTGGTTAGGGTCAGTCTTTCGGTATTTTTTATGTACTGGTGTTATTAAGGCTTTTTTTAATAATTGGGGGTAGCACCCCTCTGAAAATGATTGGTTAATTAATAGATATAGTGGAAACGCCAGCTCATTGGCACAATATTTGAATAAACTCGGTGGAAATTCATCTACTCCGTGACTTTTTTTGTTTTTTAAATTTGTTATTATTTTCAAAATTTCTTTCTCTGTAACTTGGCTTAAATACATAGAGTTATTAGTAGGCGATATAACGGGTCTCCCTTTAGGGTTACTTGAGTTATTTTTCCCCATAGAAGCGAAGAAAGTGTTAAACTCATCCACAACAAGACTCGGGTTTGTTATATCTCTTTGGTCGATTTTGAGATATATGTTTTCTTTTTCTTTTACATTTTGTTTGTTAGTACGCTCATTTATAAACGACCACATGGTTTTTATTTTGTTTTGAGAGTTTTTCATTCGATAAATGTATTGCAATTTTTTAGATGTATTTATTACCATTTTTAGTGTCTTTTCATATTTTTTGTAGTATTTATTTATAACATTATTTTTAGTTTGAATAGTTAATAATTTTAGAAGTCTTTTATTTCTACATGATGTTCTTATACTTTTTGTTAGCCAGTATTTAGAATGCTTAGCGTTTATTTTAATTTTTACTCTACGGATTGTTACATTTAATATATTTGTCAGAATGTCATGAAATTGTTTATAATTAGTATTTATATCGTTTTTAATTGGTAGTAGAGATGGCCAATCAACAGTTTTTAATTTATCTTTAAAGTTGTTCATATTGTGTATGTTAAATATTCTTTTTTCAGTGAACCACGATTCTAGTTGATTTGGTATATTAGCGCTAAATTCTATTACAGTTGCACTGTGGTTGGAAAAACCTAGGGGAAGAATTTGAGTATTTATATTTTTATCCTTGAAATTAGTAAATAAAAGGTCAATTGCAGTGGCAGATGTAGCGGTGAAGTGTGTGGGCTGGTTAATATGCTGAGTGAAGCCGTATTCTAAACTGAGATCCAATAATGCTTTACATGATTTGTCGGGTTTAAGAACATTTGAGTTAAAATCTCCACCTATTATAACTTTACTTCCCGAATATTTCGTACTGATATACTGTATAATTTCCCTATATTTAACACAAAATAAGTCTTCATTTTTGCCATTCCAGTATATGCAAACAATTAAGACATGTTCTTTCACCAAACATATTGCACATATTTCTAGATTGTATTCTGTCGACATATTTAAAAGTTTGGTTTCTTCCGTGAACTCTATGTTATTTTTCAACAAAATGCAAACTCCGCCTCCTACGCGAGTACTGCGACAGAAGGATGTCGCTATTTTATAGCCAGGTTGACTTATCAGGTTAGATCTTTCTTTAGTTAGCCACGATTCTGATATACAAAATATTTGGTACTTGGAATCATTATCCTAAATGCAAGCTTCTAGGAGATGTTGTTTATTATTAACACTCTGAAAATTTTGATATAAAATACGTAGGTGATTTCCTCTAGTAGTAGACGTTGCGAAAGGAATGATCAGTATGTTGTATATTAGGCTGTACACTGGATTTCGGGGATGTCTGTTTATTATAAATTTTCCTACCGTACTTTTGTTTTTCTTCTGGTTTTCTAATAAAAGATTCAGTATTTTCAGGCACTTTAACACTCTTTCCCTCAATAAATAGAGTGTTATCCCGTATGACAGCGTATAAGCCAGCTTGACGGGCTTTAATGACTTCTTCCCTCAGTACCATCCTTTTTTCCCGCGCACCATCGTCTAGAAATGCTGAGAGAGATAGTTTTGCTTGAGATAAATAATTTCTGTTTTGTAGTAAGTACTTTACCATATTTTTACTTAATAATTCAATAACTATTGGTCTATTTCTATTGGTCTTACGACCAATTCTGTATATTTCTTCAATGTTTTCGGATAAGTCGATGTTCAAAGTGTCATAAAATATATTAATAATCAAGTTTTGTAGATATTCAGTGTTTTCGGTGTGACTTTCTTTTAATCCATATAAAACGATTTTTTTTCTGTGTGATTCTTTTGTAACAAAGTTTTGACTTGTAATTTTTCCTTCTAATTTTACTATCTCGTGTTTTAATATTTCGCTATTACTCTTTAATTTCTCAATCTCTTTATGTAGTTCCTCTATTTCTAGTTTTCTCCATTTATTTTCTTCTAGTAGGTTAGTAGTATCAATCTTTATTTCCTCTTTCAGTTTGGTGATTGCTTTTTCAATCTCTGAATGTATTGTTTTTTGTAGTTCCTGTATTATGAGTTGATTGTTTTCTTTCAATTTCTTTGAAATAAGATTGCTGAGACTCTCTAATGACAACGTTGTGGATATTTGATCAACTTGGTTGTCGATATTAATTGTATCTCCAAGTATACTCGTATCGTCGAGTGTAGATGTGTCATCGTAAGATAGAGTTGTTTTTTTCCTAATAGTTATATTTTCATCTTCTTTAGTTGGTGTTTTTTTCTCATTAGATGTATAGTCAATGTTAATTGGGTTATTTAAGTTACATGTTTTGGGGGTTTTAGAATAACATGAAGCGCACCTCCATGATTTTTTATGTATTGCTGTCATTGTGTTATAGAAACGCTTCGAAGATACGTTTGCGCAATCAAGATCGTAAATGCCATCACAAATAGAACATTTAAGAAATTCTCGTGGTCTTTCTAGATTTTGTAAACAACCTTCGCACTTCATCTTAGATTTTGCCACTATACGCCTCCTATCGGTGAGAAGTTAAACTAAAAAAAAAAGTTTAAGCAGCGTAGCGACCTCTATCAATGAGTAGCAGAATCACAAAATAGTTTTTAATTTTTCTTATGGCAACATTCGGTGCAGACCTCTGGTGGTGACCTCTGGTGGTGACCTCTGGTGGTGAAATGCAGTAACCTCACACTTTTGAATTTTGAATTTTTACCTACCGGTAAATTTGCAAAATATTTCTTTCCATATGTTTGATTTCCTTGTTTATCATTAATTTGCTTTATGTATTTTAGTATATTGATGCAAGACTTTGGTTTGAAACAAAATTGTATGTAGTGATATGGGAAAAAAGAACAAACTTGCTTAATATTGTCCGCAATAGCACTTTGTCCTTCAGTTTCACTTTTTGTCTATTATAGCAGCAGAAAATTGAAGATAACAATTTTTCACTGAGAAATCAATACACTTCTATATATTTAACTAAACTTTTTCACTATATAACACTTAATTCTATTTTATTCTTATTTTTTTATATGGAGCTATTTGTTTACTTATTCGATTCGTTAAAGGTCCAGGAACAATATACTTCAACAGTTAATCAACAACAGTATTCACCTAACTTCATATTTTTTATAGATTTATTATGTTTTTACCAGCAAAAGAACGCTTTGGCAGAATCTGTTTAATATTATTTTCAGATTTAATTTCTTTCACATCTTGCACATGTTGAGCTAAAACTAATTTTCTTCCTTTTATTGTCGTTTGTAGTTGGAAAGTGATGTCGTGTGTTATTGCTTGGAATCCAGTTTTTATAATTAATTTGGCCATATTTAACTGAAAGTACATAAAAAGAGTTCATTACTTACAACAATACACTCATAGCATAAATTATCATCTGCAATATTTAAACAAAGTATTATTCGCATATTATTCGATTACATTTATTTATTTCTGTACTTACTTCTCGTGAAGTCAGCGATGAGAAAGTCCGTGTATACTATCTGGAATTTATTTATTGTCACTCTAGACGGGTAATACAAAACATAAGCGTTATTATCGACGCTATAGATTTACATGATCAAATAGAATATATATAAATATAAATTACGATACTTTCTTGAAATTATTTGTTTGTTTACAGCCGCCCATTTGACATTTCAATGTCCGCCATAATTGTGAACGCTAGTTGGCGCTGCCGTCGCGCACCCAGCGAATATTATTATTATTTATTTATTATGGCAATTGTGTAACACATTTTTGCCAACGTCACGTCATCAGAGGAAATCATATAAATGAAAATTTAAACAAATTGAGTTTATTTGTAAGTAAATTAAACGAAAAAACAGCAAAAGAAGTGAGAAGTTAATTGCCTTCTCGAAAAACAAAAATTAATTATTTTATATTTACATGAGATACAAGTAAAAAAAAAAGATATAATAAATGAAATAAAGATAATTTACATTAAAGTTTAATGTTATTGACATGTAGGAAAGAAGATATGATTTTAATGATAATGAAACTAATGTCATATAATAATGCTGAGATTTTTGATGGAAGAGGAATATTATTGTCTATTAAACTTTGGTAGAAATCATTATGTACATATAAGGGGCAGGCAAAAAATATATGATCAACATCACCCTCCGCGAGACCACACTCACAGAGACTTGAATTAAGAATTTTAATTTTGTTAAGATGAACAGGAGTGCTACAGTGGCCTAAACGTAATCTACTAATAATAGAGCAGTATTTTCTATTAAATAAGTTATTGCCTTATATTATATTACGTTAAACACAAACACCGATTTTACTAATAAAATATAACATCTGTGAGAGTGATATATGGATCAAAAGAAGTTTTGGACTATACTGAATAAAACGTTTGTAAATATTTACCTCAAATTCAGTGCTATGAAGAAGTGATTTGGTTATAACCTCTTCTATTTTGTATAACCGTTAATTATGATGAATCACTTTTAAATTTGTTGAGAAGCGCCACCTAGCGCCAGACGCCGAAACCAATTCGAACCGCCAGCAAGCAAAATACACCAGTAGCAGTCGATTGACGTAACACGCCGATCAATTATTGCAACCCTCACGGCTCCGCATAGAAGTACTGCTTGTTGACACTAGAGGGCGCTAGTTACAGTAAATTAAAATGACTAATATAGAGAAGCTGTTATTGGACATGAAAAAAGATATGGACATTAAATTCTCGATGATCGAAAATTCCCTGATAAAAACAGAGGAGAAAATAACGAAAAATATCAATGAAAATATGAATGAAAAATTTAATCAATTGACATCCGATTTGAATTCGCTACGCATACAAACTGAAGATCATGAAAAACGACTAGACGAAATAGAAAAGAGATCAGTGCAGAGAAATCTCGTCTTCTTTGGAATAGACGATGAAAATGAGCCATATCTAAAATTACAAGATAAGTTTTTGAAAATAATAAAAGAAAACTTGAAATTAAATATCAGTGAAACAGAAATTGAAGCTTTAAGAAGAATTGGTAAATTGGGAAACAAACCTCGGCCCCTGGCTGTCACTTTTACTACACTAGGATTGAAGATAAAGGTTCTGAAAAGTAAGAAAATGCTCGAAGGAACTAAAATTTATATCAAACCGGAATTTCCCCAAAAAGTCCTAAAAATAAGAGCTGAGCTGAAAAACCAACAAAAACAACAAATTGAAAATGGGAATCAGGCTTTTATACGTTATGACAAGCTTGTAGTCAAAGGAAAGAATACTAAAACTTCAAACAAGAGAGCTCCGTCATCATCACCACAAGGAGAAAGCTATGTATCGTCTGAAAGGGAAAATAGAAATTTAAATAACAAGAGATTAAAAGGAAATAACCGAATTACGTCATATTTACAGTCGGAGAAACCCTCAGATAAAGACAGCTCCTGCTCAGCATGAAGTGTAGAGGCCCCCTCCTTCCCTACAAAAACGAGTACAGAAATATCAAAAACATACCAAAAATCTCCCAATACGGCTGGTCCCCGCGGGATGATTAGACCAAAACCCTCCAACCAACCAAGGCAGTGTATTAACATATGTACTTGGAACGTGAGATCGTTAGTAGACGAAACAAGAATGATAGAATTCAAACATAGCCTAAGCAAGTTTAATTGGGATATCATTGGATTATCCGAAATAAAAAAGGAAGGAAAAGAAATTAGAGAAACCGACCAATACATTTTTATATTCCATGGGTTCAAAAGTGGAAGAAATGGAGTTGGTTTTTTCATCAGAAAAGAGCTAAAATCAAACATAATAGATATAAAGACTATTTCAGACCGTGTAATGCGACTTGACTTAAAGCTGAATAATAAAGAGATGCATCTAATCCAATGCTATGCCCCAACAGAACAATCAACTATCGAAGAACTTGATGCGTTTTACAAAGACCTACAAACAGCATTAGAAAATTCTAATAAAAATACAATAGTTATGGGAGATTTTAACTCAAAACTGGGAAAAAGAACAGACGATGACAAAAACGTAATGGGGCCATGGGGCTTCGGAGAAAGGAATGAAAGAGGCAAAATACTATTACAATTCTGTTTCGAAAATCAACTCTACGTTGCCAACTCACAGTTCAAAAAGAATAATAAACAAAAATGGACTTGGATATCACCAAATAACAAAGTTAGAAATGAAATTGACTTCATATTAGTCAAAAATATAACAGTCGTCTCTGACGTCCAGGTGATTAATTCAACCTTCTCAACAGACCATAGAATTGTCAGAGCCAGCTTGGCATATCAAGAAATTAACAAGAAGTCACGGAAAAAATATAGAAACAGCCTAAAGAATTTGAATCCACTAGAGCAAGAGTCACTTTGTAGTATAATTTCCGAGCACATAGAAATCACTAACTATGCAGATGTAGAGTTAGCTTATCATAAACTCACAACAAATATCAATGAGGCTATTGAAAAACTACCCAAACGAACTGAAGCGACTAAAACAATAATAACTCCGTACCTAGAGAAGCTTATAAATGAGAGAAATAGACTGAGAAATAAAGAAAATAAATCAAGTTCCGAAAAAAAGCACCTAAGTGCGCTCTACAAACTCATAAGAAAAGAAATGAAACGAGAATGGAAATCACATCGTTTTAAAATAATCGAAGAAGAACTAGAAAAAAGATCATCTTACAAGAGAGCCCAAAATAAACTAAATACGAGTAAACCCTGGATAATGACATTAAAAGACAAACATGCTAACATATCAAACAGACAAGACCTAATCAATACGGCTACGAACTTTTACAAGACTCTATACGAAGCAAAATCCTCAGCACACATTGATGAAATTCCGAAAGCTGTTTCTGGGGACTGTGTCCCGCCATTTATAGACAGTGAAATCAGACATGCAATACAACACCTTAAATCATCAAAAAGTCCTGGAGATGACGGCATAACTAATGATATCCTGAAAGCAATCAGCGAGCCTCTTACGCCAGTGCTAACAAAGCTATTTAACAGTGTTTTAGAGCAAAATAAAATCCCGAAAGATTGGGGTATATCGATAATAACCCTTCTCTACAAAAAAGGAGATCCTATGAGCCTAGACAACTACAGGCCAATAAGCTTACAACAAACAATTTACAAAGTATTCGCAACTCTACTTTTAAAAAGGATATCTAAAATGCTGGACAGTAACCAACCTAGAGAACAAGCTGGATTCCGAAAGAGCTACTCTACCACAGACCATATATTCACCATCACACAACTAATTGAAAAATGCACAGAGTATAATAAAAAGCTCTATATTGCCTTTATAGATTATTGCAAAGCTTTTGACTCTATTAAGCACGAACCCCTATGGCAGGCTTTGGTAGAGCAAGGCGTAGAGACAGCCTACATTGATATACTAAAAGAAATCTACAAAAATAGTAAGGGAATCGTTAAACTAGAGAGAAAAGGAGAACCATTCAACATACAGCGAGGAGTAAAACAAGGCGACCCGATTTCGCCCAACCTCTTCACAGCATTATTAGAACAAATTTTTAGACAACTAAGTTGGGATGAAATCGGTGTGAATATTAATGGAGAAGTCCTTAACAATCTTAGATTCGCTGACGATATTGTTCTCATTGCAGAAAGCCACGAGACCCTAGTCCACATGATAGAAACGCTTGACCAACAGAGTAAAAACTGTGGGCTTCAGATGAACAAGCAAAAAACGTTTGCCATGACAAACGATCAAAAAATCCCTATCAAAATAGCAGAACACACCATAAATTACGTAGAAGAGTACATTTACTTGGGACAAAATATTACATTCGCTGATCAAACATCTAGAGAAGTAGAACGAAGAATAAAGAAAGCGTGGGGCAAATACTGGAGTCTCAAAGATGTATTCAAGTCCAAGCTTCCGACACATCTTAAAAAGAAAGCGATGGACACGATTGTTCTTCCCACCCTACTCTACGGGTGTCAAACTTGGACCCTTACTAAAAATATCGTTCAAAAACTTAATGTGTTTCAGAGAGCAGCTGAACGGAGCATGCTAAACATCAAGCTAAAACACAGGGTACGAAACACATCACTCAGAAATATGACCAAGGTGACAGACGCCGTAGAGCTAGCATGCAGACTCAAGTGGAGATGGGCAGGTCACGTCACGAGAACAACTGACAACCGGTGGAGTGAGAGACTCCTTCACTGGTATCCCAGAGAAGCGACGAGGCCACGCGGCAGACCACGGCGGCGCTGGGCGGACGACATCGTGCAGTTGGCTGGCGCTACGTGGACCCGCACAGCCAAGCAGAGAGACAAATGGAAGGGGTTGGAGGAGGCCTACGCCCAAAAATGGGTGTCTCACATAAAAGAATAAAATGTATAAATAAGAATAAATTATAACACTAAAAATAAATTAAATGCAGTTAAATGTTAAATGATAAATGTTAAATGATAAATATTTTTAAACAAATGATGTAATGCTGTATATATTATATTTGTAAATAGTTTTAATTTTAATTTATAATTTTAATCTTAATTTATAATTTTAATTTTAAAATTTTTATTTATTTTAATTAGATCTGATGTTAAAAATAAATTGTTATGTAATGAATGTTATATTTTAAGTGCCTAATTAATAATAATTTGTATTTTTAAGTTGAAATGTAAAAATTTAAGTGAGAAATAAATGGCTTTATTATTATTATTATTATTATATTAAGTTATTGCCTTTACAGCAAAACCAGGGTTTGTACGGAATTTCGGGCTGTATATGAGCAAAAGTAGCTCCCTTAAATTTGCTTGAAGCATACCATCGAGATTGCCATTTTCTCCGAAGGTCACGTTTGGGCCTGAGGGATAAGTCTTGAGCAAATATTTCGAAGGGGACCCTATCGCCACAGAGAACAGCCTCTTTAGCCGCCTTGTCTGCTCTTTCATTGCCTTGAATGCCCACATGACTTGGGATCCAAGCCAGTGATACTGACAAACCAAGGGAGTTACATCTTAACAAAAGATGTTTAAATTGAAAAAGCAAGATGTTATTACTACCTATTTTGAAAGGGTTTGACTGAAGTGAATGAAGAACGCTTAATGAATCTGAGAATATGACACTACTATTTAATTTGAAAAGAATTATATATTTAATGGCTTCAATAATCCCACGGTACTCGCCAGTATAAACAGTGGTTTCAGGAGGGCACTTAATCTTTTGTATAATGTTATAATTTTGATGATAAACAGACACTCCAACGCAGCCCTCTTGACTAAATTTAGACGCGTCTGTAAAGATAAAATGCCGACCGGGCCATAACTCATTTGTGATAGACAAAAACTTTTTTGAAGCGAAAAGATCATTTTTGTCAATATCGAGGTTTAGTATCACATTAGGGATATTTAATATTGATTCAAAGTCGGCGTTAAAAAGAGGAAAATTTTCAATTTTATGTATCGGGTGTTTTATTTGCTTCAGTTTATAAAAACTATTTACTAAACAGGGTTTATTTTTATGAGTCCAGTATTGTGATGTATTAACATAAGAAGAGAGTAATTGTAATTTAGGGAGAAGGGGATGATTGTATTGACTTATTCGAAATAGAAATTTATCATATAGGTATTGTCTTCGTAAGTCGAGAGGAGGTTCACCACACTCCACTTGTAGCGCATTTGTCGGGCTCGATTTCATGGCTCCACAAATTATCCTCATGGCTCTCGTTTGAATACGATCAAAAAGAGAAGCTATGGTTAAGCTGATTGGGGCAAAAAGGAACGAGGCATAATCCATTACGCTTCTAATGGTGGCATTATACACCATTTTTAAATAGAATGGATGTGCTCCCCACCATACACCGGCGAGACACCGAAGAATATTTAAGTTTTTTTCACATTTGGAAATTATATAATTAAAGTGAGATCGAAAAGATAATTTTGAATCCAGAATAAGACCTAAAAATTTAATTTCGTTTCTGATGGGGATTAATGAGTCTGAAAAGTTTATTTGAATGTGAGGAATGTTTCTTTTTCTTGTGAAAATGACTATGGAACTTTTAGATGGTGATAGATCGAGACCATGGAGGCTGAGCCAATCCGAAAGCGACTGGATCCCCTCCGAAATGTGGTCCGCAGCGATTCTAATGTTTTCATTGTTGGAATATAGGACAATGTCATCTGCGTACTGTAAAATTCGACAAAAATGGACAACGGACCGGAACAAATCGTACGTGTAAATGTTAAATAAAAGAGGGCTCAAGACAGATCCCTGTGGTAGTCCCTTGTGCAATATGCGGCTTTGGGAAAGGTTCCCATTTGCACGAAGGACAACCTGTCTGCTTTCAAATAAATTAAAGATGAAATTTATAAATTTAGGTGGGAGATCCAGAGCTATCATTTTTGACTTCAACAATGGGAGAAGAACATTATCGTATGCTGAGGTGATATCCAAAAAACCAGCTACAACAGATTCGTTCCTTGAAAAGGCTAGCCGAATATCTGTTGTAAAGATACTCAGGCTGTCCAGTGTGCTTTTGCCTTTTCGAAAGCCATTCTGAGAATTTGGAATGAGTTTTCTATTTTCGACAATCCATTCTAAACGGTTTTTAACCAAATGTTCCATAATTTTTGTCAGCACACTGGACATAGCTATAGGGCGATAATTGGAAGCTACATCAGGATCTTTCCCTAATTTCAAAATTGGAATCATAACCTGTGTTTTTAGCTGGATTGGCACAGTACCAGTTTCCAAAATAAGGTTTATTAAATTCAAAAAGTAATTGTGAAATGACTCTCCTGCGTTTACTATGAAGGAATACGGGATGTTATCAATGCCTGGTGATGACTCTTTTACGGATTCCAGCACTAAGTGTAATTCCTTCATAGTAAATGGTTTGTCATATTCATACCCGGAATGATTTTGAGAGTCAACAGTTAACTGAGGATTTTGGGGTACGAAAGGGGGTGCAATTTTATCCAAAAAGTCATTCTCCCACTCAACAGAGGCCGGACAGCGAGGAGAAGATTCGTGGAAGACTCCTTTGAATTTTTTAATTTGTTTCCAAACTAAATATGATGGTGTGTTTGGCGAAATTTTTTCACAAAACGATTTCCAGCCATCCATTTTCTTCTGTTTCAAAATAAATTTTGTTTTATTGTTTACATTAATGAGATTGTTGAAATTTTCATCAGACATGCATTGTATATATGATAATTCTGCTTGTTTACGATTCAATACAGCCTCCAAACACTCACCGTCCCACCATGGCGGAGATCTATGGGTGATAATACCTATTGTTGTTTTGGGAATGGTTTGTTCAGCTGCGTCAATTATTCCAATTAATAATGCATCTGTGCAGTGGAACACTGAAGAGCTGTTGATAACTGGAAACTTACTAATATTTAAATTGAGGGCGTCTGTAAATTTAGACCAGTCGGTAATGTTATTAGTTTTAAATTTGAAGACGGGATTGCTAAATGTGCGTTTTGTTCGAAATGGAAGTGATATGATAATGGGAAAATGATCACTACCAAAGGTGCTCGGATGTACTGACCAAGACATAGATGCAGCCAAACCCGCTGACACCAATGTTAGGTCCACAGCACTAGCATGTTCCTGAGGTCTAGTCCGTCTAGTTGGAGAACCACTGTTCAACATACAGAGACCAAAATGGTCAAGTAAATTGAACAGTGGGTTTGCCAAGTTATCTGACCTACCACAACCCCATGCTGGGTGATGTATGTTAAAATCGCCCATGATAATGAATGGGCCATCGAGATGGGTGAGGATGTTAAAAAGGTGATCTATGATATGTGATGAAGGTTTAGGAATGTACAATGAGATGAAGTAAATGTTATGAATTAAAATAATTACTATTGACCAATTGTCTGGGGAATCAATGTGGATTCTCCTGGCAATTGTGTCGTTATTTAGGAAAATTGCGGCTCCGCCGCCAATCCCATTGACCTTGTCATCCCTGAAACATTGATAACCAGGAATCCTAAAAGGATTCCCTGGTTTAAGCCATGTTTCAGATATGACAAAGATGTAGGGTTTAAATTTATTAATTAAATATAAAATGTCTGTTTTTTTATTTTGAATGCTTTGAGTGTTCCACTGTATTGCTGTCTGACACAGCTGGTCCATTATTGATTTTTGATGAGATATTATCTCCGATAAGGGCAGCGTTGGACGGTGAGTCTTGTTTTGATAGCAATCTAATAAGAATCTCAATCAATTCAGGGACTGTTAGATTGTGCTTGTTTAAGCCTGCTCCATTTTCTATGCTGGAGGCAGGTGATGAAATTAACTGAGCATGTGCAATTTTATCATATCCAGGATGAATTGGTTTATGTGTTTTGGGTTTCATAAAGATGGTTTTTTTGTATGATATATTTTGATTTTCTTTCTTTGATCTTAGTGCATCGCTGTAAGATATAGATTGAATGGGAGAATGTAATTTGCAAGCCTCCACATAAGAAATGCTCTTCTCAGTCATAGAGATCTTTATATCTTTTTGTCTACCATACTCAGGACAAGATTTGCTGGTTGCAAAGTGGAATCCCGAGCATAAAAGACATGACGATTCGCTTTCCTCAACGGAACAAGATTCCCCGGTATGGTTATCCCCACATTTATAACAACGAGGTTTTGATCTGCACTGGAATTTTGTATGGCCAAAACGACAACAATTGAAACACTGAATTGTAGGATAATAATATTTTTCAACGCGTAATGAATTTAGGCACATGAAGACTCTGTCAGGCAGGGATTGTCCATCGAAGGTCAAAACACATGTCTGAGAAGGCCTCCAGGTTCTAATTCCATCAATAATTACTTTAAAATTTAGACGCCGAACCTTAATAACCTCACCACAACCAATTGGTGTGGAAATATTTTGTAAGACCTCGTCGTCTGTCCAATCTGCAGGAATACCTTTAACTAGTCCGAGGCGAGTTGTACTAAAGGTAGGGATGAAGACTTTGTAACCAGCTTTAATCATGTCATTATTAGTTATGAATTTATTTGCTTCATCGGCTTCTTTAAAAGCAAGAGTGATTCTATTCCGTCCAATACTCTGTAGACTACCATTTACTATGTTGAGACCGAATTTTGAAATAAATTTGCCGAACTTTATTGGGTGGAGTGTGTCACTCGAAGAGGGTGATTCTACAACACGTTGGACATGAATTGTATATGGAATATGTTTTGTGTATTTTTTGCATGAAGCTACTAACTAAACAGGAGAGAGTACTCACAAAAATATGGTAAACAAAAATGCAATTTATTACCATGCAATAAAGTTAATTATCTTTTAAAGACTGTCAAGCAGAGAAACGTCCTAGAACGAGAGCCGTGTGAGAGAGAAGTGTGTCCCGCTCGCACGGTTGCCAGTCGAGATTAAGTTCAAAGAAAAACAAATTAAACTTATTTATAGGGAGTATTTTATAAAAAGCAGGTTATAAACTGTTCCCTTTTTTGTATTTTATTTTAATTATTATTGTCGCCTATCGATTTGGAGATAAATAATTGGTTAAGTTTGGCAAAAGGGATATTAATATTTGTCACGGGTATCCCCATCGAAACAAGATAAATGTGGTGTCCACAATTTATCATCTGTTTGAGTGTTTTGGAGCTTTTATCATTTAATTAAGAAAATATAGTGATAAATATGGGTTCATGTTATGGAACAATAAATAAAATAACCTGTATCATCTCGAACTTTACCACATGAATGCATTAAACGATTTGAATTTGGTTTTGCTCAAAAAGTGGCTGAGGAAATTTTAATTCTCAAGCACTGGCTACCCATTCTTTTATAATCTATTAATTAAGAATAAATATGTATAAAAAACACGTTGATTTACCAAAAACAATGTATATATGTAAATATAAGTGTTTTTATAATATATTTTTTTTATAATGTATGTATGTAAATATAACTAATAAATAAAGGAAAGAAAAATTTCGACACAGGTGGGGATCGAACCCGCGACCTCGGGTATACGCCCCCGTCGCTCTGCCAATTGAGCTACCGTTTCAAAGGCTGCATCAGGTCCCCACATGAGGTTTTCATGAACAAAAACGTTCAAAATATGTAAATATAAGTGTTTTTGTATCCTTTAGAGGAACTCTTATTAAAACACTAACAGATGGTCACCCTACTTAAAACGAGACACAGTTAGCTAGTTAGCCATCCTTTTTCAGGACACTTTAGGTCGCCAGCGCGCGTTCCTGTTTAAATAATACTTCCATGATTTTTTGTTAGTCAGAAACAAGTAAAAATCTCTCTTTTCTTTTCTTTTTTTTTCTTTTCAAAATCAATAGTTGTTTTAATTATAAAAGTAAAAAATATAGCAATAACAACAAAAGTAATATTACACATCCATGAATAGTTTTTAAGGCATCTTAGAAATGAGCTTCGACTATTTTCAAACAAATCAATTTGAGCAGAAAATTCCTTATTATATAAATCAACGCTACGTCTGAAGAAATTATTGCATGTAAAAACAGTTCTATGTTTAGGAGTAGAAAATAAATAATTGTTACGAGCATTGTTGATACCTTGTCTCGGTATACGGAATGTTTTTTTTTCTAAAAGATGAGGGAAATCTACAATATTATTTAAAATTTTGTAAAGAAACTTTAAGTCACACTGTTTTTGTCTATTTTGAAGAGAAGACAATTATAATGGGAGGTTTTCCTATTTTTCTTTTTTTCTTCTTCCCTGTTCTCAGGATAGATGGCGCCAGACTTGCTATGTTACTGGTAGGAACGGAACGTAACACCGTTTTTCACACTTGGATGTAATGATATCGTAAAACGGAACGTACATAAAAACGTTCTGATTTGAAAGTCTAAATTAACATCAGTTTAAGCCAAGATAGCTTAAAAGTAAATAAACAAAGACGGTACTTATATTTAACATTCTTTTTGTTGTTTTTACTCGCCAAAAAGTTACTCTATTGTGCTGTGACACATGTTTTTAACGTTGACATTGGCGAAATTATTGTGTGGCGAAATTGTGTGGTAAGTAACATAGTTACATCAACGCCATCTACAGAGCTCTAGGAAACTATGTTGTTTTTTTATTTCTCAAAAAGAAAACCTCTCATTATATATCTAGTAGTCCTACTATTGACAAACGATTAAATAGATTTCGCTTCAGTGCCAAAAATTAAACACATTCCACCGGTATTTTTTTTTCTTCAATGTACAGTTTCGACCTGGTACAGTCTTATTATAGTATATAGATATATTGTAAAGTTTTAGAATTCTTCTATATGCGCACATGTCAAGCTGAACTTTTGACTGCGAACGCTGTCTGCGTACAGGTTGATAGGTCCGCGTATTCCTAATGCAGAAATAATACGGACTGTAGTTACATATGATTAATATTATAAATGTGAAAGTTTAGATGTTTGGATGTTTGAGGTAAAAAGGCTTCTCAATTACAGTATGTACACAATTATGTATAAAATTTAGCAGAATGCTAGATAATGATTTAAATTATAAAATAGGATACTTTTCATCCCGGAAAAAATGACCAATAAAATATTCGCGCCTGATTAAACTCAGAGTACCGGAAAAAACGCCTAAAGTTTGCCATAAGCAAATTTACTGTACGAAGTTTGTCAGGTCAGCTAGTATAAAATAAAATATAAATGAAATTTGGTAGGCGTGATAGCGCAGTGGTTAACACCGCTAATCGTGCAAACGATAAGGGTTCAAATCCCGGGTCGGGTCTTTATCATGGTTTATCATTTTATCATGGTTCTTATCGGCGAGAGAAAACATCGTCAGGAAACCCACAAGGCTAAGTTGTACTTTGTGACAGTATATTCGTGCAAAACGGTGATAGGCCTACCCTCTATCAGATGACAATGTCACTTGATGTTCAGAAGAGTACCTCTGCCAACCCCTACGCGATATACGGCGTGAACGTTCGAGTTTGATTAAAATGTGAGTAAACGTAGTAATACGTGTTTATAGTAATATACAAAGACTGTTAGTTATTTGATTTGATGAAAAGGTACAAAACAGAGATTTTATAATTTAAGTTGACTCTGGCATCCGTCTAGTAGGTACTTACTAACAGAATTTACACAGAATATTCAATATATCATCAATATATTATTACAGATCCACAAACTTTTTTTGGCCGGTCAGAGCGTCGCTGTCATCGATATTAGTATTGTCAGTAAACAAAAATTAACCATTATAAGGGGAATAATTTTAAATCATTCGGGCTAATTTATTTATGTATTAAAATGTCTTAATAAATCAATTTATATAATATTAATTTAATATTTATAAACTCATTGATGTGTATATCCTGCCTGTCCTACCTTACGGTGCACAGACATGGTCACTGACTGAGTCTCAGAAGTCCAAACTCAAGGTGTGCCAGAGAGCGATTGAGCGCAGTATTTTGGGTGTGAAGCGAACAGACCGCATTCGCAACACCGACCTGCGCTCCAAAACTCAAATAGCCGACGTGGGTGCTAAGACAGCCAAATTGAGGTGGGACTGGGCGGGGCATGTCTGCCGTATGCCGCCGGACAGGTGGGCTAAAAATGTAACCCAATGGGTTCCTAGCAACGGCCGCCGGCGCAGAGGCAGACAAAGAAGGAAATGGCGGGATGACCTGGACTCATTTCGAAAAGATTGGAGAGAGCAGGCCCAAAGCAGGGATGAATGGAAAATCCAGGGAGAGACCTTTGCCCAGCAGTGGGACACAATAGGTTCATAAAAAAAAATACCTGTTTTATATAAATTAAATAAGTTTGTTGACAGGATAATTTAAACAAAATAAATAATAATATTCATAAATTTTTATATTGAATATTTGAAGGAAAAGCTTTTATAAACAAGCAAAGAAACATTATATAAATAATCGTCTTTGAAAAAAAGTTACCACTCCTAAATATAAAAAAGAAAAAGAAAATTTATTACATACGTAGGTCACACTATAAGTTATATTTATTTGGGATTAACTGACATCGACGGTCTAAAATGTCAAAATGGTGACAGTAGTACCAATTTAGCCGTCGGCTAAGAAAAGTTTGTGGATCTATATTGTGTATACTCCTGTCTAAATTTATCGCTTTCGATCACAGCATATAGGCACAAACTATATAGAGATTACTACGTAATCAGACTAACCACTGCCCTAGCTATCGACAAGACTTTAGTCTTTGACGTGTACACCTTTGCTTTTGGCATGTTTTGTTTTTATTTTAACGAAAGAATGACTAAATGGCTCTCCAATGCGTTATAGTGGTAAGTTATGCCAGCTGCGAACTAGAGGGACCACACAGGCCCTTGGGGGAAAAAAAAGTGCTTCTTTTTTACATAAATTCATATAATCACGGCCATAAATCCCAAAAAGTGGTAGCTAGAGCTTACATTTTAGATTTACATCCAAAATAGTTTTAAACTTTTGAAAAAATTGTTTTCAGTCCAGTAGTTGAGGTGTTAAGATGGAATGTAGTCGCAACATACATTACATTAAATTATACGTTCTTGCTTTGCAGTCAGAAGATACATACATATAAAGAAAGGAAATGTGCACTCATCATAAAATAAATAGAACATAATGATAAATATAAGTAGCGTCGAAGAGTGTACCGGACTATTTTTAGTGCCACAGGTTCTTACACATCCAACATTTTTATGCATACGAAAAAGATCACCTTCCTTGAGTTAGTTTTGGTTTATATTTAAACATCTAGGATTTATGACTCACTCAACACTATAGGCTGCATAGTTTATATCTTACCCTAAAATGAAACAAGGATACAAACAAATAATACTGTCAGAATCAAACCACCCCATATCTACCCTAAGGTCAAGAACAAACTAGAGGAGTCATAAGGCCGTGCATATAGGCAAAAGCTTTCGATATTTTCCTCATTGAACAATTTATTTTTTTCTTTTTAAATCAAATTATCAGCATTATTAGTAATGTGCAAAAAACTCTGTACAAAAGTTTATGAATACTTCCAAAATAAAAGAGAAAGCAATGAGTTTAATCCAACTTCTCGTTCATCGTGTGAATTATCTCAAAACACATTTAAAAATCTTCTAAGACTTTGGTGGCAACGATGGTGGAGAGCTTTGCTGTGTGAAATCCTATGTGCGGCGCAAATACAAATTTGTATGCGAATCACTAAAGTGACCCGTAAACTGGAGCCAAACTTTCTAAAACATATTTCTCCAATAATCTTTGGTGGTGCCGTTTTCATGAACATAGCTACTTATGGGAGAATATCAGGTGCTTACGGCAATCCCACTATAGTTGTAGCATCAGCCGTTTCAGGCCGAATTAATTACATATTAGGAATTGCTTATATCATATCTGAATGCATTGGATACATCGCTGGATTTGCCATTACAAGATTAATCTTAGAAGAACACATTTTCGAATCTTCTACAACTTGTGACACATTTCAGATTCGTGGAAACGTCTTAAAGGTTTTATTTTCTGAAATTATACTAACTGGGACTATTGCTTTATTTTCTTGTTCAATATGGAGACCCTGGCTTCCTGAAGACGCCCCTGCTCCAGAAAAACATCCTAGGCCACCAAACGATCCAGCTCTGAGTTATAAATTTAGTTTACTTATGGGTGCAATGGCATACTGCAAAGACTTTCTCTCTGGGGGAACGATAAATCCTGCATCTAGTTTGGCAAGTGGAATATTTGAAAAGTGCACGAACCTCCATTGGGTATTATGGATGGGTCCTTGTTTAGGGGCAGCATTGGGGGCCAGTTTGTATAGATACGTTCTTTTTCCTATACCTGCAGGTAGAAGCAAGGAATTCGTTTTCTAAAATATTGTTCTAAAGAGTTTAGAAATTTATAAAAATGAAAATTTTATTCTTTGCGTTATTACTATCTAATATCGAGCCAGTCCTTATGTAAATAGGCGCGAATGGCAGTACACAATGCTGTACTGGTTCCTACCCTGATGTATGATTGTGAATGTTGGGCATGGCAATGAGGCATGAAAGTAGAGTGAATGCAGTGGAAATGAGATCCCTCGGAAGTAAACGCAATGTAAGGTTGTGCGACAGAGTGAAAAATAGTGTGATTCGTGTACGTTTAAGTGTGAAAGATGACGTAGTGTGCAAGATAGAGAAAGAAATGTTAAGGCGGTTTGGGCACATAGAGAGGATGGATGAACGTAAAAAGGCAAAAGCGATTTATAGAGCCGATGTCGATGGTGTTGTTAGTAGGGGACAGCTGCGTAAGACGTTTGAAAACCAAATCGAAAGCGTTCCTACGAAGGCGAAAGTCCGTAGTAAAAAGAATATAAAAGCATGCATGAGAAGAATGATGAATGTAACAGAAGCAAGAGAGATTTGTCAGGATCGTACAAAGTGGCGATCTATATTCTCTGCCTACCCAAATAGGAACAACGGGCATGAGTATAAGTAAGTAAGAACAACCAGTGTGGATTATGTGCATGGTAATACCAATAGATATTGGATTGAATCAGGCGTTACTCTCGGTGGTCAGCTGCCGAACTGTCTACTAACTGCTCGTCAATGACTCGTGTTGAGTCGAAACGCGTCGCATGTTTGTGGTTGCCTGTGGTTTTCGCTTGCGGGTGTGTGTGTGGTGCATTGTCTGCTTTTCGATTTCTTGTAAGTGGAAGGGCGGGCGGTGCACAGTGCATGTTGCATGAAGACTGCAGGTATTATTTAGCGGAATTAAGCGAAGAAATTCATTAATATTAGTAATACCAATAGAGACAAACTAGGTGGATGGCTGAGTTGTACTTAGTCATGTGACAGTGTATTCGTACAAAACGGCGATAGGCCTGCCCCCTATCACGTGAATACACTGTCTAAGCAAAACGTGGGTACCTTCTCTGGAAACTAGATGGCGCTTGCCATGTGAGTTCAGGAGTATTGGTACCTCTGCCAACCCCTTCGGGGATAAACGGCGTGAACGTTTATGTTATGTTTATGTAGGTGGATGAATCAGATCAAATAAAAGATGCGCCTAAAAAAACATGAGTCTGAAGCATAAGAAATAAAACGATTGACTATGATCGTACAAAGTGTCCTTGGATATTTTTTGCCTATCCCAATAGGGAATAATGGCATAAGTATATGTTTTTGTGTTTATAATTCTTACATACTATGTTTTGAATTTTAATAAGTATATACCAATACTATGTTTATTCAGGTTGAATTGAAACATAAAGAATTGTTTCAATATAATGGGGTTATGCTAAACAGCTAAATATAGGTATTATTAGGTATTGAAAGCAATAGCAATAAAATTCGGTGTCAAGTATGCATTTTCAACATATTAAGAATATGAGCACCGGTTGCTTAGACGAGAAAATGTCACATTCTGCGAGTGAGACGGAACATACATACATACATACATATTCTCACGCCGTTAGTTCCCATTGGGGTAGGCAGAGACTATCGATCGCCACTTTGTACGATCCTGGCAAACCTCTCTGGCTTCGTTTACATCCATCAATCTTTTCATACATACATACATACATACATATACTCACGGCTATAAATCCCTAGAAGGGGTAGCCAGAGCTAAGGAATTAGAAATTCCTCAGCCACTCTCGGAAGTTGTTTGGGGAAAAGATTTTAAAATAAAGGTTGTTGGTGATGGGTCTCCAACCGCATCGCCCAATAATCCCTTAAAAAGCCCCAATACCGTTAGTCGCCTCTTACGTACACCCACCGGAAGAAATGGAGTAGTGCTATTCTAAGCCGACACTACACAGCATCTTTTCATACATGCTCTTTTATTCTTCAAACTGCGGACACCTGCCTTTTTGAGCACATTTTCTATTTGATCCAAATGTGTCCTCCGAGGTCGTCCTCTACTAACATTACCTTCCACCTTGGCTCTATATATCTCTTTCACCAATTTACTGTCATCCATCCTCTCTATGTGCCCAAACCATCTCAACATTCCTTGTTCTATCTTTCTTACAATATCATCTTTTACACCACACCTTTCACGAATCACATCATTCCTCACACGATCACATAACCTTACATTACACACTTTTCTGAGGGATCTCATTTCTACTGCATTCACTCTACTTTCATGCTTCTTCTGCCACACCCAACATTCACTGCCATACATAAGCGTAGGAACGAGGACAGCATCATGAGACGGAACGATATGCCATATACTAAAATCGCGAATTATTCCACTAGATGGCGTGCTGTGTTGAAAATTTTCTTTAGTATCAAGTCAATTTATGGGAAATAATAGTCCGAGGAACGTCATGAAAATTTAAGGACATTTCAGAATCCATCAATCTTTTCATACATATTCTTTTTTGAGCACATTCTTTATTTAGTCCAAATGAGTCTTCCGAGGTCTCCTCTTCTAACATTACCTTCCAGATTCACGGATATGAACGAAGCTAGAGAAGTTTGCCAGGATCGTACAAAGTGGCGATCGATAGTCTCTACTTACCCCAATCGCTAACGGGGCGTGAGTATATGTCTATAAATATAGAATCATCAAACAAAAAATTTACAAAAATAATATTATGATCAAACAGTTTACAGTGAGGTACAAAAGCGATCTCTTCCAGACAACCTTTGGAAGGTGAGATCGATAAATTAATTATTTGGGTAGATGCACCAAACAAGGCCAAAAAACATAATAATCTATTAAGCTTATCTAAAACTAACTTATTTAATTTAAATTATTAAAATGATATAGATATTTAACGAATATGAACACATACATATACTATATAACTACATACTTACATACATACATACATACATATTCTCACGCCGTTAGTTCCCATTGGGGTAGGCAGAGACTATCGATCTGTTATGAATATCCCCAGTACTAAACTAATGCTGACCTAGTATTTCATATAGTTAATAAAAGCATTGTCTCCACCATCTTTCAGTCAGTCAGCCATCAACCGTCATACAGTTCACTTGTCAATTTTATCTTAATTTTGTATTGTTCTCTTTGTGTTCCATTAAATCTTTCAGCAGTACTTTGTAATTTTTTTTAAAAAGGACCTACGGAGCGCCATCCTAACAAATTTGGTGTCAGAAGTGGGATGATCTAAGGGTATTTTTGACAGAATCCCTGGATCATTCATCGTGTTAGGCGCGTCGCGAAAAATCTTCCCGCCTGACATAGGGCTCCGTAACTCAGTGTCCTTAAGTGTAGTGCAGTGCAGTGTGTGTTCAAAGCCGACGGTAAGTCTTGTGCCGCTGTTAGAAGCCAAGCCCGCGCCTTGAGAAGCTGCAAGATCTGGAAGGTCCAGGTCCAATTCAAAGAGCTGCAAAGTGGTCGACGGTCAGACTCCACTTTTCTAGTGTGAGCCCGCATCACCAGAGTTCTACCAGATTCCCAGGCTGACTCCATCTTCATTCTCCCGCGGTGGTCATATTTCTACGAGCTATCTGTCGCCATACGACTTGCTGAGTCGCCGTGCAGATAAGGCTCTCTTCTCGTCGCGTCTTCGAGGCGCCGAGTTAATGTAAATATATATTTACATTCATCCACCACGAGTTTCCAATTTTTAATGAAGATGTTCCTGGTATCCAGTCTACTGTGAGTTTTTAACTTTTTCAAGATTGTGCTAAGTGTTTTACAGGATTTTCTACGTGTTTTCTATTTTATTCGTTTCTTACTATTTTATTTCTGAAGTTCCGATATCGTTTTAATTTAAATGTTACCTGCTAAATCAGAAAAATCAGGGGAAAACCTTTGTGTTAGTGTTCCCTCATCACCGTTGTTGGGTTCTTCATCACAGAGTAAAATTAATTCTAAGATGGCAGAGAAAATAACATTAAGCGTTCTCACCAAATTTATAAAACCTTATAGTGGTGACCGTGAATCTCTGCCAGCCTTTTTAACAAATTGCGAAAATGCAATCTCTCTAGCGACAACGGAACAGCAGAATTTCATGTGTAAATTTATACTTTCCCAATTAGAAGGGAAAGCTCAATTAGCATGCAGTTTAAAAACATTTAATTCGTGGAGTGAGATTAAAACGTTTCTTAAAACCACTTTTGGAGAAAAGAAACACTCCACACATCTGTTAGTGGACTTACAAAATTGTAAGCAACTTAGTAACGAAGACGTAACCCAATATTCACTTAGAGTTGAAAGTTGCTTAACTAGGTTACAGTCTGACATTCAATTTTCCTGTGAAGATAAAAATCAATTAGCTGGTCGTTTAGCTGCAATGGAGGACCTAGCTCTAAATACATTCTTATTAGGCATGAACCATAGTTACTCACACATTGTTCGGTGTAGGAATCCCAATTCCTTATCAGAAGCAATCACTCATGCCATTGAGGAGGAAAAGTTATATAACCTAACCCGAATCTCTTATAAACCTCCGAATTCTCTGCGTTGTAACATATGTAATAAACCAGGGCATACAAGCTCTTCTTGTTATAAACGGAAAAAATATTTCCGACCTGTTAATTTTAATAATGTCTCTAATATTTCTAATAATAGTGCCACTGCCAGCACCTCTAAGCCTCCCAATTTAAATCAAATAATAAGTTGCGCCTATTGTAAAAATAAAGGTCATTCAATTAGTGAATGCCGTAAGTTGCAATACAAAAATAAAATACAACAACCAGCGCACTCTTTCAATAATACTAAGGCTAGCGTTAATACTATTGAACATGTTTCTAATAATTTAAACTAAATAGGGTTTCGGTTCCGTGTCTGCCGGAACCAATAAATTTGGTGAATGACACGATTATTAAACAACCTTGCGTCCCTGAATTATTAAATGCGCAAGTTTCCGACAGTATTGTAACACTGTCTACCCCTCGTGTCCCTGCTTTTTCTAATGCACGAGTTCCCAAAAATAGTATGTCTAAACCTTCACCTTGCGTCCCTGAATTATTAAATGCGCAAGTTTCCGACAGTATTGTACCACTGTCTACCCCTCGTGTCCCTGCTTTTTCTAATGCACGAGTTCTAAAAAATACTGCGTCTCAACCTTCACCTTGCGTCCCTGAATTATTAAATGCGCAAGTTTTTCCTAAGGTTGTGCCTCTGTCTGCCCCTCGTGTCCCTGAGTTATCTAATGCACGAGTTTTAAACAATAACACATCTGATTCTTCAACTTGCGTCTCTGAATCCTTATCTGCGCAAGCTTCTCATAATGCAACTTGCATTTATTCGAATGTAGCACCATGCTCTACCGCATCGCATGTGGATCAAGTTACACCTTGTAAACCACAGAGCGAAGAAAAAGTTCAGACAGGACAACATAATTATTCTAAGTTTTTATTACCACAATGTTCTAATAGTATAGACTCTTGTGTGAAGAGTTATAAAGTTAATAAAATACATAGTAAAATATCACTACCCCACGTTTATTTAAAAACTAATTATAATGAAAAACCCCTCTGTTTTCTCATCGACACGGGTTCTTCCATTTCTATTATTAAGTATTCTTGTTTAAATAATCCTATTTTATCTTCCGAAAAAGTAAAATTACAAGGATTAAGTGATAATGATTCATTTTGCGAATCTCTAGGCTCTATTGAGTTATATTTTAATTACGATAATGTAGAATTTAGATTTATATTCCATACAATTAATGACTCCGTTAACTTAAATTATGATGGAATAATAGGAAGCGATTTTATACAAAACTTTAACATAGATATTCAATATTCAAATAATACTTTAATTTTTAATAAGTTGACTACTATACCTTTTTGTTTTAGCAAATCTGCTTATGTTTTACCTCCGCGTTCCGAGACAATAATAGAATGTCCAATCGACTCGGAAAGACTAGATCAGTTCTTTGATATTAGAGAAGCTCTAGTCCTTGATCAATCAATCTCTGAAGGTGTACATATAGCTAATTGTATTGTCTCTATTAAACCCAATAATAGGGTCAACGTCTCCGTTTTAAATACCACTGAATCTGAAGTTTCTGTTAATGACTTTTGTGTTAAAGTTATTCCTTTTGACATTTTTATGTCCAATTCTCTAAATTTAAGTAACTTACATAATATTCAATCTTTTCCAAGTGATAGATATAAAAGAGTGCTTGATCAAATTCGATGTTTACATCTTAATTCACAAGAAAGAAGTTCGTTAATGGACTTGCTTTCTAATTATACAGATATCTTCCACCTTGAAGGTGAATCTCTTTCCTACACTAATGCAATTCAACACTCTATTAACACAAGCAAATCTGCCCCTATTCATAAAGATGAAGTTGACTCTCAAATTAAGAAAATGTTAAGTCAGAAAATTATCCAACCTTCTTGTTCCCCCTGGAGCGCACCAGTTTGGGTGGTTCCGAAAAAGCTAGACGCCTCCGGCAAGAAAAAATGGAGGATTGTAATTGATTATCGCCGTTTAAATGATGTAACAGTTTCTGAGAGCTATCCATTGCCTCTCATCACTGATATATTAGATCAGTTGGGTCATTCCAAGTATTTTTCTACCCTGGATCTCGCTAGTGGGTTCCACCAAATCCTGATGGATCCTGCTGACGCTGCAAAAACAGGTTTTACAGTTAGTACCAATTCGAGTACTTCTGGGCATTACGAATTTACTAGAATGCCTTTTGGGCTTAAAAATGCCCCTACTACGTTTCAACGCCTAATGAATACGGCTCTTTCTGGACTCCAAGGTCTTCATTGTTACGTGTATTTGGACGATTGTATTATATACTCCCATGACCTGGAATCCCATATTTCTAAGTTAAAATTAGTCTTCGACAAATCCCGTCAATTTAACCTCAAACTTCAACCTGACAAATGCGAGTTTTTACGTCGTGAAGTAGCTTATCTTGGGCATATTATTACAGACAAAGGTGTTTCTCCAAATCCAGACAAGGTCAAGGCTGTCACTGAATTCCCCGTTCCAACAAATGTTAAACAAATTAAATCATTTCTTGGTTTAGTTGGTTATTATCGTCGTTTTATTGAGAACTTTTCTAAAATAACTAAACCCTTGACTTCTTTATTAAAGAAAGATGTACCATTCAATTGGACATCTGATCAAGATTCAGCCTTCCTCTTCCTTAAAAACCAATTGACGTCTGCCCCATTACTCCAATACCCCGATTTCTCTCGTCCATTTATTATTACTACTGATGCTTCCAACTACGCTATTAGCGCAGTTCTCTCTCAGGGCGAGATTGGAAAAGACAAACTAATAGCATACGCTTCACGCACTTTAAATGAATCCGAAGGAAACTATTCTACTACAGAAAAAGAACTTCTTGCCATTATTTTCGCGGTTAAAACATTCCGCCCGTATCTCTTTGGTCGAACTTTTAAAATAGTTACCGATCACCGTCCTTTAGTATGGTTATTTAATGTAAAAGACCCAGGCAGTAGACTCATTCGTTGGCGCCTCAAACTAGAGGAGTATGACTACGAGATAATATATAAACAAGGTTGTCTCAATTCTAACGCTGATGCGTTATCTCGTTGTCCCGTTAATGCAATTGTTAGGAAAAATCTTAAAAATGTATCTTATGAACAGTACTTCAAGTCCCAGTTTACTAAATCTTCTACTTTTAATACTTTAATTGAAGAGCATACCGAAAGTCTTCATTTAACTAATAATAAATTAATTGCGTGTGCCATGTCTATTGACTTTGATAACTCTATGCCTTATTGTGAGCAACTACTCTCACTGATCGATAATTCTGCTGACTTCTTATTAGCCGAACGCGAACTTCTCACTGTTAAAGCAGTAAACACTTCTAATAATAAAATAATAATTTTCATGTTTACTAAAGTTAATCATTACGACGAAACTAGTTATAGGTCTATATATAATCTATTAGTATCTTTACGCAATTTTATTTTAAAGGAGTATCCAGACGAAAGAGAATTGTCTATATCAGATTTCACTGAACCATTTACTAAGTTATCTTACTCTAAAATTTATAATATGTTATCTTTTGTTTTCGATAATACGAATATTAAAATACATGTTTATAAAAATAAGTTAATTTATCCTACTCCCGCTGAAGTGCCTAACATATTAAAGGAAAACCACGGCACGACTATTGCCGGTCACCCCGGAATGAAGAAAATGTATAGTAGGATTAGAGAAACATACTATTGGAAAAGTATGAGAGCTGACATCGAGAATTATGTAAAAGACTGTCAGTTATGCAAAATTAATAAACCACTTCGTTCTTGCAACAAAGCTCCAATGGTGATTACTTCCACTTCAACCAAGCCATTTGAAAGGCTTGCCTTAGATATAGTTGGTACCCTACCCGAAGCGGGTCTTCAAAAGTTTAAATTTATTCTCACTCTGCAGGATGATCTTACCAAATTCTCTTGTGTTTACCCAATGATCACCTCTACCACTGACGAAGTAGCAAGAAACCTTATTCATTTCATATCCCTATTTGGATTTCCTAAAATGATCTTGACAGATCAAGGTACTTGTTTCACTTCCGAGCTGTTCAAACAGCTAACCCAAATTCTTAAGATTAAAAGTTTTTACTCGACTCCATATCATCCGCAAACCAATGGTGCCCTTGAACGTAGCCATGCGACTCTTAAGGAATATTTAAAGTCTTTTGTAAATGAAAATCAAAATGACTGGCATTGTTATTTAGCCACAGCTATTCTTTCATACAATACTACTCCGCACTGTACCACTCAGTTTACCCCATTCGAATTGTTATATGGTTATAAACCCACTATTCCTAGTTCTTTATACAGTAATGATGACAACACTACTTATCAAGAATATATTCGCGCATTACAATATAGAATGAAGTTCAGTCGCGATAAAGCCATTCAAAATATATTAAAAAGTAAATCTGATTCTAAACGTTATTATGATAAATCGAGTCGTGAAGTTTCTTATAAAACAGGCGACATGGTATATTTAAAACACCATCACCGCTTAAGAAAAGCGTTGTCTCCCGTATGGAAAGGTCCATATAAAATAGTTAAAGTCCACGGGAAGAATAATGTTAGTTTATGTATTAATAGGAAATATGTTAAGTACCATGTTAATGAAATCAAACCGGCTAGTAGTAATTAGTTTCATAATGTCATATTTTAAGTTATCGATATTTAGTTAGTTATTGTATTTTCAGATTACTGTCATTCCCGTCTATGGTTTTCTCCGAATCAGAGATAAATACTATAAGTCATAGCCCAGGAATATACTTCGATGAAACATCGAACATATATTTTTATAACGATTATGTGAAAATAATAACACATATCGATGTTGTAAACCTTAATCCGTTTATGTCTCGTATTGAACATATGTATAAGAAAATAATCGAGTTTTGTTCTAAAATAGATACCTATAATATTATTAACTGTAACGACATTTTAAACCCTATTAGCATACTATTAGAATCTAATTTCATTAAGCTAGAATCATTATCTCATATTATTTCTAATAATAAACCGAATAAGATTAAACGATCTTTAGAATTCGGCGGTGAAATTCTTAAGTTCTTTTTTGGCACTTTGGACGCAGACGATGCGCGTAAATATGATGCTGCCATTGAATCATGTAAACACAGTGAAACTGAAATTTTTAAATTATTAAAAGATAATGTTCACGTGGTGAAATCCACATTAACTTCATTTAATACAACTATTTCTCGTTTAGATCAAAACGAAAAGATTTTAAATTCTCAAATTAACCGATTTAATGATATTGTAAAAGGTGTTCAAAAATTAGATGATCAGTTATTCATAATTACTAGGATAAATACTTTTAGCAATGTAATTGAAAGTTCTTTATTAAGTATATCTAATTTACTCGATACTTTATTAAATGGAATATTATTTTCTAAGTCTAACATTTTACACCCGTCTATTATAACCCCTAATAGCTTATTAAGAGAATTAATGAATATTAGTAGTTCTATGAATAAACGTTTTGATTTTCCAGTACCCTTAAATTTAGAAAATATTCATATAATTATAGACGTATCAAAACTTACTTCATACTATTATAATAATAAGTTAGTTTTTATTTTAAAAATTCCTATGATAACTCCTATTAAATATACCTTATATAAAAGTATACCTCTGCCTACACCGCACAATGAAAACTTGCCTAATACATTCGCTATGATTCATCCAACCACAAGGTTTATTGCAATGACAGACGATAAATTAAACTATGCACTATTAAAAACTATAAATGATTGTAACATTATAAATAATTTTTATTCTATCTGTCCATCTGTTTCAATCTTATCTTCTATAAACAACCCGTCCTGCGAGACGAAATTGCTTACCGAAGTAGTTCTGTCCATTCCAGTGGAATGCGATTATAAGTTGTTGTATGGTCAAATTGATATTTGGCAAAAGCTTAATAATAACAAATGGATTTATGTTCAATCTTCCAAAAAGAAACTAACTGTTAAATGTTCAAATATTATAAAGGATTATATTGTCACCGGCACAGGTATAGTAAAACTCGATGAAAATTGTATTGGTTATTGTAATACTATTCAACTTGTTCCTTCTACCTCTAAAACAATGTTAATTCAAAACCAAATTCATATAGACTTCGACATTACAAATGATGATTGTTGTAAAAAGGATGTTATTAATCACTCTCACCTATAAGTTTAAGTAATATTGACCTAGAGTCTTTTAATTATGCCTCTCACCAATTAAACAACTTAGAGAATAAAATTAACAAAGCCGAGGAGCAGTCCCATATTGTAAAATACGGATCATATTATTCAGGATTTACTTATTTTCTTATTACATCAATTTTAAGTTTCATAATTTTTAAGACAATTAAATATTTGTATAAATGTAATAAATCTTCTAGCTGTTGTGTCCAAATATACAACCAATGTTATAACAATAAAAAGCGACACTTAAGAAATAATATTAGTAATTCTGTTGAACTTCATGATGTTTCAGAGTCATCTCAAAGTGAAGATATTTCTATTAAATCTTTACCGAATATCCCTTACAATTCTAAGCGTAATTTAAGTAACTTTTAAGGGAAATGTTTTATGTTTTGTTTTATTATAATTTAGTATAAGTTTTAATGTTAGCAGAGTTTATCTTTTAATGTTATAATTTTTCACTGTTTTTAACTTCGCTCATCCCTAAAAGATAAGCTCCGTTTTATAGGGGGAGGTGTTATGAATATCCCCAGTACTAAACTAATGCTGACCTAGTATTTCATATAGTTAATAAAAGCATTGTCTCCACCATCTTTCAGTCAGTCAGCCATCAACCGTCATACAGTTCACTTGTCAATTTTATCTTAATTTTGTATTGTTCTCTTTGTGTTCCATTAAATCTTTCAGCAGTACTTTGTAATTTTTTTTAAAAAGGACCTACGGAGCGCCATCCTAACAGATCGCCACTTTGTACTACATACTTTTATATTTATAAATTTTTAGCTGTGTAGCGCCGGCTTAGAATAGCGCTACCCCATTTCTACCGGCGGGTGTACGTAAGAGGCGACTTACGGTATTTGGGGCTTTTAAGGAAACATTGGGCAATGCGGTTGGAGACCCGTCATCAACAACCTTATTATACCATCTTTTCCCCACTCAACTTTCTAAAAGTGGCTGAGAAATTTCTAATTCCTTAGCTCTGGCTACCCCTTCCAGGGAATTATAGCCGTGAGTATATATGTTTTATATTTACAAGCAATACAAATACTTAAATAAAATACACATATACATATATTTAATTAAACACCACCATCTCGTTTTATATTTCAAAACTACTTGAAGTGTGTATCGTGCTCTATCGCTCAGATTTTTAATATGCGCTGTCGCTCGCTGTTTTCGTGCATAAAACCGGCACTTTTTAACACATAAAATATTATCACTTTAAAACACATTGATCCAGTTGCAACACCAAGTGTTGTACTTAATGAAGCGTGTTAGTTGGTTAAATATTATCATATTAAAAGAAGATCGTTATTTTGGAATATTAATGAAGAATGCACGAGATATTTGTATCGTTTCCATAATTAAGAGAATGAGCTCTCCAATCAGACATTTTCGTGCGGAATAATGTCTTTAACGATTCTGCGTCAGGTTAGTAAAATAAATATAATAATGGTAAAACTTTCAGTAAGTACCTTTTTATTTCTTTTTGCTGTAATGGTATTTTTTTTATTGTTTACTGTGTAGTGACTTAGATAAGCTCTAACCTATTTCTTACCGAGGGTGTCATACGGGGCGACTTAAGGTAAATAACATATTAAGTGATCGAGTGGAGATGTTGAAGGAGAACCAATCACGTTGACATTGTCACCTGGTGTTCAGAGTACCCACGTTTTCCTTGGACAGTACATACATACATACATATACTCACGCCATTAATTCCCATTAGGGTAGGCAGAGACTATAGATCGCCACTTCGTGCGATTCTGACAAACCTCTCTAGCTTCGTTTACATCCATCAATCTTTTCATACATGCTCTTTTGTTCTTCACACTTCGGACGCCAGCCTTTTTGAGCACACTCTCAATTTGGTCCAAGTGTGTTCTCCGTGGTCGTCCTCTACTAACATTACCATACACACTAGCTCTATAGATCCCTTTTACCAATTTTCTATCATCCGTCCTCTCTATGTGCCCAAACCATCTCAACATTCCTTTTTCTATCTTTCTTACAATATCATCTTTCACACCACACTTTTCACGAATAACACTATTTCTCTCTCGGTCACACAATCTAACATTACAAATTTATCTGAGAGACCTCATCTCTACTGCATTCACTCTACTCTCATGCTTCTTCTGCCACACCCAACATTCGCTTCCATACATAAGCGTAGGAACAAGAACAGCATCATGCACAGCCATTCGGGCCTTTTCAGACACCGATTGACAGGTCATTAGGCTATTCATTGCTCCATTTACCGTATTACCCTTTTTCACTCTTCTTTCAATGTCTTCATCACATTTTCCATCCCTTGTAAACAAACTTCCCAGATATACAAACTCCTTCACCTGTTCCACATCCTTACCATCAATCGCAATCACGCATTCTGTCACATCTTCCTGTCTCTCAAAAACCATCGTTTTGGTCTTATCCACATTCACCCTCATTCCCTTTCTTACAAAAGACTCACATGCAATATTCATCATCTCTTGCAACTCTTCTGCCGATGATGCATGTAGCACTTGATCGTCAGCATACAAGAGGTATTTAATGATGAATCCACCCATTCTTAGTCCATAATCACTTTCACACAACTCTGTCAAACAGTCATCCATGAACAAATTGAAGAGCCACGGAGAAGCTACACGTCCCTGTCGGACACCCCTAGAGATTCCGAACCAGTCAGTGTTTTCCCCGTTTACTCTTACACATGCACTAGAATCCTCATAGAGTGATACCAATGCACGTATAAGTTGACTCCCCAAACCGAACTTGGATAACACCTCCCATAAACACTTTCTTACCACCCTATCATACGCCTTCTCTAAATCAATGAAGGAGCAATACACCTTTTGGTAGTGATGCTCCTTAGAGAGAAGATTTGATCCATACATCCCATTCCTTTCCTAAATCCCGCTTGCACATCCCATATTTTCTCATCAGTTTCATTCATCACTCTTTCAATCAGTACCTTAGCATACAATTTACCAACAATGCTGAGTAAGCTGATGCCGCGGTAGTTTTTAGCCTCTTGGTGTGACCCCTTTCCTGTATACAGAGGCACAATCACCGCCTTGCACCAGTCTCGTGGAACTTTGCCACTCGACCAGCATTTTTTGAAAAGGAAGTACAACCAAGAAGCCACCAATCCTTTACCAGGCCTCAGCATTTCGATAGTAATCCTATCATACCCTGCCGCCTTCCCTACTTTCATACTTTTCATTGCTTTCATTATTTCTTCCATACTAATCTCACTTTCACTAAAGGCACCCATCGCATCCTTCCAATCAACATTACTGCCGATTGGCGAAGAAACGGATGCATCCTCTTTTTCAAAGAGTCCCTCAAAATAGCTCTTCCATACTCGTTTCATGCTACTTTTAAAAGTGGCTTTTGGTTATTCCGGAAATTATCAGAAAGTTTCCTCTCACACCACTCTTGCAAATCCTTGGAAAGTATATTAAAAAAATATATTTAAAGGATAATATAATATAATATTTAAAATATATTTATAAGCAACCGTGATAGCCCAGTGGGTAGAACACTCGGTTATCGTGCAAGCGACTAGTGTTCAAATCCTGGGTCGGGCCTACACCAATTTGTCTTTTCTAAAGACATATGTGTGGTTAATTTATCATGGTTGTTAACGGTGAGGGAAAACATCGTGAGGAAACCCACATGGCTGAGTTGTACTTAGTCATGTGACAGTGTATTCGTACAAAACGGCGATAGGCCTGCCCCCTATCACGTGAGTACACTGTCCATGCAAAACGTGGGTACTCTGAACACCAGGTGACAAAGTCACGTGATGTTCAGAAGTATTAGTACCTCTGCCAACCCCTTCGGGGATATTCGGCGTGAACGTTTATGTTTATTATGTTATGTTATATATTTTATTAATGGCGTGAGTATATGTATGTATGTATATTTAAAGGATATCTTGTGACGACAATTTCAGATATTTGTGGTGAGTGGAGCGGCATTTAACATGTTTAGTCATGGGTGCAGCCATGGCTATCTGTCAGTGTTTTTTGCTCAAATGTCTACGGATGAAAACCGTCTTCAAATGTCTGATCATCAGATTTCTTGGATTGGTAAGTATTACTATAACGAGTACCAATAGCTATTCATCATCATAAACTTAAGAGCGATGCTTTTGTCGATGTAGTATTCTCCAGTCATATCTATTTAATGCCAGGTCCTTGATCTCTTGGTAAGACATGACGTCCACCTTTTCTTTAATTTGATCTATGTATGCTCTTCTTGGCCTTCCCCCTCCTCGCTTTCATTCCATCTTTCCCTCAATAGCTATTAATCGCCTAAATATATTTTTAGCTTCAAGAAGTATACAGAACTTAGTTGTGCTATAGTACTATACTAACTTGACGATGTAAATAATAATATACTTACACATATAAATGATACCCAAAACTGCATGAAGTTACAAAATGAAAAACCAAAGCGGCTTACACTGTAAGGGTTTTGCATCATTTTCATCAAAACTCATATATATTTATTTATTTATTTACACAAGGAAAACAAACAGCTGTGATTCTTAAAATTAAGATACACTTTTAACACACTTTAGCCTAATAGTTTTCACCAATATAATATGGAACCTTAGTCCTTCTCAAATTTGGCAGTAAAATTAAATGTTAACTAGGTATTAATTATAAATGTAAAAATATATACCAATTAAATAAACATAAACATACTCACTCAAACATGCATACTCATTTATACAATATTGCATAATACATACATATATATCGTTTTATATATATATATAAAACTTATAGTCTTTCAGTCAGTCAGCCATCAACCGTCATACAGTTCACTTGTCAATTTTATCTTAATTTTGTATTGTTCTCTTTGTGTTACATTAAATCTTTCAGCAGTACTTTGTAATTTTTTTTAAAAAGGACCTACGGAGCGCCATCCTAACAGATCGCCACTTTGTACTACATACTTTTATATTTATAAATTTTTAGCTGTGTAGCGCCGGCTTAGAATAGCGCTACCCCATTTCTACCGGCGGGTGTACGTAAGAGGCGACTTACGGTATTTGGGGCTTTTAAGGAAACATTGGGCAATGCGGTTGGAGACCCGTCATCAACAACCTTATTATACCATCTTTTCCCCACTCAACTTTCTAAAAGTGGCTGAGAAATTTCTAATTCCTTAGCTCTGGCTACCCCTTCCAGGGAATTATAGCCGTGAGTATATATGTTTTATATTTACAAGCAATACAAATACTTAAATAAAATACACATATACATATATTTAATTAAACACCACCATCTCGTTTTATATTTCAAAACTACTTGAAGTGTGTATCGTGCTCTATCGCTCAGATTTTTAATATGCGCTGTCGCTCGCTGTTTTCGTGCATAAAACCGGCACTTTTTAACACATAAAATATTATCACTTTAAAACACATTGATCCAGTTGCAACACCAAGTGTTGTACTTAATGAAGCGTGTTAGTTGGTTAAATATTATCATATTAAAAGAAGATCGTTATTTTGGAATATTAATGAAGAATGCACGAGATATTTGTATCGTTTCCATAATTAAGAGAATGAGCTCTCCAATCAGACATTTTCGTGCGGAATAATGTCTTTAACGATTCTGCGTCAGGTTAGTAAAATAAATATAATAATGGTAAAACTTTCAGTAAGTACCTTTTTATTTCTTTTTGCTGTAATGGTATTTTTTTTATTGTTTACTGTGTAGTGACTTAGATAAGCTCTAACCTATTTCTTACCGAGGGTGTCATACGGGGCGACTTAAGGTAAATAACATATTAAGTGATCGAGTGGAGATGTTGAAGGAGAACCAATCACGTTGACATTGTCACCTGGTGTTCAGAGTACCCACGTTTTCCTTGGACAGTACATACATACATACATATACTCACGCCATTAATTCCCATTAGGGTAGGCAGAGACTATAGATCGCCACTTCGTGCGATTCTGACAAACCTCTCTAGCTTCGTTTACATCCATCAATCTTTTCATACATGCTCTTTTGTTCTTCACACTTCGGACGCCAGCCTTTTTGAGCACACTCTCAATTTGGTCCAAGTGTGTTCTCCGTGGTCGTCCTCTACTAACATTACCATACACACTAGCTCTATAGATCCCTTTTACCAATTTTCTATCATCCGTCCTCTCTATGTGCCCAAACCATCTCAACATTCCTTTTTCTATCTTTCTTACAATATCATCTTTCACACCACACTTTTCACGAATAACACTATTTCTCTCTCGGTCACACAATCTAACATTACAAATTTATCTGAGAGACCTCATCTCTACTGCATTCACTCTACTCTCATGCTTCTTCTGCCACACCCAACATTCGCTTCCATACATAAGCGTAGGAACAAGAACAGCATCATGCACAGCCATTCGGGCCTTTTCAGACACCGATTGACAGGTCATTAGGCTATTCATTGCTCCATTTACCGTATTACCCTTTTTCACTCTTCTTTCAATGTCTTCATCACATTTTCCATCCCTTGTAAACAAACTTCCCAGATATACAAACTCCTTCACCTGTTCCACATCCTTACCATCAATCGCAATCACGCATTCTGTCACATCTTCCTGTCTCTCAAAAACCATCGTTTTGGTCTTATCCACATTCACCCTCATTCCCTTTCTTACAAAAGACTCACATGCAATATTCATCATCTCTTGCAACTCTTCTGCCGATGATGCATGTAGCACTTGATCTTCAGCATACAAGAAGTATTTAATGATGAATCCACCCATTCTTAGTCCATAATCACTTTCACACAACTCTGTCAAACAGTCATCCATGAACAAATTGAAGAGCCACGGAGAAGCTACACGTCCCTGTCGGACACCCCTAGAGATTCCGAACCAGTCAGTGTTTTCCCCGTTTACTCTTACACATGCACTAGAATCCTCATAGAGTGATACCAATGCACGTATAAGTTGACTCCCCAAACCGAACTTGGATAACACCTCCCATAAACACTTTCTTACCACCCTATCATACGCCTTCTCTAAATCAATGAAGGAGCAATACACCTTTTGGTAGTGATGCTCCTTAGAGAGAAGATTTGATCCATACATCCCATTCCTTTCCTAAATCCCGCTTGCACATCCCATATTTTCTCATCAGTTTCATTCATCACTCTTTCAATCAGTACCTTAGCATACAATTTACCAACAATGCTGAGTAAGCTGATGCCGCGGTAGTTTTTAGCCTCTTGGTGTGACCCCTTTCCTGTATACAGAGGCACAATCACCGCCTTGCACCAGTCTCGTGGAACTTTGCCACTCGACCAGCATTTTTTGAAAAGGAAGTACAACCAAGAAGCCACCAATCCTTTACCAGGCCTCAGCATTTCGATAGTAATCCTATCATACCCTGCCGCCTTCCCTACTTTCATACTTTTCATTGCTTTCATTATTTCTTCCATACTAATCTCACTTTCACTAAAGGCACCCATCGCATCCTTCCAATCAACATTACTGCCGATTGGCGAAGAAACGGATGCATCCTCTTTTTCAAAGAGTCCCTCAAAATAGCTCTTCCATACTCGTTTCATGCTACTTTTAAAAGTGGCTTTTGGTTATTCCGGAAATTATCAGAAAGTTTCCTCTCACACCACTCTTGCAAATCCTTGGAAAGTATATTAAAAAAATATATTTAAAGGATAATATAATATAATATTTAAAATATATTTATAAGCAACCGTGATAGCCCAGTGGGTAGAACACTCGGTTATCGTGCAAGCGACTAGTGTTCAAATCCTGGGTCGGGCCTACACCAATTTGTCTTTTCTAAAGACATATGTGTGGTTAATTTATCATGGTTGTTAACGGTGAGGGAAAACATCGTGAGGAAACCCACATGGCTGAGTTGTACTTAGTCATGTGACAGTGTATTCGTACAAAACGGCGATAGGCCTGCCCCCTATCACGTGAGTACACTGTCCATGCAAAACGTGGGTACTCTGAACACCAGGTGACAAAGTCACGTGATGTTCAGAAGTATTAGTACCTCTGCCAACCCCTTCGGGGATATTCGGCGTGAACGTTTATGTTTATTATGTTATGTTATATATTTTATTAATGGCGTGAGTATATGTATGTATGTATATTTAAAGGATATCTTGTGACGACAATTTCAGATATTTGTGGTGAGTGGAGCGGCATTTAACATGTTTAGTCATGGGTGCAGCCATGGCTATCTGTCAGTGTTTTTTGCTCAAATGTCTACGGATGAAAACCGTCTTCAAATGTCTGATCATCAGATTTCTTGGATTGGTAAGTATTACTATAACGAGTACCAATAGCTATTCATCATCATAAACTTAAGAGCGATGCTTTTGTCGATGTAGTATTCTCCAGTCATATCTATTTAATGCCAGGTCCTTGATCTCTTGGTAAGACATGACGTCCACCTTTTCTTTAATTTGATCTATGTATGCTCTTCTTGGCCTTCCCCCTCCTCGCTTTCATTCCATCTTTCCCTCAATAGCTATTAATCGCCTAAATATATTTTTAGCTTCAAGAAGTATACAAAACTTAGTTGTGCTATAGTACTATACTAACTTGACGATGTAAATAATAATATACTTACACATATAAATGATACCCAAAACTGCATGAAGTTACAAAATGAAAAACCAAAGCGGCTTACACTGTAAGGGTTTTGCATCATTTTCATCAAAACTCATATATATTTATTTATTTATTTACACAAGGAAAACAAACAGCTGTGATTCTTAAAATTAAGATACACTTTTAACACACTTTAGCCTAATAGTTTTCACCAATATAATATGGAACCTTAGTCCTTCTCAAATTTGGCAGTAAAATTAAATGTTAACTAGGTATTAATTATAAATGTAAAAATATATACCAATTAAATAAACATAAACATACTCACTCAAACATGCATACTCATTTATACAATATTGCATAATACATACATATATATCGTTTTATATATATATATAAAACGATACAATACAAATACGTCATTAAATAAATTATCATATTTTCTCAGCATCAAAAAAAGATTTCGCTGCCATTGTCTTAAATGTGCCAGAATTAATATTAACAAAGTCCAAATTCAGATTTCTAGAAAAGATATTAAAAGTTTTAGCGCCCCTTATGGGAATGCTGTTCTGCCGATAATTAGTTCTACATTTCGGAATATACATTTCACTAGGGTGACGGGGGTTAGATGATTTTGGAACTCGGAGCTTTATATGTTCCGTTAACTCAGAACAGTCTATTAAATTTATTGGCTGTCTTGATTATAAAGTCTGCATCAGCAATCCGTCTCCTAAACTCTAGTGGTAATATGTGATGCCTTTTACATCGTAACTCATAGCTGTCATCAGTTGTCACGGTCTTACATTCCAAATACCTAAAAAAATTTTTTAACCGTTTTTGTGTTGACTCTATACTATTTATATAAACTGCATATCTAGGACACCTGCGATGCATGCTCCAAAATGCTTCGTACAAAAGAACAATAGATGATTTTGATTGCCTTTACATTTTTGAAGTACTTGCATGATCGAATAAGAAATCCTAGAGTACTTGAAGCTTTATTTACTATGTTACATATATAAATTTACCATTTATGGTACAAAAGTATTCTGAGATAGTTATGTTTGCAGATGACACTTCTTTAATATTTAATGCAGCGAGATCTTCTACATCTCTTAACGACGCAAAATAAAGCTATCTCACTGGTATTGCATTTTTTAAATTTAAATCACCTGGTTCTGAATGCCACAAAAACTAAATGTATTAAATTTACTTTACCGAATCTAAGGCAAGTTGATGCAAATATTGTCATTGACAGTGAAAAAGTAGAATAAGTGAAAGAGACAAAATTTCTAGGGATAACAATCGATTATAAGTTGCAATGGGGACCCCATATACTAACACTTTCTAACAGGCTGAGCTCAGCAGCTAGGGTTTTCGATTTCTCGACATATTTTATTTCTTGAGGCTCGAGAATTCTCGAAGACCATTTCTCGAGTTTCTCTAGGCATTCGAGAAAAAATTTGTACATCTAAAATGTATACTATATTTTAATTTTTTTAATAAAAATTAAATTTAGGAAACAACAACAATATTTATTATTAACTTTACGCAGTTTTTAATTATTCGAAGTATTTTTTTGGATATTCAGATCAATAATAATCGTAATCAATTCAAGAAAAAAATGCCCGAAAGGTCGCATGTTCGAGTGGTAATAATCCAAATACAAATATTATTTATTTAAAAAAACGGTTCATACGGTGAAAGCTGTAATTCTTTTAATAAATATACTTTTTACTTATTTTACTTTTTACTTACTATACATTGTCATACAGTGGTCACCACACTAGGCACGTAGCCGGTATAGTGGCGGCCAAAAAGTCCAAATTTTCGTAGCGCATGCAAACAGTTGGTTTAAACTTAATTGAACTTAACTTAAATATAGTATAGGATGGTATTTTTTTTATTGAACAATAAAACAATATTTTTTAAAACAAGGCTGGGTTTATTAATGGTTTATCTAACTTACTTATAAAGGTATTTCAATATTCCTTGTTTTCGGTCGCGCGTTGGTTGTATGTTTTATGATAATGAATGTGTGTGGAAGTATGTATGTAAGGGTGCGTATGAGTGTGTGTATGTGTGTAGTGTGAGCATGTTTGTTTAGACAAAAGTAATCAGTAAAAATAATTTTCCACATATACTTCAATTGAAAAGAAAAGAAATTTTTTTTTTTTTTATTTACCACACATATACAGTATTCAACGACAATGACATAATTTAAGGAAATGGTTTCGCTAAATTGGGCCCACAATCAGTAATTTCTGATTTGACTGTCTTAGATACGAGTAGGTATAGTAATGTTATCACTTATTTAATAATTTTGAGTAAAGTCTCGGTCGAGTAGTAATCACACGTTGCTAAAAACTTTTTTTAGAGTAAGCTTCGCATCTTTGACAGTTAGGTTGGTAATTTCGCATTCTTTAATTATTCTGTTAAATAATTAATGTGGTTGAAGGAATGAAAAGCGCATAGCAAAGACAGTGGTCATTTGTGGTTTGGGTAGGCGGACAGTGCGTTTGCTGATAATTTTATTATAATTAGGTGATGATAACAGTGTTGATAATCTCCAGATGAAGTTACCATAAACAAAACATTCTTATCAATAATTTTAATTCTTATTAGCTAAACAAATCAACTTTACTTATTTATAAATCACATTCTATTCCTAGAGAGGAATAATTTGTCATACTTTGGATGGAATGTTTAGAGATCAATCATAAATCATAATCATCTTATTCTTTTGCAGTTAATATAAATATTTTCTACCTTTTTAAAAATAGGCTTTTAAAAACACTAGAGCATTAATTGCTTTGCAGAGAATCTGTTGCGTATTTTGGTGACAATGTTCCCAGATATAGAAATAACTCTTTCGTTTTCAGTTGAGGTGGGCTTTACAGTTAAAAGGGCTTTATGTAGATTTTCAAGATAAGGTGTTCGCGATCACCGACACGCCGCTCCGCGGTTGCGCCAAAAATGAACGACAAAAACTGTGGGATTTTAATTTGAATTGTGTTTGTCTATTCATTTCTCGAGTTCTCGACTTCTCGAGGTACTTTTTCTCGTCTCGACTTGGCGTGGATTTCTCTACATTTCTTGCCTCGAGAAATCTCGAGCGAAAACCCTATCAGCAGCGTATGCCGTGCGTAAGATTAGAGAAATAGCAGACATAGAAACAGCTCGCATTGTTTATTTCAGTTATTTTCATAGTATTATGTCGTACGGTATTTTATTATGGAGTAAAGCGGCTGATGTTCATAAAGATTTTGTCTTACAAAAGCGAGCTATCCGAACTATCTACATGTTAAGGTCAAGGTATTCGTTGCGCGAAAATTTAAAGGTAATGGTATTTTAACTGTCCCTTGCCAATAAATATTTGGGAATTGAATGTATGCCAAAAAGCTTATAAACCAATTTATTAAAGTTTGTGATAGGCATACTTTTAACACTCGAAATCAGGACAAACTTAACGTACCGAAGTGGAGACTTAATAAAGTGAGTAACTCCTTTATGGGACTATCCCTCAAAAAGGGCAATTAGGCCCTGTGGCATCTTTTAAAAGGGCAATTAAAGCAATGCTTTTAAAGAAAACGCGCGCTACTTTGTTCGACCCTGGCAAACCTCTCGAGCCTTGTCTGCATTCTTTTCAAATATTAGTTTAATTTTCTATTTTTATTGAATATACTTTTTGCCGTGTACTGCCGGCTAAGAATGTCAGTATTCTATCCACGAATGTCGTAAGGACACTAAGGGTATAGGGCTTTTTAAGTGGCGATGCGGCTGGAGACCCATCACCAACGAAACTTTCTTTCTACCATCTTATCCCATATCAACTGGTTAATATGGCTGAGGAGTTTCTAGCTCTAAAGCCCTGGCTACCCCTTTTTGGGATTTATTGCCGTGAGTATATGCATATACGTATATTTTTAGTCTATCTCATTGAATGTGTTCAATCAATGAAAAAGGGCCATTAAATGACGCTTGTTGAATGGGAACGCCAATTCATTATTTTTAAATATATTATTGTAAAACGTGTTAAACTTGTGATTATTCCACATTTTTAAGATACATAAAACATGTCGCGTTATCTTAGTCGTGCGACTCAGTAAATGAAACCACGTGATAACACTCTTGCACGGTTGTTTTGTGTCTTTTGCTCAATAGTTTTCCATCAGCAACTCGAACTAAAACGTTCACGCTGTATCAACGATACTTTATGTTTACCATCTTCCCCTATCAACTTCCAAATGTGGCTGAGAAGTTTCTAGGTCTTAAGCTGTTGGCTACCCCTTTTTGAAATTTATGGACGTGAGTATATGTATGTATGTACAATTAAACAAATTGGTAATCTTAAACTTCTTATATTTTTATAGCAATTTAATTAAAAATTTATCTCATTTTCCAGGTTCACTTTCCGGGATCGCGTGTTTAATTGGGAACGCCATAGCACCATTTATAGCCTCAAGATTTGGCAGACAAAAAGCACATTTGGTTGGAACCATACCTGCAGTACTTAGTTGGGTGCTCTTTGCATTAACTGATTCATTCTCTTTATTCATGATTGCTAGAGCTTGTATAGGATTATCTATTGGACTACGCATTTCTATAGCACCTACTTTAATAGCAGAATGTACAGCACCAAATCTTAGGGGTATCTTTTTGAGTTGTACTTCAGTATTTTTATCTCTAGGTATGCTGTTTGTTCATTTCGTAGGCATGTTTATTTCATGGAGGATTACGGCAGCTGTTTGTGCATTATTTTCTCTAGTATCTTTCATTATTATATTTTTATCACCTGAGTCGCCAAGTTGGTTGATCTCTAAAGGGAAATTTGAAGAAGGCATAAGGATATATCATTGGCTGAGAGGGGACGGATCTAAGCAAAACGAAGAATTAGAATCAATATTAGCTTCTCAAAAAGCCGAAATCAACCAAAGAAAAGAAGCTAGTCATAGAAATTTAAAAATAAGAGACATTGTAAAGGTATTTAGAAAGAAAGAAGTTTATAAGCCTTGCATCATACTAACATTTACTGTATTTATGTTTGAATTCTGTGGATTTCATGTGTTTCCTGGTTACGGTCATGTTATATTAATGTCAGTATTAAACAAGCAAAATGTTGAGGATATTTATTGGCAGTTCACGTTTTTAGATATTATAAGAATTTCCTGTGCCATTACCTCTGCATATTTACTTAGAATTGTTAAACGTAGGATATTATTGTTTGTATCTGGTATTTTAACGGTAGGATCTCTTTGTTCTGTATCTATTTTTATTTACATAAGGTCATATTTTGGAAGTTATGAAGGTTGTATTTCCGAAATTTTTGGAATGTTTTTGCTTTGCATGTATACTTTAGCACACTGCATAGGTATTATACCAATAAGCTATACTATTTATGGTGAATTATTTCCTTTATCTTATCGTAATTACGGGACAGCATTTTCTTTATCACTTTGGCCACTATGGATGTTTACTTCTATGAAAACGGCCCCATATTTGTTTAAATCAATAGGAGTAGAAGGTACATTCCTAATATATGCAACCATAGTGGGTCTTTGTCTAGTTATTTTATATTTTCTGTATCCCGAAACTAAAGATAGAACCTTGCAAGATATAGAAGACGAACTGAAGGGAACAAAAAAATACAAATCAAGATTGAATGCAAATGTAAGCTTGATAGAATAAACTGACATAGCTTTAAGCAAATAAAATATTGATCAAACATGTATTTTACTAATTTCTTGTTCGGTTTTGGCATTAGAAATGGGTTTATGCTGTACCTGTAATTGAATTGAATTGAATTAACCTACGAATTGGGCTCATCGTTTACCGATAAATTCATGTAAATATCGAAAAAAATCAGTTTACTTGAGCAATAACTTAAACTCGGTTGGAGACCCATCACCAAAGATTCTTTATTTTTACCATCTTTTCGCCTATCAACTTCCTGCAACAGCTGAGGAGTTTCTAGCTCTGAAGCTCTGGCTACCCCTTTTTGGGATTTATGGCCGTGTGTAAGTATGTTGAAATGTTATATCTAGTTTATTCAGGATGCCTAGTTTAATGTTGTACACATCTTATGTGAGTCAGTACACAATTTAGTTTTTGACGGGCATGTTGAGGGATGTTCCCAAAACATTTGCTATTTTGCTCTGACCAATATTTCGAATTAGGTAAGATCTTGTTACCGTTGTTGAAGCATAATGTATTACATTGAAACAAAACTTTTGTTCAGATTGATTATCGTTTTATAAGTTGACAATAAAATTCACATTTAAATTTCCAATAGGAACTTACGCAAGAAAACAGATTCTTTGCCTGAATCTTTTTTCTCTGATTCCAACTCTCCTCCGACACGACTGACTCACCCAATTTCAAGACATTGCCGGTGTAGAATCGGTGATCTCCTTCATCAGCAGACCAGTTGGCGTCGGTATAGCTATTAACGTCAAAGTCGTCTTTCAATAAGCTAGATAATGAGAGGTATCGATTATTTATTAACCCGCTCAGAAAATTTTCAGTGGGCTTCTGTGTAGCATTGGTTGAACTGGCTCATAAGCTTTTTGTCAAGCCATTTTAGGTATTCATGTAATTATCATGTCAGTCAATATCAATATCGTAATCAATATCAGTCATAAAATAGTAAAATTTTATAGTTTAACTTGATCGGAAGTTAATTTAATATTTTATGAAAAGTAAATTCGACAAATGTCTTTTTAATAACTAAGACAGACGCTAACTTAAATGGAAGTGTATTTAATTATTTTATCGGTTATCGCCATTTGGTTAAATATTAATTTGATTGTATTTTTGAGGAGATAACCGTTTAGACATTATATTTTATAATATAAACCAGTTGCTAACTGGAATGGATGTTGTGTTAAACAATAAATGTCGTTTAAACGGTATCTTAAGCGGATATGCGGTTTGCTGGAGGATTCGATAGAAAAGAGAGGCGTGGACGCGTAGTTTTTATATTATGTGGAATAAGAAAATATTGTGAATAAGTGTGTAACCAGCAATATAATCGAGATAAGTGAAAGGACATCGAAGTTTTATTTATGTACTGACCACCGTCTAATAAGTCAGAAGGGAAAAAACGAGATTGAACATGGAGGATGAGATGACTCGAGTGTTGTAGGTAGTATCATAATAATATTATGTTTGGGGTACTTATGAAATAAATCAGTTGCTTTGAGTACACAGGCCGTTTCACTGCATCTCCTCTGCTCCCTACATGGTGTCAGGTGTGAGCTTACGTGCGCGAGTTCGATATATGTGTATATTGTGAACGTAAAAGTGTAAAGGATAAATAGAAATGACCGACGAAAGTAATTTAAGAGCTGTGTTATCGCTGCAACAGCCGGCCGCTTTGCAGCGTGAAGGCAACATGGCGGTCAATTGGAAGGAATGGAAATCGTCGTTTGATTTCTTTTTATCGGCATCGGGCCGTGATGATGCGTCCGATAAAGAAAAATGTGCCCTATTTCTACATGTCATCGGAAAGTATGGGCGAGAATTGTACGAAGAGTTTGAGTTCAGATCTTCGGACGTAAACAATTACGCGGTATTGTGT